>JAPKLX010000131.1:57521-132726 GCA_026898415.1 Leonotis leonurus
ATAGTCAAGTAAACTGAAAAGTTTGCATTTGGTGTATTCCCCCCCCCCCATACACCAAACCTTGCTCTTTCGGGACCAACAATCTATTATCTTCTCTCTTCTGCGTTTGATACACGCGCTCAATCCTACGGTTGTGGTGTGGCGCGTGTTTGTTTTAGCCGTCAATTTTCTTCCTTTTTCTTGGTTTGGTAAAAATCTCCTCGATCACGTTTCCCAAACACTGTACTTAATCATCAAAAAAATAAAAAAATAAAAGATTTGGTATATAATGTTAGAATTTAGATATATATGCTATGATATAATCGTCGTATCTTGTTGACTTTCCCCCTTGACCAAGTAATGGAAAATATTAAAAAAGAACTAATTAATATCCACGTGGCTGCTAGTCATCTGGTCCAGATCGATCTCCTTATTAACGAACTGTTGTCAACATTATCGATCTGTTCATGCCACTTTCCAATTTGGATATCAATCTAGTGTGATGACCTTTTAGTAATTCCCAGTTGGAATTTGATTGATCTGTTTGACCATTAACAGGTACTTAGTGATCTGGTGTTAATTCCCAGTTGGAATATTACATGATCTGGTCTTTATCAATCTGGATTATGTCAATCTGGTTCGAGTTCCCTGTTGGAATATTTTACATGATGATCTGGAGTCAATTCCCAGTTGAAATTTTACATGATCTGTTCTAAGACTATTTGGTCCTTTCTTCCAGATTTAACAATCTTAATTTCCCACAAAGCATCTTAAATCTTTCTTCTGGTAATGCTTTAGTGAGAATATCTGCTCTCTGTATCTCAGTGTGTATTTTCTCGATCTGTACATGTTTTCTTTCAACATGATCCCTTATAAAATGATGTTTTCTCATAGTCTTTGAGTTGTTGTTTTAACCATAATATTTGTGCACAACAGCTGCCTGCCGCCATATATTCAGCTTCTGTGGTTGATGTGGCAACAGATGTCTGCTTCTTTGAGAACCAAGAGATTAGTTTATTTCCTAAGAACTGACATGTACCAGATGTTGACTTTCTGTCTAGCTTACATCCAGCATAATCTGAATCTGTGTATCCAGTTAGCTCAAAGTTATCTTCGCATGGATACCGTAATCCAATGTTAGTTGTTCCCTTAAGATATCTTAATATCTTCTTAGCTGCTACCATGTGAGACTCTTTGGGATTTGCTTGATATCTTGCAGATACACCTACTGCAAATGTGATGTCAGGTCGACTGACAGTTAGGTAGAGTAATGATCCTATGATCTCTCTGTATTGAGTGATATTAGCTGGTTTTCCCTCTGGATCAGGATAAATTTTCCCGTTGGTCTGCATTGGGATTTTAACAGATTTACTGTCTTTGATCCCAAATTTAGTCAGCAGATCATGAATATACTTTGCTTGATTTATGAAGATGCCATCTGGTAGCTGTTTGACCTCCAAACCTAGAAAGAAACTCATTTCGCCCATCATGGACATTTGATACTTATTTTTCATAAGTTCAGAAAATTTATCACACAAATAAGTAGATTGGGATCCAAATATGATATCATCTACATAGATCTGTACTAAAAGGATATTTTCTTTTACTTTGATGATGAACAAGGTCTTGTCAACTGATCCTCTTCTGAATCCAGATTCTAGTAGAAAAGTAGACAATGTCTCATACCAAGCTCTAGGAGCTTGTTTTAGACCATAGACTGCTTTTGTCAGTCTGTATACTTTCTTATTTGGATCTGCTTCTTCGAATCCAGGTGGCTGTTCCACATAGACTTCTTCTTCAAGGATACCATTTAGGAAGGCACTTTTGACATCCATCTGGTATACCGTGAATCTTTTGTGTGCAACATATGCTAAGAATAGCCTTATTGCTTCTAGTCTGGCTACGGGTGCAAATGTTTCATCAAAATCAATGCCTTCTTGTTGATTATAGCCTTTAGCTAATAATCTGGCTTTGTTTCTGACTACTTCACCATTCTCATCCCGTTTATTTTTGAACACCCATTTTACGCCAATTACTCCTTGATGTTTGGGTCTGTCCACGAGACACCAGACCTCATTTCTTTTGACCTCATTAAGTTCTTCTTGCATTGCGGTTATCCAATCTGCATCTTGTAGTGTTTCATTAGCATCAGATGGTTCAATGCAAGAAAGATAGCAGCTTAACAAGGCACTTTCTCCATGCATTCTCCTTATTTTCACACGATCTGATGGGTTCCCAACAATCTGTTCTGGTGGATGATCTTGTATCCATCTCCTTCTCCTGGTCATCTTTTCATCAGATATCTCAGGATCGGGTTGATCTATTGGTTCCTCAAATTCAGAGTGTGTTGTTGATGGATCTTGAAATGGATTCTCATTTGTTTCAGCCTCTGGATTTAAATATTCAGATTGATCTGCAATGACTGTTTCATTGCTTTCAGTTGGTGATCTGTTTTCATCCAGATTATGTTGGATTGTTCCCCCTTGCTGTATAACTTTTTCAGCAATTTGTGGAGTATTGATATCTTCATCATCACTTTTTGAATTCCAGATGAGAATATCTTCTAGTAGCAATTCATTCATCTTTCTTGAAGTCATCTGGTTCTCTGTCTGTTTATTAACAGGTAACCTGTACTCAACAATAGACTCATCAAAGACAACATGAGGTGTTACCTCCACAATATGAGAGTTCTTATTGTAGACTCGATACGCTTTACTGACATCTGAATATCCCAAAAATATTACAGGATCAGTTTTGCTATCAAAAGTCCTTAAATGAGATTTCCCATTATTGTGTATGTAACACAAACAGCCAAAAATACGAAAGTAAGAAATCTTAGGCTTTCTGTTGTTCCAAATCTCATATGGAGTCTTTCCATGTCTGAGTGTGATTGATGATCTGTTCTGAGTATAACAGGCTGTGTAGATAGCTTCTGCCCAGAATTTCTTGGGTAGATTGGTAGCATTTAGCATAGTACGAGCTGCTTCTTTAAGTGATCTGTTTCGCCTTTCAACAACTCCATTTTGTTGAGGTGTTCTAGCAGCTAAAGTTTGATGAGTAATTCCCATTTTGTTGCAGTATGCTTCAATCTTCTGGTTGAGAAATTCTGTTCCTCGGTCTGTTCTGATAGTAGCTACACTCACCTCTTTCTGTTTGGTGATCTTGTGTAGAAAATCAGGTAGTTTGACTAATGTCTCTTTCTTCTTTAACAGAAAGATGACCCAGGTGAACCTTGAGTAGTCATCTATGATTACTAAGGTGTATTTTCTTCCATTTATGCTTAGTGGTTTAACCGGTCCAAACAGATCCAGATGCAAAAGCTCCAGTATTCTTGATGTTGAGTGAGCTGTTTTGCTTGAAAAGGATGATCTGGTCTGCTTTCCAGCTTGACAAGCATCACATATATGATCATTATCATATACTTGATCTGGTAGTCCTTCTACTAATTTTTCTTTGGCAATCCTGTTGATTGACTTGAAATTTAGGTAACTTAATCTCTTATGCCATAACCAGCTTGTTTCTGATACAGTTTTGGTGACTAAACAGGTCTCGATCTGGTTTGTCCACTGAACAATATATAGCCTATCCTGCAATTTACCGGTAAGGAGTATCTCATCTCCTTCCTTGTTCTCCACAAAGCAGTTGTTAGTATCAAAAACGATCTGATTACCGTTAGCACAGAACTGACTTACAGAAAACAGATTGTGACTAAGACCCTCAACATAAGAGACATTTGAGATGGTGGTCTTGCCAACTTTTATATTTCCATATCCTCTGGTGTATCCTTTTGAGTTACATCCAAAGGTGACCTGTGGTCCTGGCTTTTCAATGTAATATGATAGTAGATTCTTGTCACAGGTCATGTGCTTTGAACATCCACTGTCTATTATCCAGATTGTTCCTCTAGCTATCTTGTTTCTTCTTGCAGTCTTCTGGTCCTGCAATTAATTACACTTACCTACCCTTCAACGTTTAGGTGCTTGGTTATTAGCAAATGTTCCCTTTCGAATCCAGAACATTTTTGGGTTAGGAACAGAAATATAGCAGGTAATGATGTTCCCATCATTATCAACTTTAGACAGAGAATGGAATACAGATGGATGATGTCTCTCTATTCCATCATTCTTCAATCCCTTCTTAATGGGTAGTGTCCTGTTGACATTCTTGTTGGGTAATGTCCTGTTGGCATTCTTTTTATGAACATGATCTGTTTCTGTATAATGGGCTGGTTGTCCCTTTGTTTGATGGTATTGTCTGTACCCAGTCTGTTTTACCATCATCTTTTGGGGATGATCTTTCTTGTTCCTCAGATCTATTACTTGATCTAGTATTTTCTTTCTTTCTGGTACAAAGCTTATGGTTCCCGAAGATTTTTCTGAGTGACCTGGATACCCTAATCCAGATGTGCCTTTTTGCTGCAGATTGATTAGCAGCTTGGCACGCTCATCACTTTTGTAGATCATTTCTTTTCCTTTCTTTATCTTTTCTTCAGCTACGTTGTTTTTAATGATGAGGTCTTTAACCTTAGAGTTTAAAGAGTGAACCTCTCTATCTTTTCCCTTGATCTGTTCTTCCAGATCAGTTATTTGGGCTACGAATTGGGTGTTAGCTGTGCTCAGTATCTGTTCTGATTTCTCCAGCCTATCATTTTCTTCTACTACTTCTCTAAACAATCTTTTGATGCTCGAATAGCTCTTGAACATCTCATTTACTTCTTCCCATGAGTATTCAGATTGATCTTCTACTTCCTGTTCCAGATCATTATTATTTGAAGAATTTAAATTGCAAGAATTTACCTCGACTTCATCCAGACCGTTGTCTAATCCCACATAGCATTCATCCCAGCTTTCTTCATCATTAGCAAAGAATGCTTCATCATTCTCTGATGAGTTGTCTGAAAAATGACTCGAGCTGCTTGAATCTTGTTCAGCTAGCATGGCCTTGCGCTCATATTTGAGTTTTTGATCTCTTTTTGCTCTCAACTCTTCTCTTTGACTTTTGGACAGATCAGGGCAATCTGTTTTTAAGTGACCTGTTCTGCCACAACCAAAACAGGTATAATCTGTTGAGATAGATGTTATTGAGATTTTACCTGTCTGCTGTTTTGATTCATCCTTGTTATCAGATCGATCATTGTCACGTTTCTTGTAGAATTTGTTCTTGTTATCTTTGTAGAAACGTCTATATTTCTTTGATCTGACCTCCATCTTGTCCATGCGTTTGGCAATCATTGCAAACTCTTTTAAGAGTTTGTCATAACCTTTCTCTTCATCTGGTATAGATGATTCAGAAGGTTCATCTGGTTTGCTCTTCGCTTTGAAGGCTACTTCTTTATCTTTCTTCGAGCTGCTTTCTGCCTTTTTGGACAGATGATCTGATCAACGAATTCTTTGTATATCGCATTCATGGCCTTCAAGGTGATCACATAAGGCTTTTGTGGAGAGTTCATTGAAGTAAGTGGTTGCATTGCAGCATATATCTCCCAGCTAGGTGGGAGTGCTCTGAGTACTTTCATATTTTTCTCTCTTTGAGTATACTTGTTCTTATTGAACGCTGATATCTCAAGGAGGATTCCAGTGAATCTCATTTTCATTTGCTCAATGGTCTCACCTGGTTTCATTTTGAATTCATCGTATTTATTGCAAGCAAGAAACAGCTTGTTCTCAATCATGACCTCTGATCCTAGACACAAGTCTCTTAAGGCTTCCCACATCTCTTTGGCAGTATCCAGATCTTGGATTTTGGCCAGATGTACGCCTTTGACTGTGCTAGATATGATCCATTTAGCAAAGTCATCCAGATTGGCTTCGCGACGTTCCTCTGCAGTATATTTTCTTGGATCTTTGGGAGCTATCTGTGTAGTTACACCTGTTGAAGTAGTTACAGTCACTTCTTCATTGATCTGTAGTGGGCCTTCTTCTATAACTTTCCACATCAGATAGTGATAGGCTTTGAGTGCAGTTTTGATTCTGAAACTCCATTCTCTATATCCTTGGATGGAGAATTCTTCACAAGCCCTAACAACAGATGATTCCATAGCAGATAGTATGCACGTGAATGAAAGAAAGGTTTTCCTAGATCTATTCAAGTTGACCACGCAGGTTTTATCCCTGTGAAACAGAAACAATGGTCGTTTGAACCACTGCTCTGATACCACTTGTTGGTCCCGAAAGAGCAAGGTTTGGTGTATGGGGGGGGAATACACCAAATACAAACTTTTCAGTTTACTTGGTTAATTATTAGAGAGTTCAAGCTATTCTTTAAATAAGAAATTGCTCGGCAGATGACTAACCAGATTGATAAGCAGATCAATACCAGGTCAGTCCAAACAGATTACTCTCTAGTGTAGACACTTAGACAATAATAAGAGTGATGTTAGTATTTTCTAAGTATTGTGTGTGCGCGGAAATATGGTGGATTTAGTGAGTGCTCTTATATTGAAAACCTTAAAGATTAGCCAGATTGATTAAAACAGATTGATTAGAGATGCAGACTATATGATTGTGCAGGGAGTTAGAATAATAAACAGCTGAAAATAAATATGCCGAAGGATAAATGACACAGTGTTTAACGTGGTTCGGGAAAACCCTACGTCCATGATCTGATCAAAATTAGACCAGATTATCCACTACTAGGATACTCTTCTTCTTTATACTCGTGGAGAACGAGTCAGAATTACCAGTCAAAGCTAGAATGATACTTATGCACGAGGTAAGGGTCATGTCCCTTTATTACAGATTACCTTTACGTTACCACTAGAAATCTACTAGCTAGCAGGGTGATCTCCTTTCTCTCGATAAGACAGACTTGAATCGAGGTTGGGTTGGTGTGATGTAGAATCACAGGTTGTTTAAAGCTCTTAGTCTGGTTTAGAGATTTTCCTGAGACTATGTTATCAATGTAGCTCGCGTGTATATCTCCAGATCTTGAACTTCAAATATATATAGGCTTTGAATTTAAAATTCTAGCCGTTGTTGATTGGCGTGAGATTGATTGTTGATTGCCAATCACTGATATCCATCATATTTGTTCTTGCCTTGTAGAAATATTGACTCAATTCTCTAAGTATGGAAAGTAGATCGCTAACGGTTGCTTCCCTTCCATGTGTCAATCGTGGATTCTCTTTCCAAACCCTGTTGGATGGACTTCAATTTTGACGTGGCAAGAGGATATGATGTGTAGGATGATGTCATCTGGTGGTTTGATGACTCTATCGATCTGGTAATGCGCTGTGATCATCGATCTGGTCGGTGATCTGGTCGTTGTCTGCCACAGCAGATCGATTTCTTCTTGGTGAGAAATCTTGACCTTCATCTTATACTATTTATAGAAATGACTTCTATAGGAATAATTCATTTACATGTTAAGTCATCTCATAATCTGTTCTCTATCAGAATTCACTTTATATGTAGTGATCTGTTAACACGTAGCACAGTTTAACTCTAAAAGACTAAGTGTGTTTCGAGAGATCATCATCAAAATCAAAATACTTTAGGGTTCCCAACATCATGGTTCTCAAAGAAGCAGACATCTGTTGCTACATCAACAATAGAAGCAGAGTACATGGCCGCTGGAAGTTGTTTTGCACTGATACATTGGCTTAAACAGCAGCTCAAAGACTACGAGATCAATGTGAAGGAGATACCTATATTCTGTGACAGCTCGAGTGCAATTGCCATTACACAGAATCTAGTCTTACATACAAGATGCAAACATGTAGATGTGATACATCATTTTATAAGAGATCATGTGGAGAGAAAACATGTACAGATCGAGAAGATACATACAGAAGTACAGCGAGCTGACATATTAACAAAGGTTTTAAGAGAAGAGAGATTCAAGATGTTATGTGGAAAGCTAGGATTGCTAAATTTGGATGATAGAACCAGATTGACAGCAGATCATTGAACCATATCACGTAGCAGATTGAGAAGATGCAGATCACCATTGCAATACTATTGAAATTCATGTGACACAGACTATCTGATAACAGATCATCTTGCAAATCACAAGGATCATATCGATAGTTGACAGCACACTGGAGTAGAAATAAGAAGACCAGATCATCTGGAGTATACAACACTTGTGGAAATGAAGCAAGATTTACAATGCCACGTGGAAATTAATTTTCTATAGAGATTCTTTAATCAAGGGGGAAATCAGAAATTCGTATCGATTTCTGATAATTACCGACTTAATCTTAGTATAACGCTATTTATCTGACAAGATTTGATAATCTTACATAAATTGGAATGATTACTGCATGTATTGGAAGGTGTAATCGAGGTAAATCATTACCTAAATTGAGAAAGGAAAGTTGCAGAGGCATTATAAGACTGAGACGCGCCGCAATCTAACCCTAAAAAGCTAGCGCGTGTATCAAATGTGTCATAAAGACGGCAAAACAAAGTGCTGAAGCGGGAAAGTAAAAAGAGAGGATTAATCTCAACTCTTGATCTTTTACCTTAAATCTGAATCGTTCGTTGTTTACTCTTATATATGCGCATCTCTCTCAGTAACTGTTCACTTTCACTTCCATTTTTCATCGAGCACTTAAGAATTTCAGCTTTCAAATCATTTGCAATGATCTTTCAAAACATTCAAATCTCTTAAGAAAATGGCACCACAAAACTTGTTGTTTCCAGCTCGCGTTGCTGAAGTTCAAAAATTCATCTCACCCGAACCCTTTGCTGTTTATAACCCTCATGGCTTCCAAAAGCTTGAGGAAGTTTTCTCTATAGTTAAGAAGTGCAAAGGTTTTACTTTGATGTTTCTATTTCTTGTTTATATGTTTTAATGGTGTTATATTAAGCTTCATATGAGATATTGAAATTTATGTATATAATCATAACTGTCAATTCGTTCGCTATATATTATGCTATGCTTAGTTTGAACATTGTTTGTGATATGAAGATTATATATATGGTTTATTGTTTATATGTATGTTTGAACGATTATGAACAAGACATGTGCTTGATGATATACTGAAAATCTGGAAACTGTCACATAGTGTTCTTCGTGTTCTTGATGATATTGGTTATATTCAGTATATTTTGCTTTTGGAGATGATAATTATATGTTATTAACTATTTAAATCTCTATTTAGGGTTTCATAACATGGTTACATCTCATCTGGAGATGTACGTGCCCAAGAAAGTGGCCACCTTCTATCTGACATGGGAGGATAAGAAACAAGGGCATGAGGCAAGCGTTTTGATGCCAATTGGGGATAGAACAAACAAGACAACATACGATGTGATGCAGATGATCCAACACGCCTATAGGCTGAAGGATGAAGGGATGGAATTATCTGAAATCACCAATGAACAACTGCAGGAGGCAGTAGAGAAGATATTAGTCATTCCAGTACACTACACTGGAAGGATGTTCCACCGCTCGCTCCTTGCACCAGGATTCAAACTGGTGTTTGAGTTTGTGCAGAGGATTTTCATGATGCACAGTGGGTCTTATGACCAGGTTACTCCGGAGAAGATGAAGATTCTTACTGTAGTGGTTCTGAATCAGAAGGTAAATTGGTGCAGAGTTCTATTTGATTTGCTAGCCAAGGAAGCCAAACTAGTTGTTGACACCAAGGATGACAATGACCAGATCATGTAATTGGTGGTGAAGAGAAACTTGAGGCATTCCACCAAGATCAGCTATATGATCGAGAAATTCTTCAAGCAACAGGTATGGAAGGGACCTATCGAGTTCAACACAAAGCTCACTTTGCCTAAGGACCAGCACCAGCTGGAGATGTCACTAGGTCTTTCACCTGCCTTGTTGAACAAGGTATCAGATGATGTTCACATGCAAACCTTGTTGGAGATGGGGAGTTCTAACCCAACCTGGGTAGCTCTGTCTAAGGGGGAAGAAAAGAAGAAAGAACCCAAAGCACAGAAGGAGAAGAGGAAACCAACAAAGAGGGCGAGTTCCTCTGATACAGATACCTCTTCTACCACACAGCAGACGAAGCAGAAGAGAAGAATGCTTAGGAAGACTCAACCTGTTTCACCTGAACCAGAAGGTGAATCTCATAATCCTAAAGAGGAGATTTTACATGATTCATGCTAGAGTCCACTTTCAATCCCCACCTGGGCAAAGATTTTTCACCCGCAAGGATGGCTACACCCTCACCTAATAGATTGCAGAAAATCAGCGAGGAGAGAGAAGAAGAAAAAGAGATAGATAAGGAGACAGAGAAGAAGAGGCAAGCAGAAGAAGTGGTCGAGTTGTTGCAAAATGAGGCAGATCATTCTGTTCTCCAAGATTTTCTTAGAATTCATCTGACATTAAAGAGCTATGGAGTAGCTCGACGTGTTAAGACTTATCTACTGATCAAGAACAATGAATACTATGTCCTAGATGCATTGCTTAACACCAGATCGATAGAGGAGTTGAAGGTCGAGAAGACCACTCTTCTGAGCATTTTTCAAGTGACATATGTCACTGAGATGAGGAAAAGTTATCACCAGATGATACTTGCCCTAGCCAAGTAACTTAATATTGATCTGAAATTATTCTTTGCTGATAGAATAGATTTCTTTGAAAGTGTCGAAGGAACAGATGATGAGGCGGAAGCAGCAGATAAGGATGAGCCTGCTGTACAACATGATGTGCAGATGGAGGGACAAGGAGATGCACAAGCAGATCAACCCAGTACATATGGCGCACCAGAATAGCCAAGCTCATCGGAAGCACCAGCACTAGCCCAACCATCTATTGAATCAATCCAAACCACTCCTATGCCTGCACAGCCCTCTGCTCAGCCAGAGAAAGAAGAAACACAAAGAAGTGATAGGGAGAAACAGAAGCAAAAGAAAAAGAAGAAGACCCCCACCATCATTCTTGATCCAATCAAGGAGGAGCCAGCTGGCCAGGTCATTGGAGGAGAGCCAACTGATGAGATTTATACACCTGGTGCAGCTGAGAAATTGAAGAAGCACATCTCTTTGATCGATCTGGAGGATATTCTGGAGAAAGAGCATAAATCATTCTCCAACATGCAAGTTGATTATCTGATTACCTTGAGAGTACAAGATCATCTGTCAACCTGTAATCTGATCCAAGAAAAGGCTACACAAGTATTGACTGACTTCAATCAACATCAGAAATATTATGTCAATGATATGGATAAAGATCTAAAGAGGAAGATCAGAGACCAAGTGAAGGAGCTCACAAAGAAAATGGACGATGACAGAGACGCGGCAGAAACTGCCAAAGAGAAGGTCAACCAGAGGTTGAATAATGTGGATGAACAGGTGAAGGGAATCCATAAATTTGTTGTCGACCTTTCTGAGAAAGAGAATGAAATGATTGATGACGCGGTTAAGCTACGCTCTGCATCCATAATAGCCAAATTAACTGAAGCAACTACCAAAGAGCTACATAAACAGATGGAGGCTTTTGAAAAGGAGAGATGTCTGGAGATTCTGAAGAAAATTTTGAAAAAAGCATTGAATGATCTGCTGTATCCTACACCAGCAGAGTATGACCACCAAAACACTCGTTTAACTACAGTGGAAGATTTCTATGGCACTTATGACAAGACCTTATCCACAATGAACAGCGGACTGGAGAAAAAACTTGATGACTCCAACCAGAACATTACATTCCTGGTTAATTTCGAAACAGATGCCGAGCAGAAACTCGAAGAGATGAAGGACAAGATCGAATCCCTACGTACATTCATCAAATCCACTTTTGATGATGTCGAAAAGGGGGAAGAACGATCAGATAAAGGAGGTAAGGGAAGTTCTGCAGGAGGAAAAGGAGGAGATACGGGAGGAGCACCAGAAGAGCCAGCACAGCAGCAGCCGGAACAGAGAGCTTACACTCCACCCAGACCAAATCCCACTATTTTTCAACTAATAGAACAACAACAACAACAACCAGAGCAGCAACAAACAGATAAGGACAATAGGCCCATAACAAATGATGAAAGCGCTCAGGTCACTGAATTGATATTGCTAGGAGTTAGCTTAGAAGAAGCTTGTGACCCAATTTTTAGAGCACAATTCTACAAGGATAGAGCTGCTTAGGAGAAGAGAGCAGCAGAGCAAGCAAAGAGGGAGAAAGGGTTCCAGATGCCTTTCTCGCCTCCCGGACCAGATCGTTCTACACCACCTGCTCAAACTACTCCATCTACTCAGAAGAAGAAGAAGCCTTTTAAGGCTTGGTCTTTATCATTACAGAAGCAGACTCCCAGGGACCAGAAGGAGTGGGAGTTGCTAAAGACAGACTTCATTCTCAACAGATACTTTCTGAAGGAACCTACATACTCTGAGCAGCCTGCAGATGAGGATTTCCATAGGTACATGATAATTTTGTAGAGAAGGAGCAAGTACAAAGAATCAGATCAGTTGCTAAAGAAGCTAAAACATAGATCAAGGCACCTGCAAGGGAGTATATGGTGTACCTTCTGATCCCAGGAAGCAATATGCCTGACAATACATACATACTTAACTGCATCAACCTGATAGCCAAAACTAAGGGCTACAAGATCAATAAACATGATCTCAATTACCCAAGAGTCAGGGATGGGATTTATGAGAGTGCAGTTAACTTCAGATGCACAGAAGGCAAAGATGAAGACGGGTATTAGCAGATGATTCACTTAGATTTTCAATTTCTTTTACCATCGGTTGTCCTTTATTTTTGATGATCTGGACCCATCATGTAACCCATACTCAATTGATCAGATATATATTTGGAGGGTTATCTGATGACAATTTCTTGTTGTCCAGAACACATTATTGTTTTTTATTCATTATAAACAATAACGAAATATTAATTGTTGGTTCCGAAAGAGCAAGGTTTGGTGTATCTACTACTAGGATACTCTTCTTATTTATACTCGCTGAGAACGAGCCACAAGTTTCAAGTACAATCTGTTTAGAAATTTATGCATGAATAAGGGGTCGTGTCCCTTTACAACTTACAGAAAACTACTGTAACTAGATCTCTTCACGTTAATTCACTAGAAAACTACTAGCTAGCAAAGATCTCCTTCCTTCTTCTCGATAAGACAGACTTGAATCGAGTTGGTGTGATTTCGATCACGAACGGCTTAGAACACGATCTGGTGAGTAGAAATCTTCTCAAGTGAATGCTTCAAAGAGTGAGATGATTTCTGGGCAGAGTAACAGCTTGTTGATTGTAGATGATACTCTTGTACTCTTCCAGTCTTTGTTCCAAGCTTTTATAAGTGTAGAATTTAAAATTCTAACCGTTGGGTTTGATTGGTTTGGAGTAAATGTGATTTACCAATCAAGGATTTTGAATCCCTAAATTATCTCTTCTTGCCTTTGGAAAGTTTGACTGAATCTTCAGTAGATATGGAAAGCAGATCGTTTGACGGGTACTACTTTCCTTCTTCGCATATGGATTGATTCTCCTTCCATTTTTGACAGCTCGAATGATGTGGCAATGAGTTTGAGATTCTTCATCAGTTAATCTGGTCAAAAACCCGTGATTACCAATTAATTGATAAATCATCTGATATCATCTGGTTCAACTTTAAATATCGATCTGGACACACCAGATTGATATTGATCTGGTCAGCAGTCGATCTGGCCTTCAGAAAATATGCTCCAAAGCATGGTAGAATCTTCTGTGAGTGTTCTGGCAGAACTGACAGAGTGACCATCTGTTATATCATCTGCTTGCTTTAATCTGCTGTTGATCTGGTCCACGAACAATAGAAAAATATAATGACTTCTATAGGATGAGATCATTTACATACCAAGTCATCTTCTAATCTGAACTAAGATCATGTTCTCTATCAGATTCACTTTATATTTTAGTGATCTGGTACTTGTAGAACAGATTAAGGTCTAGCAAGACAGAATGAACTCTAAGTGTGTTTTTGAGAGAACATCATCAAAACTAAAATATTGTGGGGTTCCCAAAAATTTCCCCCTTTTTGATGATGTTGAAACCACACTTTACAGTATAACCCTAGATAAGAACATTTAGAGTGGTCTGGTTTTAAACAGCCAGAAAGGTTAATAGATTGTTATTAATTCATATAACAATCAAATGCAATAAATATTTCTGGACAATAAGATTTTTTCTTCAGAAAAATCCACATGTTATATATATCAATTGAGTACAGGTGGATTACATGGAGTTATAAAAAATAAGAACATGAAGTAGCAGACGAATATAGGATAAGACCATTATGAAAACCATCTGACTGCTCCTCATTTCTTCATCTTTTCACGTTGTGCATCAGAGACAAGTTGAATACTTTCGTAATCCCATCTCTCACTCTGGTGTAGTTAGGATCGTGATTGTCAATCTTGTATCCCTTGATCTTAGCCAGCTGATTGATGTAGTTCAGTATGTATGTCTTGTCGAGAATGTTGCTTCCTAGAATCATAGGGCATACCATATACTCCTTTTCAGATGCCTTTATTTGGATTATAGCACTCGTGGCAGCCAGTCTGATTCTCTTTATCAGGTCCTTTTCTCTAAAATTCTCCATGTACCTGTTGAAGTCTTCGTCTGGTATAGACTCTGAGTATATAGGTTCTTTAAGAAAGTACCTATTCATTATAAATCATTGCTTGACCAGCTCCCAGTCCTTCTAGTCACTTTCTGGTACCTAGACATCCTTTGGTGTTTGCTTCTGCAAAGACAGGTTCCATGTATTAAAGGGCTTCTTCTTCTTCTTCTTTAATTGTGTTGTAGATTGAGATGATTGTTGCTGAGAACGTTCTGATGAAGGCGGTGAGGAGAAGGTTGTTTGGTAAGATTTTTCTTTTGCTTCTTGTGCAACTATCTTCTTCTCACGCTCTGCCTGTTCTTTGTAGAATTGTGCTTGGAAGATAGGGTCACAAGCTTGTTCTCTGTTGACTCCAAATAGCAGCATCTCTGCTATCTGGTCTCCTTCATCAATAGGCTTCTTGCCTTTATCATGAACAGCACCAGCTTGTTGACGTTGTTGACTTTGTTCTGGTTCAACAGTGGGATCTGCCCTTGGTGGGGTTGTGGGTCTCTCCCTCGGCTATTGAATCGGACCAGATTGAGCTTCAGCAGCTTCTGTCCCTTGGTCTGGTCGTTCTGGTTATGTTACATATTTTCCAGAACCCTTGCCATCTCTTTTTCCTCCCTTGTCAGCCTTAGATATTCCCCCCATTTTGACATCATCAAAGATAGTTTTGATGAGTGTACAAAGGAAATCTATTTCTACCTTCATGGCCTCCATCTTTTCTTCTGCATCTGCCTTGAAGCCTAGCAGCATATTTACTGTCTGATCCATGGGATAGAGCTTCCTCTCTAGTCTGTTGTTCATGGTAGAGACAGTAGCATCGTAGGTTTGCTGGTGTTCTTCAACTTTAATGAGTCTGGTGTTTTGATTCTCGTATTCTGTAGGATTGAGGTAGAGCAAATCGTCTAGAACACTGACTTGGTTAGCCTTCATGATTTCCACGAACTTCTCATTTTCAAAGGCAGCAAGTTTGGCGTGGACATCAAGGGCAGTGGCCTCTTTCACTTCAGCAGTAATGGCCGCAGCTTGGCTTTTCACAGCAGTATCAATTGCTTCGTTTTGCTTTGCCATCAGGTCTATCACTAGAGTTTGAACAGTCTGTGTCTTCTTTTCAACTGCTTCTAGTCGCAGATCAATCTTCTCCCTAGTTGTTTCTGCAGTTGCTCTATCGTCATCCAACTTCTTGTTGAGTTCTTTGTCCTGGTGGCATAGTTTGAGACGTAGATCCAGATCCATGTCATTGACGTAGTCTTTCTGGTGCTGATTGAAGTCAGCAAGGATCTGTGTGGCTTTTTCCTGCAGAGCATTGCAGGTATCATTCATGTGATCTTCAATGCGAAGTGTGATCAGGTTGTCGATCTGGTAGTTGTTGAAAGATTTGGTCTCTCATTCCAGAATCCCTTCAAGAGTTGAGAATGTAACATTCTTCTTCAATTTCTGAGCTACTCCAAGTGCGTACAGCTCATTGGTAGGTTCCCCATCAATATGTTGACCAGCTGGTTCCTTATCTACTGGATCTAGATGGATAACTGGTGTCTTCTCTTTCCTTTTCTTTTGATGTTCTGCTGTTTGGGTGGGTTTCTGTGGTGTTGCTTCTTGCATCGGTGGAGGTTGATCTGGCTGGCTAGTGGACTGCTCCATCTGGTCCCCTTCTGGACCTCCCATGGCCACATCCTGATCAGCCTCTTCATCTTGAATAAAATTCCATTTTATTAGCCTAAAATGGCTTGAGTTCTATCTTCAGCAATCTGGCCTCATGCTTCATCATTGCTAAGATGAGCTGATGGTATTCTGCCCGCACTTCACCAACAGTGCTTGCTTGCAGTAAGCTCAGCAAGGTGGCCTCCTCCTTCTTCAGCTCTTCCATTGATCTGGTCTGGAGCAGAGCGTCAAAGATGTAGTACTCGTTGTCCTTGACTAGCAAGTAGAACTTGACTCGCTTTGCTTCTCCAAGACTCTCTGGAAGCATGTGAATACCTGGAAAGTCTTGAAGCACAGAGTGATCTGCTTCACTTTCCAGTAGGTTGATCACGCCTTCTGCTTGCTTTTTCTTTTCTTCCTCCTCATCAGCTGACTCAGCTTCTTCCTCTTCTTCTTCACTGATCCTCTGCATTCATTCAGGTGAGGGTGTTGTTGTTCTAGCAGGAGAGAAGTCCTTCTCCTGATTGGGGTTGTAGCTGGATTCTGGTTCAACAAATGTAGGCTCCTCAGTGTGTGGAGGAATAGGACTTTCTAGTTGTTGAGCCTCTTCAGCTTGTTGTGGACTGATTCGATCTGGTTGAGTCAATTCAGGTTCTGGTTGAGGAATGTCATTTGTGTCTTGTTGAATTTCTTCAGTGGGTGGTGGAGAGTCGTGTACTTTCCACAATCTGCGCCTCTTCTTCTTAAGCTGGTGAGAGGTGGAGGTGTCTGTGTCGATGGAACTTGCCCTCTTGGCAGGTGGTTTGCGTGTTGCTTTCTCCTTCTGCACCTTCTCCTTTGGTGCCTTTTCCTTCTGTTTCACCACTGCTCTGGTTGGTGGTATCCAGATTGGATTTGAACCACCCATCTCCAATAGTGCAACATGGTGCACTTTATCTGTAACCTTGTTGAACAAGGCTGGAGTGAGTCCCAAGGACATCTCTATCTGGTGCTTGGCTTTGGGGATGGTAAAGCAAGTGTTGAATTATGCGGCATCATCCCAGACCTGCTGTTTGAAGAACTTTTCTACCATGAAACTAATCTTGGTAGAATGCCTCAAGTTCCTCCTGACCTCCACAGAGACACCGTTCTCTCGGGCGTCCTTAGTGTATTTCACAAGCTTGGCCTCCTTTGCCAATAGATCGAACATGATTCTGCTCCAGTTAACTTTGACGTTCAGAACAACAGCGACATGTTGCAAAAACAGAGAGGTTTGAGGTGCCATGATCAAATGGAGTTTGAAGTTTTGAGAAAAGCTTGCGAGAGAAAGAGAGTTCTGGGAATGCTTAAGTGCTTAAGGAAGAGTAGTGCCCAGTGCGATGAAAGTGTAAGGTGAACAGTTTAATGCACGTAGGACACATATATATAAGAAAACAATCAACGGCTCAGATTAAAGTGATAAGAATTTTAAGGTTGGATGAAAATCTCCCTTTTTAGGTTTTCCCACTTCAACTTTCCATTTTGCTGCCTTATGTTACGTTTGATGCATGAGCTAGATCTTAGGGTTGTAGGATGGAGCGTGTAAATCTTCTTATCCACTGCAACTTCCCTTATTCTTTTTCTTGTAGAGATTTCCTCGATCACAGTTTTCAAAGGAGTGCTAATCATCATAATTATGAAAGATTTAGCAAATCTATGTCAGAAAATAACTTTATAGACCATAGTTAGGACGGTAATTAGTGTCAGAGACGCTTCTAATTTCCAAGTTCCCCCTTGACTAAGTAATCGTTTATTGAAAAATTAATTTCCACGTGGCATTGTTGTATCTCCGCCATCTTCTGACACCTGGTATTTGTATCAATCTGGTATTGTTTGATTTATGTTTCCATCTGGTAATGTCTTATGCTATCACTTTGTATTATCTGGTTTTCATTCTGCTCCTGTCAATCTGGTTGACAATCTGGTTTTGCACTTTGCGTCATACTTTCATCAGTGATACAGTAATCTGGTTATCATAGCTAGTGCTTATGTTTTTTATCGTTCTGCTACATGATCTAGTTATGTCAATCTGGTATTGACTTGATTCTTTCATCTAGGTTTAGCAATCCTAGCTTTCCACATAACATCTTGAATCTTTCTTCTGGTAAGGCTTTCGTCAAAATATCATCACGTTGTACATCAGTATGTATCTTCTCTATCTGGATGTGTTTCCTCTCCACATGATCTCTAATGAAGTGAGGCCTCACATCTACATGCTTGCATCTTGTATGGAGCACTGGATTCTGTCACAGAATATAGGTATCTCCTTAACATCGATCTCGTAGTCCTCTAGTTGCTGCTTCAACCAAAGTATCTATGCACAACAGCTTCCAGCCGCCATGTACTCTGCATCAGTTGTTGATGTAGCAACAGATGTTTGTTTCTTTGAAAACCAAGAGATTAACTTGTTTCCAAGAAACTGGCACGTTCCAGAAGTAGACTTTCTGTCCAGTTTGCATCCAGCATAATCTGAATCAGAATAGTCTGTTAACTCGAAATTAGCCTCACAAGGATACCATAATCCAATGTGTGTTGTTCCTTTAAGATATCTGATTCCTTGAGGTTGGCCTGGTATCTAGCACATACTCCAACGGCAAAACTAATATCATGTCAACTTGCAGTTAAATATAGTAGAGAGCCAGTGATACCCCTATATTGAGTTATGTTTGCTAGTTTTCCTTGTGGATCTGGATCTATCTTCTCATTGGTCTGCATTAGAATCTTGACAGGTTTGCTATCTTTGACTCCAAATTTTGTGATCAGATCGTTGATATACTTTGTTTGATTGACAAAGATACCATCTGGTAACTGCTTCACCTACAAACCTAGAAAGAAATTCATCTCGCCCATCATGGACATTTGATATTTATTCTTCATTAGTTCAGAAAATTTATCACATAGATAAGTAGATTGTGATCCAAATATGATATCATCAACGTATATCTGGACTAAAAGGATATGTTCTTTGAATTTGATTATGAACAATGTCTTGTCAACAGAACCTCTTCTGAATCCTGATTCTAGTAAGAATGTTGATAGTGTTTCATACCACGCTCTGGATGTTTGTTTCAAACCATATACAGCTTTAGCTAATTTGTACACCTTCTGGTCTGGGTTTCTTTCTTCAAAACCTGGTGGTTGTTCAACATACACTTCTTCTTCAAGTATACCGTTTAGAAATGCACTCTTGACATCCATCTGGTACACTTTGAATCTCTTGTATGCTGCATATGCCAGAAACAGTCTGATTGCTTCCAATCTGGCAACTGGTGCGAATGTCTCATCAAAATCAATGCCTTCTTGTTGACTGTATCCTTTTGCAACTAGTCTGGCTTTGTTTCTGACGACTTCACCATTTTCATCTCGTTTGTTCTTGAACACCCATTTGACACCTATTACTTCGTGGTGTCTTGGTCTATCTACAAAGTACCAAACTTGGTTTCTTTTAAACTCGTTGAGTTCTTCTTGCATAGCGATAATGTAGTCTGCATCTTGCAGTGCTTCATAAGCATCAGATGGTTCAACACGAGATAGATAACAACTTAGAAGTGCACTTTCTCCATGCATTATTCTGGTCTTCACACGATCTGATGGGTTCCCAACAATCTGTTCTGGAGGATGATGTTCTTGTATCCATCTCCTTCTGCTGGACATCTCTTCTTCTGATGGCTCAGGTTCTTCTGTTGGGTCCTCAAATTCAGGGTGTGCTGTTGAAGATGCTTGAAAAGGATTTTCAACTTCTGTTTCTTCAACTTCAATCTCTTGATTATGGTTCCAGCTGTTAATATCTCTAGATTCTTCAGGTTGATCTTGAGATTGTTCCTTATTACCTTCTTCCACTGGTTCACTACCTTCTGGTGGAACCAATCTGGTTTGATCCAGATTGATATGTTATGTTCCCCCTTGTTGTGAGCTGGTTTCAGCACTAGGTTGAACTTCAATCTCATTCTCTTCTGTAATATTCCAAATTAGAATGTCTTCTAGTAGTATCCCTTCTGTTTTCTTGTTGTTAATCTGATTGTGAACCTGTTCATTACCTGCTTCTTTGTATTCAATAATAGTTTCATCAAATACAATATGAGGTGTTACTTCCACAACATGAGTTTGCTTATTGTAAACCCTATAAGCCTTATTAACATCAGAATATCCTAAAAATATTCCAAGGTCAGCTTTACTATCAAAGGTTTTCAACTGAAATTTCCCATTATTATGGATATAACACATACAACCAAAGGTACGAAAATACTGTATCATGGGTTTTTTGTTATTCCAGACTTCATATCGTGTCTTCCCATGTTTGAGAGTTATCACCGATCTGTTCTGTGTATAACAGGCCGTGTAGATGGCTTCGGCCCAAAACTTCTTGGGTAATCTGGTTGCATTTAGTATGGTGCGAGCTGCTTCATTCAAAGATCTGTTTCTTCTCTCAACCACTCCATTCTGTTGAGGTGTTCTTGCTGCAGATGTTTGATGTGTGATACCCATCTGATTGCAGTATCCCTCAATCTTCTGGTTTAGAAATTATGTTTCACGATTTGTTCTGATTGTTGTAACAGAGGTTTCCTTTTGCTTGGTGATCTTGTTGAGAAAATTTGGCAGCTTCTCCAAAGTCTCTTTCTTTTTGAATAAAAAGATAACCCCCGTGAATCTTGAATAATCATCAATAATGACCAGAGTGTACTTCCTTCCATTCATACTTAATGGCTTAACTGGACCAAATAAGTTTAGGTGAAGTAACTCCAAGATTCTGCTAGATGACTGAACTACTTTGTTGGAAAATGACGATCTGGTTTGTTTCCCAGCTTGACATGCTTCACAAATATGATCTTTGTCATAAATTTGCTCTGGCAGTCCTTTGACTAGTTTCTCTCTAGCAATCTTATTGATTGACTTAAAATTGAGATGACTTAGTCTTTTGTGCCATAACCAACTTGTTTTTGATGTTGTCTTAGTAATCAGACATGTTTCGATCTGGTTATTCCATTGCACAATATATAGTCGGTCCTACAATTTTCCGGTAAGAAGAGTTTTATCTTCTTCCTTGTTTTTCACAAAACAGTTATTAGCATAAAAAATAAATTGGTTTCCATTAGCACAGAACTGGCTAACCGAAAATAGATTATGACTAAGACCCTCAACATACGATACATTGGTGATGGTGGTCTTGCCAATTGTGATGTTACCATAGCCTCTGATGTAGCCTTTTGAGTTACAACCAAAGGTTACCTGTGGTCCTTCTCTTTCCACATAGTCTGATAGAGCGTTCTTGTCACATGTCATATGCTTGAAACATCCACTATCAATAATCCAGATTGTTCCCTTTGCTACTCTACTTCTTCTTGCAGTTCTTCGATCCTGCAATTATGAAGATTTAGCTACCCTTTCAACGAGTGGATGCTTGGTTAGTAGCAAAAGTTTCTTTTGGAACCCAGATTAGCTTAGTGTTAGGAACACATATGTAGCATGTAATCTTTCTTCCAGCATCATTTGTTCTTGATATAGCTTTGTAGACAGATGGATTATTTCTCTCAATATTATCCCAGTTGATCTTCTTCCTGCTTCCTTCATCATCATCTTCTTCTGATAGTATTCTTGTCTCCTGCTTCCTTCATCATCATCTTCTGGGGTTGGTTTTTCTTGTTCTTGAGATCTTTGACTTGATCTGTTATGTCTTTTCTTTCTGCAACAAACTGAGTTTCACTAGATTTTCCATTGTATCCTAGACCAGTTCTTCCTCTTTGTTGCATATCGATGATCATTTCAGCTCGTTCTTAACTCTTGTTGATCTTGCTCATGTTTTCCATGGTCTTCTTCAATTTTTTTTCAACTACATCATTTCTGTTGATCACATCTTTCACCTTGGAATTGAGTGAATATATTTCTGCATCTTTTGTCTTGATTTGTTCTCCAAGACCACTTATTTGAGTAGAGAACTTGGTGTTTGCTTCACTCTAAAACTTCACTGTTTCATTTAACTTGTCATTCTCTTTTATGACTTCAGAGAATAACTTCTTTATGCTTGTGTAGCTCTTGAACATCTCATTGATTTCATCCCATGAGACTTCTGGTTCATCTTCATTTCCTGAATCATAGACAGGTTTATTTGAAGACACAGAGACATGAGAATTTACCTCGATCTGGTCGAGACCGTTGTCCAAGGCCATGTATCATTCATCCCAGTCTTCATCTGTTTCTTCTGCATAGAATGCTTCATCATTATCTGATGAACTATCAGACAGATAGCTTGAACTGCTTGAGTCTTCTTCAGCTATCATGGCCTTGCGTTGAGCTTTGAGTTTTCTATCTCTTTTAGCTCTTCTCTTTGACTTTTTGACAAATCAGGACAATCTGTCTTGAAATGACTTGTTCTACCACAGCCATAACAAGTATAATCAGTAGAGTTGAAAATTTTACCATTACTTTTTGTGTCAGCTTTATCATCAGATCGTTCTGGTTCTTTATTCTTCTGATATCTACTCTTGTTATCTTTATAGAACCTTTGATACTTTCTCGATCTGATTTCCATCTTGTCCATCCTTTTAGCAATCATGGCAAATCCTTTAAGTAGCTTGTCGTAACCTCCTTCTTCTGGTGCTGTAGTTAAAAATGGTTCATCTGCTTTGCACTTCGCTTTGAAGGCGGTCTCTTTCTATTTCTTTGAGCTGCTTTCATTCTTCTTGCTTGAAGAGTAATCTGATCCATGAATCCTTCTGATGTCACATTTGTGAACAGCCAGATGGTCAAATAGTGCTTCAACAGACAGATCGTTGAAATCAGCACGTAGTGGCTACATAGCAAAGTAGATCTCCCAGTTTGGTGGCAATGCTCTGAGGATTTTGAGATTCTTCTCTCTCTCTGTATACTTGTTTTTTTTTTAATGCAGAAACTTCAAGTAACACTTCAATAAACATGTTCTTCATCTTGAATTCATCGAACTTGTTGCACGCTAGAGACAGCTTATTCTCGATCATTGCTTCAGAACCTAAGCTTAGTTCTCTCAATGCTTCCCACATCTCCTTGGTTGTATCAAGATCTTGGATCTTAGCCAAATGAACACCTTTTACCGTGCTGGAGATGATTCCTTTGGAAAAATCATCAAGATTTGCTTCAAGCCGTTCTTCAAAAGTATACATTCTGGGATCTTTAAGCACATATTCTTTAACTGGGCCAGTTTCTGTAATTCGAGTCTTCTCTTCTTGAATCACCAATGGTCCTTCCTCTATCACTTTCCACATCAGGCAGTGATGAGCTTTGAGGCACATCTTGATTCTGAAACTCCATTCTCTATATCTTTGGATGGAGAATTCTTCACATGCCCTAACAACAGAAGATTCCATAATGACAGATAGGATGGTAGTGAATGAAAAAGGTTTACCTAGATCTATTCAAATTGACCACGCAGGTTTCAACCTTGTGAAACAAAAATAATGGTCCTAGATACACTTAGAGCGAATCCCACCTCATTTGCCACATCATCAGATCTCACAAAGAAGGAAAGACAATCAAATCAGAGATCAATGAAGGAAGGTGAATCAATCAAAGCGTGGAGAAAGGAAAGTGATCAATCAATCTATCTGCTTTCCATAAATTAGAGTTTCGATCAACCACTTCTACAAGGCAAGAGGATATATTTGGGGATTCATATCCTTGATTGGCAATCAACATTAATTACACGCCAATCAAGCTCAACGGTTATAATTCAAAATTCTACACCTATAAATACTTCGAACAAGATCTAGAAGAGTACAGATGACTTACGTGCAAACTTAAAAAGTTGATACTCTGCCAAGAAATCTACTCAATCAATGAAGCATTCGATGAGGAGATTTCACTATCCAGAATCTGTTCGAGCCGTTTGTGATCGAAATCACACCAAACTCGATTTAAGTCTATTTTATCGAGAGGAATGAGGAAGATATCTTCGCTATCTTGTAGTTTTCTAGTGGATTAACGTGAAGGTACTTGTAGCAGATTTATCTGCATGTTGTAAGGGACACGACCTTATTCGTGCATAAGTTTCACTCTAGTTGTGATTGGAACTTTTGGCTCGTTCTCAGCGAGTATAAAGAAGAGAGTATCCTAGTAGTGGATATCCAATCAAGTTTTGGTTGGACAGTGGACGTAGGGGGTTTCCCGAACCATGTAAAAACAACTGATAGCTTTACTTTACGCATTTTACATTTTCAATTGTTTATTCTCTAACCCTGCACTTGCATTCAACTTGCATAACTTTAATCAATTTGTTAATCGATTTGGTTAAGATTTTCAAAATATTTTCAAATAAGAGCAATCGACTAAGTCCACCTTATTACGCACACTACACTTTTTTAGATAACAAGATCACTCTTGCTTAGCGTAACTCACAAAAGAGAATCTGCCTGGAAAGATCATTAGATGATCTGGTAGCAAACCTGGTCTGTCATCTTAAGCAATCTCCTTCGAGAAAGCTTAATCTCTCTAAGTTAATTAGTCAAGTAAACTGAAAAGTTGGTATATGATGTATTTCCCCCCCCCCCCACCCAAATACATCAAACCTTGCTCTTTCGGGACCAACAATGATAGCAAACAGTTAGCGAATGAGATGTTATGAATGATAGGTTTTTCAAAGATCTAATCAAGAATGACCACAAATTGTGAAATCTAGTGAAACAGGTGTTGGTGTATGGGGGGAAATACACCAACTGCAATTTTTCATTTTCTTGTCAAAGTTTGATCAGACAGATCAATTGATCACACATCAGAACCCTGGTGATTTATTTTTTGATGATCTGTGTTTTTGAAACACATAAGATGAATCAGATTGTGCGTAAAGTAGTGGTTAAATGTAAGTTGCTCTATTTAGATAAACCTTTTGATTTCAGTCAAGTGTTCTTTAAGAGGTTGATTATAGAATATGCAATATAGCATATTAAGTATGACGGTTGTATATGTAGTTGTTGGGAAGTGGACTCCAGCACCTCCCGGAGGAGGGGTCCTCCGTGTATCGTACCCGAGAGAACTTATGGGAGTGCGGCATGCCTCAGTCGAAAAGGGCCTGCACTACCATTATTGACGAGAGGTTAAATCAATTGATTAGTACTACTCATACCAACATGGTGCATCATCTTTTCAGGTGACCCCTTAGTAGAAACTCCAAGGTTAAGTGTGCTTGGCTTGGAGCAATACTATGATGGGTGACCTACTGGGAAGTGTCCTGGGTCAGCCTGTCAGTGAGGACAAAGCAGGCTGGGAAAGAAAGTGTTGGTGTGTGGGGCCAGTACGTCAATTCTGATGGGCGCTCTCGATCCAACAGCAGTAAACAGAAGCTGTAAAATAATGTAAAAACACAAGGTTTTACGTGGTTCAGGAAACCCCCTACGTCCATAGACTATTCAATTGATAGTTCTCTTCACTAAACTTGTGAAATCAACTTCTCGCTTATTTAGACTGGTAGAGGGTCAGTCACAACAACAAGTCTAAACTGGACTTGAGTTGTGCACGAATAAGGTCGTGACCTTTACACATACTGGGTTACAAAGTATGAGTGTATTTCCAAAAGCTTGAAGGCTAGAGGAAGATAGAACTAACTATTACAGTGCAGTTGTAACTTAATACAATGTTAGTTCTACGTGGGGCGTGTTCTAGCTTAAGACATAAATTATGAATGGTAAGAACACGTGGGTTCTTATAGTGCAGAAAGACTTGAGTGAAGTGCAGTGAGTTTAAGACTTGAGAGTTTGAATACTTCGAAAGCTTCAAAGCTTCTCTGCATAGTTTGATCACTTGGAATCCAGTCAGTTGTAATGGAACTCTTGAAGGAGTATTTATAGGCGTTAGAATCACGAACAAGCCGTTGTGAAGCTTTGAATGCACGAACTAGTCGTTGTAATGTACTTCTTGCCAGCTATGTGTCCTTTGTTGCAATTTACGGTACTGCATCATTTTCCAGTATTCAAATTCTTTTACTAGAATAATTATATGAGAACAAATTTTACATGGCACCAAAGTGTGCAAGTAAACAGATGACCCATTTAGGCAGATCATCTATTACTTAAGCATATCACAGATAACCCATTGATATGTGTGATGAACAGTTTGCTAAATCACCTTCTCTGATTTTAGGATACTCCATTGCTAGGAAGCATCTGGACAGAACATCTCTTACTTTCTGTGTCCGTAACAGATTGTGTCTTGCAATTTGTGTCTTGAATACTCTGTTGCAAGACCTAGTCGAAGTACATATGCTCTATAGATAGAGATCGTGACTCACATTCAGTTTCTTTACATTGCAGCATCTTAGAAAATACTAAGTCTATAACAGATCAAGTTAGGACCAGATCGTGACTCACAATCTGCTCCTTTACATAGTAATCTGTTAACTAACATATGAAAATAAAACTTAAGTCTAAGTTGATCTTCTATAGACAGATCTAACACAGATCTTAACATCTTTACAGAATAGATCAACCCTCATACATAGAACATACTATGTTCTGTGTTGGTAAACACTTGGGTAAATTCTAAGTGTGTGTTTCGATAATCATCATCAAAACTTATTACAACAAATTGATTATTTTTTTAAATTTAAATATCTGAAATATATTTCAAGAAAAAAAGAAACAAAAAAATAATAAATAAACATGAACCATATAAAATATTATTTAAATCATTTTGTAATTAGAAATGTACTAGAAAATAATAAGATTTAAATAATGAATAAATCAATTATAAATATTAATATATCCTTGATTTATTATTCCATAAAATAGTTAATGTAAACCTTAATTTTTATCAAAATAAACATCACATATTTAAGTTTAGTTAACACATATGAAACTAATTCTATGTAATCTGTTGGATCGGGAGCGCCCATCAAAATTGACGTACTGGCCCCGCACACCAACACTTTCTTTCCCAGCCTGCTTTGTCCTCACTGACAGGCTGACCTAGGAAACTTCCCAATAGGTCACCCATCATAGTATTGCTTCAAGTCAAACACGCTTAACCTTGGAGTTTCTACTAAGGGGTCACCTGAAAAGATGATGCGCCATGTTGGTATGAGTAGTAATCAATTCCTTGAACCTCTCGTCAACAATGGTAGTGCAGGCCCTTTACGACTGAGGCAGACCGCACTCCAATAAGCTCTCTCGGGTACGATACACGGAGGACCTACCCTCCGGGAGGTGCTGGAGTCCATTTCCCAACATAATCTATCCACGATATATGTGTGTGTGTGTGTAAATAAATATATGAGTTCATATACTACCTCCAACCATGAAGTTGTTACTCATTTTGCTATTTTGGACCGTCATGAATTTGTTACTCGATACCTTATTGTTTTTCTTTTTTTTGTACGTGTGTCCATCTAGATTTACACACAACCCAATTAAATACAATAAATTAACTAACTAATCTCTAAACTCTACTCAATATATAATACATCTTATGTCAAACTATTTTCTTAAGACGTAGTTTATAAAATAATAATGAATACTATGATCATTTTTTTTAATATACTTTAAAATTTGTATGCATGTATAAAATAATAATGAATACTATGATCATCTTTTTTACACACAACCCAATTAAATACAATAAATTAACTAACTAATCTCTAAACTCTACTCAATATATAATACATCTTATGTCAAACTATTTTCTTAAGACGTATGCGTCCTGAGAAAAAGTGGGTAAGAAATGGTGGACAAATGAAGTAATTTGAATTTATTTTCATACGAGCTAAAATATGGATGAGTAATTAAGCGACAAGAGTTACTAACAAGACTATTTTTTATCAACTTTGAATGGATGCACGTACTTAAAATTCAAATAAATAGGGTAGATTTTTTTTAAAAAAAATCTAATATGATTTCCTTTACATTAGTAATAATTTTTATAATATTTATTTTATAATATTCGAATTTATAGCATATATTATTATATGGATGAAAGACGAGAAGCAATTAGTTGGAACTTGGTTATATGAATTTGAATTGGGTACATGCATATAAATGAACAAATTCAAATAACTAACGGGTATTATTTTACAAGTTTGTGACATAAATAAGTAGTTTATAAAATAATAATGAATACTATGATCATTTTTTTAATATACTTTAAAATTTGTATGCATGTATAAATTCAAACATGCTCAAAAAATAATAATTTGTAAGTAAGAATCTACCAATAGATGAGCTTATGTAGATTTATGTAGATTTAGTATTTATGACGAATATAAATATTATCATTAGTTTAATCATAAATGAATAGTTTGTGATGAGATGAGTTGTAAAATTATTTTATAATTGATTTTGGCACGATCGCAAGTTTATCATAAGTCTAAATAATTAATGACTTTTACTATATACATTAGTATACGAAAGAGAAATTATATATCCTTAATAACACACTACAAAAAAAGTTATTCTAGCAATGAAATTTTTTCCGTTACTAAAAGTTTTAGTAACGGATTTGTAACGTATTTATTTGTAGTAATATCGATGGTTGCTAAAAAATTTAACAACGGAATATATTCCGTTACTATATATAACAACGAAATTGTAACGAAATTTCCGTTTGTATAATGATTTCTTCAATTTTAGTAACGGAACTGTAATGGTATAGTTCGTTACTAAATTTTTAATAACGGATAATTTCGTCATTAATTCCGTTACTAAAATTATACAATAATTTCATAACAATTTCGTTGTTAATCTGTTATTTAGAAACGAAAAATTTTTCCGTAACTATTCCGTTGCTATATAATGCATTTTTTGTAGTAAGAAGTATTAATAAATAAAATGTATATATATTAATTTTATACATTTTATAAAATATTTAATCCGACAGTAATAAACTAGTTATATATTTTAACAAACTAGTTATATATTTGTACGTACGCGGTACGCTTATAGCTACACTTTTTTGAAAATTGGTTGTTTCAATTTTGGGTCCGAGCTAGTTTGAGAATATGATTTATTGCCATTTCCAGCAAAACGCCAAATCAAATTGAAGAAATACAATATCACAATTTCAATTTGATATATGTGTGTGTGTGTTATTAGGCCTATTCATCACTTAGATTGATAATAAGATTTTAAAATTATCATGTAAGATTAATTTTAATCAAAAAATAAAATATTAGTATGTTTAGGAATGTTTTGAAGATTCCACACTTGCATGGTATGTCAAATGTCAATGTATGCGACCAATATCTGGTAATAAAAAGTGTACCCGTTGTATATTTGAAAAATAGATTCCATTAATATTTGGCTGTCATTATGTGAAAGTTGAAACATGCTTTAGTATTTTACTTAAAGCTGAGTCAAACTTAAAAGTACGTATGTAGACTATATTCATTGCTGTTCTAACTCGTGTCATTATCAATATATATATATATATATATATATATATAGGTGTGGAATAAATCTATTTAATATATGAAAATAATGAAACTTGAACTTACCGAGTAATAAGAGACGTTTCATTCATATAACAATTTATCATTTTATTTGAAAATTTATGTTATCTCTCTGTTCCAATTAAAATAAAAAAAAATTGAATTTATAATTTTTCATTTTATGTGGCAAAAGTTTAAATTAATAATTCAATTTGCTTCATAACTTAAACTGAAACTATTGTTCAAATATGTTTCACTAACCCCCAAATTAAGGTCTATAAATATCATTTATAATATTACTTCACATTAAGTTATTAGGCATTTATTTGTAATATATCATGCATTTGCATTTCTTGTTTGATCATGCATGACAAATTGAGCTGTGATAAGATATTATTGACATGCAAATTTGTGGAATAATATATTAGTAACATTATTGCATGATCGAAAAAAATATAATGCATGATATTATATGAAAATGTAACAATAAATAAGACGTAAAAAATGGTCTAGGTCATGTACTAATATTTAGAAATACATTGTTCATGGAATTGTATTAGAAGTGTATTGAAATTTTATAATTTCGTCAAATGTATTAACACTCTGAGTATGATTTATAATATAGTTTATTTTGTATATTTTTCTTATTATTGTTATCAAATGCATCAATATTTGTTTTATAAAATGCATCACAAAGTTAATATATAAGATTATGCTAAGAAATGCAGAACTTAGCATATGAGAATGCATCACTTGCTTGAAGTTAAAATCTATATATATTGTGTATCTTATGCATTACAAAAAAGTGAGGGGAAAATTATATTATGTTATATGAATAATATATCATAACGGAGGGTGTGAACTCTTATGTGAAAATATTACACTCTGTTAGTGTATTAATAAATTGAAAATGAGTTATAAATTTTCAAAACACATTTCCACTGTAATTCTTTCCCAAATTTTTTATTATTGATATAATATTTTTGATGCAATAACGCGAATTAAAAATTTGTGTTACAAATTTAATGCATTACATACTATTTTATGATGCATAAGATACAACTATATTAATTATTCATGTAACTAATGCATACCATGCACTAAGTGATACATTTGTCAATATAATCTTATGCTTTAATTTTGTGATGCATTTGCATTTGATAATGATAAAAAATTAGAAAAATAATTAAATTATATTAGATGTGAAATATATCTTAATTATATGAAAAAATTTTAACTCTATTAAGTATGTTAATAAATTGAAAAAAAGTTGAGAGACACGTTTCTTATGAATTCATGCATTAAAAATGTAATGTTTAGATTAATAAAAATTAGAAAAATAAATATACATTAGAAATATTGATGTAAACAAAAAATATTAAAATAAACAAATTATACTTAATTAAGAAAATTGTATTATTTACACAAATATAATATATTGATATAAAGACTAAATATAATTATAATGATTATTTAATAATGTATTTTAAGAGAAGAAAGCATGTTAAGATTCTTTCCAAAGTTATAGAGATCATTTTCAAAAATTCACTTCGTGGAGGTTATAAAATGGTTTACAATGATTTTAATAACCTTTTTATTACGTTTAAGTATGATGTCATATATATCTATAAGATTTTATTTAGAATAAATCATCATCATTCATCTAATCAAATTAAAGGTAAAATTCATTCTTATTTTTCACTCCATTCTCATTTGATTTTATATATATATATATATATATATATATGCATGTATATTAGTTTAGTTTATAATTTTCTTTTGCTTCCAAGACTATGTCTTGGATTCTAACATAAATTTTATTAGTATTGACTAGTTTGTTACCAGTTTATATAATATTAATTTATTTATTAAATATATCAAAATAAACATTAATAATACATTATATTATAATGTTAAAATATTATTTTATATTCTCAAAGTCGATTGAAAGATGATATTACTACTCGATGTCTAGGATTGTAATGCCCCGTCTTTTAAATTATCAAAGTAAGCAATATCCGAACTCGCGTGTTATAAAATATATATGTATCGAACATTGTATTTTAATTGTTGAAAGTGGAATCTAGTTGAAAAAGAAATTTTGGATTAAAGATAACAAGTATTTAGAAACTACTTGATTAAAACTTCTTTGAGATATTAATATTAAGAATATGCCATATACATTGGATATATAAAGGAAGGTATATGTTATATATTGTGAGAACTATATAGATGGTATGTATAGGGTGCTTACGACATAAATGTGTGGTTACATTTACATCTATGTAGATATAAACAAGCTTCACGCCTAATTATATATATGGTGTTGAAATTCTCACATGTTAGATGAAGTCTCACACGCATAAGACATTTATGCATATATACTATGACCTGCAATTTGATTTTATTGGAAAGAAAAGGGATTGCACTCAAGTAGATATATGTACATACATGAAAATATACCAAAGAAGGTAAAGAAGGATAAAGATATAAAACACTTACATTAGAAACAAAACAAATTATGTATATATGTACTGTTACATCACCCTGTAGTAAACAAAAAGGAAAGGGAAAGAATCCTAAGCTAATAACATAGTTGCACTCGGTGATGTATAAAATAAAGGAAAGAAGGAAAAGTTTCTATATGTGTAAGAAGTGTGATGATTATGCTGCAAATATGTGGAAAAGAGGGCTAAAGAGAAGGACTAAGGCAGCATGGCTGCTGCAGAGGAAGGAAAACAGAGCAGAGATGTTGTAACCTCGGTTGAGTGAGGGAAGAGGAGACCTCCATCCATGCTTCTTCCATCACCTACAAATATAGAGTGAAGGCTATTAAACTAGCTATACTAAATCTTAAGTATTAAGTAAGAAACAACACTACATCAATATATCAATATATATATATATGGGGTAATGACTTGCACCTAGAACCATTTATCACACAACAACCATTCCCATATCAGTACATTAAGAGGAGTAGCAAATAGCAAGAATTGAAGCAGCCCCGAAGAAGGAGTTAAAGGCAAAGGTAGTTACCCTCAAACCTTAAACCTTTGTATATGTTAACAAGGAAATCATAAGACTTCCACCCCTAAACTAAACCATCGACAAAACACACTCAGTTAACCATAACATTAAAAAAAAAAAGACAGAAAGTTAAAAGAACTTAGAGCATGCGTTGTGTACTGCCTAAATCAGAGCAACCCCACAATTAATCACCATCTAAGTAAAAGCATAAATTGATAAGGTTACAAACACCTACAGTATATGCTAGAAACTGTAATCAGCTTGATTCAAGTCTTAAGAAACCCAATAAGAACATATACTTGAAGGCATTGAATACAGAATTATGCTAAAGAGCACTAGTCGTGGTAGACAAGTAGAAATGAAAACTGGATATCAAAAACACATGCTACTGAATGCAAACTCTCAGGCTGAAACGCTAGGAAAGAACTCAAACAAACACATAGGATTAAAACACACACAAGAAGAATAACTGGATGAAGAAGAAAGAAAACTTAGCTTTTACAAGTTGTTCCATTCGGTGACCCTAAGAACACCACCTCCATCCAATCTGCCCAATATAGAAATTCAATTAGGAAGCCAAATATTAAGCAGGAAATTAAAAGAAAGAGATTACCATATATATATAAAAAAACAACTTACCGAACAGAAGCTGAACTGAGCACTTCCATCCACCGAACCCCAAACCACCAAACCAGAATCTCACCAAAACAAAAGAAATAAGTCAGTAGAGGAAATAGAAGAAATCAAAGCTCAAATTTAAGACATGCAGAAGAGGTTGAGGATTTAAAATTTAAAACAGAGACTAATGGAATCAAAACAACCATCTTACCTTCTTGAGAATCAGAAGTCGAGCACCGCAGGCGAGAGAGGGAGAATAGTGAGAGAGAGAGAGAGAGAGAGAGATTTGGCAGAGAAGTTAGGTAGAAGTGAAGAAGAAGAAGAAGAAGAAGGAAGGGAGGGAGAGAGTGAGAGAGAGACTGGCGAGAGAGGGAGAGAAGGAGGAGGAGAAAAAAAGGAAGAAATGGGGAGAGGGAGAGAAGTGTCGGCCGAAGAGGTAAGGTTAAGTTAGGTTTAGAGCATCCGCAGTGGCGGGCAGATATGGGGTTCGCAAAATGGGTTTCGGTGGCATTTCTGTAATTAAATGGAACTTTTTAAGTTTGGAGTTTGGGAGATTGTTGGTATGTTGCAGTGGGGGGTTCACACTTTGTGGTTTGGGAAACTCTACTAATCATTATAGAATGATTGAATTTGTGAAAATGATATTAATTTAATTTGTTAATTTAAATTTATAATATAAAATAAATATTTACATTTTTGAAAAACGAAAAATATAAATATTTATTTAATTAAATTAAATAAATAACATTAAAAGTAAAATAACAAATTTTAAAAATTAAAATTTCATTACTTAAATTTGAAATACAATACATAATTTAAACCCTAATTTAGAAATTACAAATTACAATACATAAATTTGAAATACATTACATAATTTAAACCCTAATTTAGAAATTGAAAATTACAATACATAATTTAAATCCTAAACTTATAAATCAAAATCAAACCTACTTTTAATTTGTGCACACATCTTGTTGTGCATCTCGAGTTGCTCGGGAGTCATCCTCGACGTATCCTTCATCAAGATCTTCCAATAAGAAAGTTTTGTTGTTTCGTACGTGAAGTCGGCGATTGCGTTGGAGCTTAATTTCAAAGCATCCAACGCTTCGGAGGCACCTTCGTGGACGGGGGCGGAGTCGGAGGCGGAGGCGGAGGCCTTACCTTTGGCTTTTCTCTTGGCCGCCTTCGTCCCCATCGGACGTTCCTCGGGTTCGGGTTGGGCTTCACCACCTTGAGTGGAGTCGCTCGTGAAGCCTTCTCCCATATTGTTTTTCCCCCGTTTGTTGGAGGAGGTGTCGGGAAGAACTCGTTGGAACTTTTGCGTGTTCCGCAAAATCTCCCAACAATGCCGATATTTGAATTCGGCGTTCTTCATTTGCTTGTACTCCGCCAACGCTTTTTGATAGACGTCGAAGTCGGAGTTGCCGCTCGCCCAACGATCGGAGCACCGGTTGTAAATCGCACAAAACTCCCGTGTCGAAGCTTGGATACGTTGCCAATGACACTTCAATTGTCGGAGGTTGCGAGGCCTCGCCGAGTTTTGACGGTTGAAGGAGTCGATGATGCGCTTCCAATAGGCCTCGCCTTTTTGGTTGTTGCCTACAATAGGGTCTTGGCTTGTGTCGAGCCAAGTGCGACAAAGTATGATGTCGTCGGCCTCGGTGTAGGCTTGCTCATTCTTGGGACGACCCGAAGTCTTGCTTCGGGAGTGAGCAAGAGGGACGTCCGAACCCTCCTCCAAGGAATCGTTCAAGTTGATTTCACCGGCTTCATCGGATTGTTGTCGGCCGGTTGAGGTGGTTGAAAATGTAGGACTCGGTTGTGAACCGAATGGGGAGTTGAATGGAGGAAGTTGAAACCCGGGATAACTTTGGCCGGGATAAGTTTGACCGGGATAAGAATTAGTAGAAAAAAGATGAGGGTTGAATTGTGAAAGTGAGAAATTAATTTGGGATTGAGGGGAGTGAATGTAGGGCGAGGGAATGTAGGGTGAATTTTGGGATGAATAATTGCCGGACGAATTGTTGTCCGAGCTTTGATTGTCGGAGCTTGCACCTTGGCTCCCACTTCGGAACAAGAACGGATTGAATTCGTCATCCATAATATTTTTTGGTAAGTGTATGAAATGAGTAGTGAGTAGATATGTTTGAAAGATTGGAGGATAAATGAGATGTGTGAAAATGTGGGAATGGAATGTGGTATTTATAGATGAATTTATAAAAATAAAAAATAAAAAAAACGAAAAAAAAAATTGAAAATGGGTGGGGCGCGCGCCCGGGACACCTGCAGCGGTGAACCCGCACGCCTGATATCGCACTTGCAATCCCCGGTGCGCGCCCGGGGCACCCGCAGCGCGGGTTTCGCACCCGGGCGCGCGCGCCCCCCCACCCCCCAAAGCTGCCCGAGTTTCGCGCGCCCATGCGCTGCGGATGCTCTTATGATTTTTAGATTAGTATTAATTAAGAATGATTAGGTTAGGATTAAAGCAAAATTTGATGTATTATGGAACTGGGCCGAATTAATTAGGGAATTGGGCCGAAGAGTAGGCCGAAAATTTAATAAAGAGTTGGGCTATACTTTATTAATGGCTGAAATTTTTAAATAAAACAATGGGCTACCCACACATGATAAATTGGGATAGATAAATTAGTGTTGTGCTAAAATTAATTAATGGGCTAGTAGATACTTACATTATATTCAAACATTAGAATTTATAATTTAGACAATTAATGTCTAATTATTGAATCAAGAAACCTAATTAAATCTAAATAATTGGATTTTAAATTAAGAGATTAAGTACCTCTAGTTAAACTAAGAAATGAATTGGGGTGCAACCCACTATAAACTCTTAAGGAATTATTAAAGAAATTAATAATTTGTAAGGCTATCTAAATGATTAAATTATTATAGCTTGGTTATATTATTTGAAATATTAATTATAATTTAAACTAAGAATTTAATTATTCAAGTAAGTGTTAATTCACTTATATTACTCAAATGCCAATTACTTGAGTAATTTGAACGAGATTTGAACCTTTGAAAATATATTGATTCGAAGGATCAATATTTCTAAATAATAAAGTCGAGACAAGGACCCGAGAATAATAGATTCTTACGTTTAAATGTATCGAATGCACTAGAGCATTTTGACTTACTCGCAATTGATCTAAAGGTTTTGACGAGAGGTCGTATCTACAATTCAAAGACAAAGCAAGTACCAAACGAGGCTATCCATGTAATACCCCGTCTTTTAATTCGAAAGAATTATCGAGTTTAATATTAAATAGGGTTATCATATCCGTAGGAGATTTAAAATTCGTTGTTGAGTTTTGAATACGTTAAATTCGCAACTAATTTAACGTTAATTATGTCGTACTTGAAATTCTAATCAAATATTGATATTTTGGTAATTAAATTATTTTTTGGAATGTTGAAGCATTAAAATAATAGGTTGAGTATTTGCTTTCATTTTATTTCATGTTTTTGTCAATAATCATAGTCTTATAAAGCATCCCTAATTATTTATTTAAGATCCAATTAGATTAATAAAATCTCAAGTGGATAAAATGAAAAGCCAATGAGATGCTAAAAGCCTCATCATCATAGTAATAATAGCCCGATAACATTATATAACATTCAATTAATTATCTAGATACATTGTAAAATCAATACAAAATGTAATTTCAAATAATAAGTAAAAATAAAATAAATAAAGTAAGATGAGCTTCATAATCCTACACGTTTTCTATGTTGGTGGGTGTTCTCCTACCACACAAATCTTTCAACCTTATAACAACCCCCATCTATATCCATCACTCAATTCTTCCATCGACATCAACACCAACTATCCTCCTTATAGTTTTCGAACACATTTCATTTTCATGGGTCCTGCAAGGTGAAAACAGAGCACTAAGAAGAAATAGAAGGAGAAGAAGGGATAGGAGACAGTAGCAGTAGCAACAAGTCACTCTCATTTTCCATTCTCATTGTCAAATTCTCAAACAAGTAGGTTTCATATTAAAAGTTCCCTTAAACTCTTAGCATGTTTTTCCCAGCTTTCATTTTTAGTTTTACAACACATGATTTAGCTAGGTTGCTCTAAGCTTTGTATCACAACAAAAACGCAACATGCTGCACATTTAAATACAAGAACTTTCTCTCTTATTGATCCGTAGAACAACTCCTTCATAAGTTAGAAATTACTTTACTACTTCTACCTAAGTCTTGAACATAGACTATAGAATGCTTTCACAAGGAGGAATGAACACCTTTTACAGTAGTCTATTAATTTGCAACTCCAAACTAAACTTCATATAATTCAAAATAAGAAGTAGAAGTCTTTCTTCTTCAACACTCCAACAAAACAATGTTGCAAAATAAAATAGAATAAAATAAATGAAAGAAAGAGGTCACCTGTTGGTCTTCGGCTGAAGACAACTCGGCCTCGGAGAGAAGACTGGGGACGAGGCAGCGACACACGGGGAGCAGGGCCGGTGCAGCAGTGGTGGCGCGATGCACGGCGTTGCTGCAGACTGCTCCAGCGAGACATGGAGAGAACCGAACCACCCCGAATCACTTCGAATAACTTCGAACAAGTCCGAAAACACTCCGACAGACCCCGAACCAACTCAAACGGTTCCGAACAGACCTCGAACCAACTCAAACGGTTCCGAACAGACCTCGAACCAACTCGAATGGTTTCGAATCGCTCAGAAACCAATCTGCAATCGCTCAGACAGCTGAAGACGACGGCGAGACCGTAAGAATGCAATGTCGAGCGAAGTCTGGAACACCGCAAACTTTCCGGAGCACGCAGGAGAAAAGGGCTCAAAATTTGGGGATTCTTTCCCTAAAGCCGTTACCTTTACTCGATTCGGAAACAGTAGAGTTGAATCCCACCAATAATCGCCCGGAGCTTGATTTATTTTCTTTCTTTCGCCGGTCAATTAAAACTGAGAAAAGGGAGATTTTGTTTGGGCTTCTTGTTTTGGGCGAGAAATCAAAAGGGAAGGGAGAGATTAGAGCAAGGGAGAGAAAGAAGGATGTAGAGAGAAGCTACCATGGTGGTGGTGATTTCGCCGGAGAAGAAGGCGGACGAAAATTAAATTGTTTGTTTGTGCTGTTTCTGTTTCTAGCGAAACAGAGGAGAAAAAGAAAGAAGAAATGAAGGGATGGAGAAGGAAGGTTGCTTCTCACGTAAATGGGGTCTGGGGTGGGGAGATTTTAAATGTTGGTTTTATTTCTTTTATTTTATTATTACTACTTTTAAATTATTAATTAATTCCTAATTAGGTGATAATTATGGGGTGAGAATGAGTTGCAGGCGTAATGGGGGTGTAATGCCCCGCTCTTTCCGTTAGAATTCTTCTCGTAATAATAAATTCGGGTTAATTAAATTCCCAATTATGAACGAATATCAATTAGCAAATTGATATATATATATATATATATATATATATATATATATATATATTAACCCCTATAGTTGGTTAAATTGAACTTGCTTCAATTTAAGGCTTATGATAAATAAGAACTCAAAATGAGACTAAGATAATTATTTCTTAATGTTGGGGACTTTCATCACTAACTATCCTAATTGATTATTATTATTATTATTACTATTATTATTATTATTATTATCACTTTGAATATTAATCATTTAGATATATTATTAATTGCTATTATTTTATAAGCCTTCATTGACGATTTATATATGAGAAGTGTTATCATTAATGGAATGATAAAATCAAATCCATAGGTGAATAAGATAGAACAAATCTTGGAATGCCAAGCAAACTCACTCGGTCAAAATAATGTGAAACAGATGGTCACTGCCATCTGATTTGGGATACCAGTAGATAAATACTATAAATACCCATAATCTATACAGCATGTATGGTAAGTGAGATCAATAGTACAAAATCAGATTTTGGTAGAAAAGATTAGGAGATGATTGTTCCTTTATACAATGGAAAATAAGAGTGTACAAATCAGCAACCTTTAACCCAACATATAAAGAGATAAAAGCCCACATAGTACAAGGGGATGAGTGATGGAAGTGAAGATAGAGGTGGCTGGCGGCTGATGGAGCAGTCTGCCACTTCACTTCATCCTCCTGTAAATACAAAGGATTTAATTAGCTAATGGTCAGAACCATGTAAAGCAAGATCAAGTAAAAACCTTTGGACATAAGGTAACAACTCCTACCTCTATATATAAGGAGTTAATGCAAGACTTAATCACACCTCATTACTACACCAAATTTCTGCCAAATTAAAGAGAGGAAGAGTGTTGTGCGTGTCCTCCAGTGAAGAAACGAGGGGAGTAGTTGCAGTATTAAGGTAAGAACTCAACCTCTAAGCATTTAAAGTTCTACCTCTTTAAGATTCAACTTAGGATACATATATAGGCTCTTAACTTTCCTTCATGCCTCTAAAAGAAATACAACGAATTAAGACTGAACGCGACTGAACTTAGATGCTACCACTAGGAACTGATCACAATAGAACTATAAGATAACCATGCAGTAGGCAGAATTCAAAAAGAAGAGAACTCAAGATGCATAATATTATGCTTAATAGACTAAAAGCGAACTCACAATTCAGAGCGAGATTCTAATGCTTTAACCATAACATAAGTATCTCTTTTAGAAGGAACTGAAATCTTAGCAGTTGGATTATGTTCGTACTCCCATTTACCTCGCGACATAACAAAAGGCTCAAATATTCCTCAAACAATATATAAGAGAGAAAAGAACAAAGGCAAGAGAAACTTAGCTAGTAATTAAGGGCAACAGCGGCGCAACGAGCTGCTGTCCAGAAGGACAGAGCACCAACCGTGAGCCTCCCCGCAAAACAGACCCGAACCAATCCCGAACAACCTCGAACTAGTTTCGAACAACTCCGAAAACTCTTGGACAGTCCGAACTAGTTTCGGCCAGCTCCGAACCAGCTTCGAATAGCTCCGGACAGCCTCGAACGAACTCGGACAGATCTCGGCTAACTCCGAACCACCCTGAACGGCTCCGAATAACCTTGAACAGCCTCTAATCGTCCCAAACAACCCAGAATCACCCCAAACCAACCTGCAAATATAGATTTCTCTCCAGATTCACTTAATTCACAAATCAGAATTTGAATCTAACAACTTCACACCCAGAATAAATAGAACCTAAAGATTGTTCAACAACACAATGCACTCAAACTTATAATTAGAAAATTAATAGTAAAGAAGTGGAAGAAAATAGAGGGCAGAAAGTTAAGGGAAGAACTTCACCTGTGAAGAGTAGCGGCGCGGAGGTACAGCGGCGAGGGGTTCTGAGGGAAGGACCCACCGCCGAGTCCAGCCGAGGGAGGATGACAGCGCGGCGGAGAGAGAGAGAGAGCAGAAACGGAGTGGGAGGAGAAAACAGAGGATGGGAGCATGGTGCGATTACCAAGGCGAAGCTGCGTTGCTAAGGAAGGAGAAGCAACAGCGGCGGAGGGCGGCGAGACGAACCCGATCGGAGTGTTGGAGGTTGATCGCGCAAAGCAGAGAAGAGAGAAAAGGGAGGGAGGCGTCTGACGTGGGTGAAGTGGGGGAAGGATTAGAATTAGCTTGGGTTAGAACAATCTAGAATTGGGCCCGAGTATTGGGCCGGGTCCAATTTAATCACACGGGCCGAGTCCCTCATGTTACTGGACTTAAAATTAAACTAATACTGGGCCAATCTAATTAAGATCCGGTATGGACTAAAGAGTAGAATGAACCTGAGGCCCGAAAGTTAATTGGGTTAAGTAGAACAAAAAAAAAATTTTAATGGGCCCAGAAGCTAGCTAATTAAATTAGAGAATGGACTTAATAAATTACTAATGGGCTAAGAGTTAATTAATTCCAATTTGGTTAATTATTCAAGTAAGGTGACGAGACTTATTTTAAATTGAGCTAAGTCCAAGAATGAAATTTTAAAGCTAAGATAAGAGACTTATTAATTAGAAATTAATTGATTTATTAGAAATTAATTGGTTAATTAGAACTTAAATGATTAATTAGGATTTCTTCATAAGAAATTATTAACTCATGTTATAGTGTGGCAATTAAAACTTAACTAGTTAGAAATTATTTATCTTGACTTAAGGATCGAGATATTAAATTAGAAATGTCTTTAGTTATATTACCCAATAATTATTTATGGGGTATAATAAATCCCCGACTCATAAAGTGAGTCGGAAGTCATCAAACGACTCCTCTAGAAACACAACTCTTAGACTCGTGTTATAGTTGAGTTCTAAAGACCCGAGAATAACTCTCAAAGTAATAAAGGGTAATAATCCCTTACACTTAGAAGTGTCAGATATACTTGAATTGTATCTCACGTAAGATGTATTTAAAGGTTTCGACGAGAGGTCGGATCCGCCCCTTGAGAACAAAGCAGCCACCAATCGAGACTATTCAAGTAGGCTTTTCTCACTCTATAAAAAATATATGTGTGCATGCTTTCGAAATGAAATGAGATATTTTCAAAGCACTGTCTTGCCATAAATATTTTCGATTTATGTATGATGCCTATCTGTTATATTATAATCGAATTCGGGTCCCAGTAGATTAGATACTACTCGGACTAGTGTACACAGGACCGTGAGTCATCTAGATGTTGACCGGTCGAGTGTCTGTGGGAAGTGGCCACTTCCCCGGCACATAGAAACTTCAGATATGGTGGATTACAAAGAACTAGGACTGCAGTCAAATTTAGAACTTTCTCAAGAAATGCTTTTGTGAACATAGGTGCTTTAGAGACAAAAATCCCTATGATTCACTCGAAATGGCTTGACAGTTATATATGTAAGTGTGCGATTTCGGCACGTGTTTACTGAGTACAATTTGTACTCAGCCCTGCATGTATTTCTAAACGTGCAGGTTAAGATTTAAGAAGACGTGGGTGCTGTGTCGGGCTTTTTGTCAGACTCCTAGTAGCCGACTCTTGGGGGTTCTACGTGTCTTCATACACGTAGGATTTTATTACGCGATCCTATATGTATTCCGCTGCTAGACCTTTATGTAATAAGACCGAGTTTAAACTCTTAATTTAGTTATGAAATGTACCGAGTTTATGACTCTAACTTCCCGAATTCACGGGATGAATCCTCGTTTTATGTTATGAAGGGAATATTCATTGTCTTTCTCTCGTTGTTTATTCCTTTCATTGGTCATGCTCCCGACTTTACTAGAGTTAGTAGAAAGCGGGCGTGACAGGGGGAGTCTTTCAAATTTTTATTATTTTATTTAATTATTTTATATTATCAAATAATAATAATAATTACTTAAAATCTGAAAATACAATAGATTTGGGTCGGATCGATTAATGGGACGGGCCCTATTCAATTAAATTAAGTTGGGCCTATAATTTATGGACCATGGTGAATTTATCTATTGGGCCAAATCTATTACAAAATAATTAAATTGGACTTTGATTAATTTAATTAATTGAATTAATTAAAATTATATTACTTAATTAATTTAGTGAATCTAAATTAATTCAAATCGAGACATGAACCTTTTCTAAGGGTCTCAAATTACGCGAACTTATCGAAAATTCCGATTCTTATGTCGGATTTAATTGTCTCCATTATATTAATTGCAAGCAAGCAATTAATTATTTATCAAATTAGTAAACGTTTATTTCATTTGAACGAAACTAAGGTTTTCGGAGAAAACCTTAAAGCTTCGTTGTGATTTAGTAGAACGGATATGAAACCCTTAAACCTATAGAATCATTATGTCGAGTCAATAGAGATATTCTAAGAACTCAATGATTCTAAATGTAACTCGTTACCTGAAGGTCCATCGAGGTGGTGACAGCTAAGGAACGAGAAGGAGAACCAGATTTATCAACGAATACTGGTGTCTCAGGTGGGTTTACTATACAAACTATATTTTTGCTTTATTAAAGCATGTTGCGAAAATGAAAAATGATTGACATGCATAAAATTCTTTGTGTTTTATGTGCGATTCCTATCTGTGTTGAGCCATGTCTGCGAACTGGTCAACTTGTGAATAACGATCGGATCTTGAGCCATGTGTTGGTCAAGGTTAGTGTACACATGGGGAGTGTGATTGTGAGTCATTACGGACCGGTCCACATAGGACTGTGTGTCAGTATTGACCGATCCGGTGGCACCCATTGGTCAACGTCTGGGGGAGTGGAACCATTGCTCACCAGGGTTGTTACCATTTTTAACGTCTGGGGAAGCAGTAACTTTGCTCACAGCGTTGTTATTATTGATTATGTCTGGGGGAGCGGAAACATTGCTCACCAGCATTTGGTACAGATATGGATAGCACATGTGAAAAGTGGATGATCATCCCAATTGTTTCAGAAAAATCAAATGAATATTTTGTATACGCAGGTTATTTCAAGATACTTGTGTTATACTGTGATATGCATGATCAATAACTGTTTTGTTTTCGGCATAACCCACAGAGTACATCAAGTACTCAGCCCTGCTTGTATTTCCAAACACTTGCAGGTTGAGCAAGGGCAATGGTTGAAGTGCTGAGTAGACGTGCTTTTTGTTTAGTAGTAAGGGGTTAATACATATCTTCATATGTGTATTAATGGCTTTCGTTATTCCGCTGCAAACCTGTTATTGTTTTCCCTAATGGTCTGGACTGTAATCTAGAACCCCTTTTGACGTATTTCAGTTCTTGAATTCTGTATTCCATACTTGAAACCTTCTGGAACTTCTAGCTGTATGATGTTCTAATTGAGCCTTTAAGCTATTGACTCGTATTCATAGCTAATTTTCGGACTATTATAATCGATTGTATTTCTTATTCCATTGTTGTTTGTAAATTCATCCTTCTTAATTGCTTCTTTAATTCACCACCAAGTCGCACCCCATGGATCCGTCCTTCAGGGAAATGGGGTCGTGACAATCCAGATAGGCTTTCTTATATAAAATCAAATGTGTGTGTTTATCCGTATTTATGATTAATTCTTTTCAAAAGCTTTGAATTGAAATTGATATTTCAAGTATTGTCTGCCAAAAAATATTTTTGTTATGTTTTGTATGATACCTATCTGATATGATTTATCGAATTCGGGTTCCAGTGGGTAAGCAAACCCACTCAGACTAGTGTACACAATATGACTGTGAGTCGACGAAGGTGTTGACCGGTCAAGTGACCGCGGAAGGTGGCCACCTTCCCGGTGCACATAAGATACGGATATGGTAGATTACTAAAGAAACTTAGACAGCTGTCGAACTTAGGGTTTCACAAAAAGAATTTAAGGTGCTTTTAATGTCAAAATCCCTATGTTTCACTCTTTATGGCCTGACAATTATATCTGTACGTATGCGCTTTCGGCATGTGTCTACTGAGTACTTTCGTACTCAGCCCTGCATATATTTCTAAATGTGCAGGTTGAGACGTGATGGAAGGAGGTGTTTTGCGTGGCTTGTCGGTCTCTTTTGTTGTCGAACTCTCGGGGGTTTACATGTCTTCACACATGTAAACTTATGTAGATCCTACTTCCGCTGCAAAATGTTACCTCTTTATCTTATGAATTTATGAAGAATGTTATCGATTCAGTATTTAACTCCTTTGTTACAAACTTGTCCAGTTATCGACTTATCATTTTGTCTCATTGAAAGCCTTCGGTTTCCTTTATATCCTTTATTTAATTATTTTATAGTCGCGTATCCCGACTTTGCCACCAAGGGCGAAGGACGGTCGTGACAAGGATATATGAACTACTCGTTCATATCTTAAATATGTATTGTAAACGTTCTTAATTATGCTAATTTACTTATTATAAGTTTGCGATCGTATCAAAATTAATAATAAAATAATTAAAAAAACTAGATCTCATCATAAAATATTCATTTATGCTCAATCAATATGATAATACTTGTGTTATCAATAGACTTTTACTCGTGCTCAAAAGTAATATGTCATTAATAATGAACGGAGTGAATATTTTTTTAAAACACGACACTTTGCTTTTGTAATCTTCATGTAGAATCCATTGTGCCGCTTTTAAAGGGACTTAGGGAGTAGTACTGGTTCTGATCCCTTAAACTACTCGCTTATATTCATGCTCATAAAATAGTACCCATTAATTATTTGAATTCAAACATTTATACACATTTACTCAATTCAAATCCATGTAATCATGTCTCAACTATTGGATCTCGTTTTAAACTGTATAATAATGTGTGCTGTAAATTTAGATATTATAAAATAACATTATAAATATATAGTACTAAAGGAAAAAAATATATCTTTTTTTTAATGTATAAAATATATCCTATTCATTTGAATTCTAGATACACATAATCATATGTACAAATCAACTTATTAATTGACGTGATCATGATCCACAACAAAAAATACAATATATATTAACGGAATAGTGACGGAAAAATTTTTCGTTTCTAAATTTTAACGGATTAACAACGGAATTGTTATGAAATTGTTGGTAAATTTTAGTAACGAAATTAATGACGAAATTATCCGTTATTAAAAATTTAGTAACGGATTTTTTCGTTACAATTCCGTTACTAAAATTAAAGAAACCATTTTAAAAACGGAAATTTTGTTACAATTTTGTTATATATAGTAACAGAATATATTCCGTTGTTATATTTTTTAGCAATCATCGATATTACGACGAATGAATCCGTTACAAATCCATTTCTAAAATTTTTGGTAATGAAATTTTTTGTTTTAGTAACGAAAAAATTACGTTGCTAAAATAATTTTTTTTTCTAGTGATCTATTTAATATTATTATCTTAAAAAAATATAGATACTCATATTTAATGTCTACATTTATTGGGCTGAAACAAATTATTTATATGTAAGATCAACGTATACATTTACGTCAAGAAATAATTAATCTCATTTAACACTAATTTAGAAGTTATTAAAACTTTGTGTGTTATTAAGTGTAAACGATATATTTAATATATAATTTAGTTTATGAATATACAAATAATGAATTCATAATTTCAATTTCATTCCATAATGATGATATACATGAGTTTGCGGTAAAAAAATATATCATTTTGTATAATTTATCAATTAGTTATCAAAATATATGCATCAAATTAATATTATATTTATATATATTAACTATACTCAAATTAATATTTTCACATTAAAATTCTTAATCTCATAGCTTTTTTAATCAAGTGACACACTTTAATAAGTTATCTCTCACTCATCGGGAATCGGTTTAGAAACACTAAATATACTACGATCATCTAATTTTAACGTACATCGATCCTATGTCATTTAATTATCTTAAATTAGATGTCACGTCACTTGAAAATCGAGTCAAACTTAATTGATCATCATATAATACACACACACACACACACATATATATATATGATTCCTACAATCTCCTACATGAGTGGAAATAACCAAATAAAAATGTAGACACAAACTCTGTCCTCATTAAGTGTTAAAGTATTAGGATAGGTGGTTTGTAGCTTTGAACTTTCCATTGTCAACACCATTGCATACACAGGCGGATTAGTAGTGTTATGCTTTAAATTATTCCTCCACGGCATGTACCTAGACAATGATGTCAACACCTTCAACATTTTAACATTGTTCGTTTTCACGTTTTGTCACTACAAAAAAAAGGGCTTCTGGCGACGGAAAAATTCGTCGTTAGGGGAAGAAATCCGTCGTCCCGGGAGGCTAGCGACGGACTGGCGACGAATTTTTTTCGTCTGTATTTCGATCGTCGTTAGCCCATCGGACGACGGAAAATACAGTCCGTCGTTAGCTAACGACGGATTTTATCCGTCGTTAGGGACGACGGACTGTAAATCCGTCGTCGAAGTCTCCCGGTGGCCGTTGACGGTGCCGGAAAACTAACAACGGATTAAATCCATCGTTAGTGGCGACGGACTGCAGTCCGTCGCCAGGTATTTTTTTTCAATTTTAATAATTAATTTTGTTTTTTTTATTATTCGTTACCTAAAACGTGTCATAACAAACAATACAAATATAATCCAACATTGAACAATAATTTAAAATTGAACCAATCAAATGAAATTCAAAATGAACGCGAATTTCATATAATGAACAAAATAATTAATTGTATCAGCTACATCCCACGACAAACCATAAAATAAAAAAATAGTAAAGTGTATCAGTAGCATCTAGGAATCATAATCATCATCAGGAGGAAAATGGGGAGGGGCATCAGATGGGGGAGGCTGATAAGAGGGAAAGGAGGGTGCACCTCCCTGCTGCTGAGACATCCACCGCATCACCTCGGCATACTGCGTCTGCATGAGCGCCATCTGCTCAGCCAATCTCTGCTGCTCAGCAAGGTACTCACGGCGCTCGCGATCCTGCTCCTCGACTCGGCGCCGCAGCTCCTCAACCTCGTCTCTGGATGCGCGTGATGTGGACGAGGATCCCCCGAATCTGGATGCTCTCAAGGCCTTCGCCGCGCCTCCCGTGCCGAACATCCTCTTCTTTTTGTCCGGGCCGCCAAGAACCTCCAGATACAGCTCGTTGATGTCGACTGCATCGTGGTCCCCCTCGGGTAGCTGGGTCCGCTCCTCGTCAGCACGGCGAAACACCTCAGTCTGCATGCATGTAAACGAGAAATGAACATTTGTTAGTATACATATTATAAATATTGCAAATCTAATACATATATATATATATATTATATTTAAATTAAAACTTACCGCTATCGCCTCAGATTTTGGATCGGTGTATGTCCCGTCCGCGTATCGATGCTCGTCCAGAAAGGAGTCGAACATGCACGAAATCGGAGCTACTCCCCACTAACGACCCTATGCATCAGATCACAATGGAGTTGTGTCATTGAAACATGTGTATATGAATTAAAATTGTACCACATAATTATAATTATTATTTAAAGTATATTATTACCTTTTCCTCAGCTTGTTGCATGACCGACTTGGACCCTCCCCTATGCTTGATAGGACCAGTACCCGGTCCCTGAGGCTCAGACAACTGGTTGCGCCTTGCTACCTGGGATTTGGCCACAACATCATCCCGGGACCAGTAAGCGAGCCAACCCATCCACACATCATCAGTCCACCACCCAGGCTTCCCACCTCTGGGTGGCGGATCATTCCTCCTCCTCTTGATCCCGCAGATATAATCCTTATATCTCTCCCGGATCTTATCATACCATAACTCCCGAATCTTGGCATCGAGTGCTGGTTCCCAAGTAAATTTTTTCTAGCATTGAAAATGTATGTTAGAAATTGTAGTTATAAGTTATAATTAAGAATGAATTTGAAAGTTTTTAGTAAATTTTCGAACCTTAAACTCCTCCCAATATCGCTGTCTCACGTCCTCAGGCGTGAGCTTCCAACTGTAGCCAGTCGGGTTGGGAACTATCTTAAATAGTTCCCAAATGTAATATGCCGGGTCGGCATGCGGGTAAAATCCCCTGCATAAGTAATTTTAGATTGATTTATGTTAGATTTTTGAATAACTAATTAAATAATTGTCAAAATTGAAGATGTGATTGCATTTACGTACCCCAGCTCACTCACAGATAAAACACAGTTTCCTGTGGGTCTACGCTCTCTCTGACCATCAGTGTCAGAGCCAGAAGACGGACCGCCTAGGTGTATGCCACCAATATGGTGGCTCAGACCGTCGGTCCCGGACTCATATCCAGACGATGAGCTCGGGGAACTACCCCGTCCAAGGGATAGCTGTGATCGGCGTGAACCCCTACCACGAGGAGTCCCCACATCCTCTCGCCGACTGTAAGACATCTATTATGTTGAAAATAAATAGATAAATAAGATTCATGATAGACATATCACGTATACGTAGAAGGTTTATATTGAACATATAATTACAAGTTACATTTATATAGAAGGATAACAGGCCAGGATGAGTACTGTTGTCCCGATTGCCCGTATGGTTGGAAACCATCTGTTGACAGTCCTAATCTTATATTCCGTGGCTCCGCTGCAAAACCCGGGTAAGTCACATTAAAGTGCTTCCACGCCGGCGAATCTGCAGGATGGCGCATAACACCATCATCAGCTGAGGTTGAATGCCAGATCATGTCGCCGGCCGTAGCTTTAGATGCATACAACCTTTGTAAACGAGGTGTTAAAGGGAAGTAGTACATCTTCTTAAAGGACACTTGTTTACGTCCCCGACTCTTATCTTTGTATTGGCTTTCATTGCAAAATTTGCAATTCACAAGATGGGAATCCCCCTCCCAATAGATCATGCAATGATTCCTACACGAATCTATCTTTTCTACAGGTAAACCCATTGCCCGTAGCAATTTTTGTGTGCTGTAGTAATTCATGGGCACTTTGTGGTGATCTGGGAATGCCTCATTCAATAACACACACAACTCGTTGAAATATTTTTGTGGCATCCCAGAACGGGCCTTCAAAGTCATCAGACGAGCCACAAAAGACAACTGAGTGTGGTTCTTACACTCAGGGTATAACTCTTGATCGGCAGCGTCCAACAACTCGTACAACAACTTTGCTGTAGCGTTTGGATCTTCCTCTGTGTCTAGGTTGTTGAAAGAGGGACCCCCGAGATCATGAACCATCGCGTGGTATGTCCCGTACTCTTCTTCGGGTTCTACATCTACGTCGACACGTGATTCTTGAGCATATGAAGGTATTTCATTTTCACCATGGAACCTCCAGATCTCGTAACCCCGTGTGAAACCCTTTTTAGCCAGATGAAGCTGTACAACATCTGTACTTCTAAAGTATATATTCTTACACTTCACACACGGACACTTGATTTTTTCTCCATCCATTAACTGAGGCTGACTACTTGTAAATCTTATGAACTCGTCAAGCCCAGCAAGGAAGTGTGGATTAAATCCCCCGTTCGGAAGTAAACGCAGGTACATCCATTCTCGACTCATTTTTATAACCCTGGTTAATATTAATAAGTATTTACATAGTAAAATAAAGATTCATTAGTTACGGAGAGGGCAAGAATATATTAGTGGTCGATTAAATTAGACATTAATTTAAATGAAGATTGCACATGTGTAAACATAGACTCACTTAGGAAAGTGTTAAATGAGAGTTAAATTATTTGAAGTTAAATAGAGGAAGACAATTATAAGTTGATTTGGAGTAGAATAGTGGACGACAATAGAGGACGGGAATTATGAAAATTATGGTCCGAGGTTGAGAATTATGGTTTGTCGGCGAATATTATAAGTTCATTTGCACTTGATTACATTTGGTTATTTTCAGTCATTTAATTTGGTCATTTTTGGAGATTGGCAGTTGATTGCATCCACATTAATATATATCCCATATCACTAGATCTAATCAAAACAGCCAGCTGACACAATCATGAAAATATCCCAACATGATCAAAACATTCGTACATAATAATTAAAATATCGCAACACATGCATCTCATCAAACCACCACAACATAATATTACACATATTGGGAGAAGATCCTTAAGACATAATCAAAATCTATCCCAAATGGAGAAGATCCTTAAGAAATTAATTATGTCTATCCCAATGTCATAATATATATATATATAAATACAACATTAATCTAAATTAAGATAATTAATAATCTTAAACAAACTTGACCTAAACAATTTATTACGTCTAACCAAATATATTTAATTAGCTATTTATTTACATTTAATTAACCTAAGTAATTAAATAAGTACATTATTATAATTTAATTACCTTTCACCGAAGTACAGAGCGCCGGAGCGGCAGAAGGTGGCTCGAAAAGGCTGAGAGAGGAGTCGGGAGGCGACAGGCGTAATTGAAGATACCCTAATTAAACAATTTAAACATATAATTAAACTAACGCTCAATTAACAAATTAACTAATACTAATTAACAATTAAGTAAACATATTAAGTTAATCTAATTAACTAATTAAATTAAATAATTACCTTTCACTGAAGGAGGCGACGCCGAAGGGAACCGTCTGGAAAGCAGCAAAAGGCGAAAGGCGGGTCCTAAACAAATTTAATTAAAATAATTACATTCTAATTAACATATACTAATTAACAATTAAATTAAACTAATTAACTATCTAAACTAATTAAATAATTAAACTAACTATCTTATATATACTAATTAACAATCTAAACTAATTAAACTAATTAAACTATGTTATATATACTAACTATCTTATATATACTAATAATTAAACTAACTATCTTATATATACTAATTATCTTATATATACTAATTAAAAATTTAAACTATCTTATATATACTAATTAAATAATTAAACTAACTATCTTATATATACTAGTTGGGAACTATCTTATATATACTAATTAACAATCTAAACTAATTAAATAATTAAACTAACTAAAATAATAACTCATTAAACAATTAAATTAATTAATTAAACCTATATTAATTAACATTCTCAACTAATTGAATAATTAACTATAAAGTTAACTTAATTAAACAATTATAACACTAACCAATTATTCAAACTAATGCGCATAAATTCAAGAAAGCCAATTAAACATAATCAATTATTCATACTTATAATCCTAATTAATTCAACCATATTCTTAATTACACATAATTATCAAATTAACTATAAATGACATTAACTAATTAACAATTAATAAAGTAAATAAAGTAATTAAACCTACCTATATAAAATTAATTAACAATATAAACTAATTACATAATTAACAATTTAATTACATAATTAAACCATAACCTAATTAATTAATCTAATTAAACACTAAACTATAATAAATTAATTAATCTAATTAAATCATAACCTAAATAATTAATCTAATTAACTAATTAAACAATTACACTAATTGAAAAATTAAAAACTAACCTAATTCAAAATTCCGGCAACGATGAGCAGTGATTGGCGGCGGCGGCGGCGACGGGCAGAGGCTCGGACTGGTGGCCGGCGGCGGCGACGGGCAGTGCTGGGGGCGCTGGGGCTGGGCTGGGGCGGCGGCAAGGGCGGCGGCAGGGGCAGCGGGTCTATGCACGGCAAAAAGAGAGAGAAAGAGTAAATAAAGGAAAAAAACACGAAAAATAGAAGAAATTAGAGTGGAAGGAGCAAACCTGGACTCCGGTGGTGGAATATCGCCGTTGGTGGTGGAAATCGCCGAAGGTAGGGTTTAGATTGGGGCTGCAGTCGACTGATTTCAGATTGGAAAGAAGTCGCGATTTAAATTCACCTAGCGACGGACCTCACGACGGATTGAGTCCGTCGTTAGGCATTAAAAATAAAAAAAAAATTAAATTATCGGACGACGGACGCACGACGGACGGAGCTAACGACGGACTCTTCCGTCGTGACGTCCGTCGTTAGTTTTGGCGCCAACATGCGCGCCAAAACAGCCGTCGTCAATCCGTCGTCGCGTCCGTCGTCAAGCATTTTCGTTGTGGTCTGTCGCTAGTCCGTCGCGAGCTAGCTACGGACTTGAATTCCGTCGTCCCATCCGTCGCCTGTTTCATATTTTTTTGTAGTGTGTGTCCATTTCAGGCCCTAGACACCCTTTTGGATTCATAAGTGTTTGTCTTCGAAGCGGCCCTCACTTCACACTTATATAGATGATTCTTTCTTCAATACCTTGTCTTACTCTAATTTTAAAGAATATGAAAATAAAAATATACACCCTATTTTCTTTAAAAACATGCACATTTTGTCATTTGGTCTGTTCCTCATAAATATGCATCTTCTATTTTTGGATATTTATTATACTTTTTTGTGGGCCCCAATCTTCACTACCATTCAAATCAACTATATTTTAATATTTAATAACACATTTTGTGGGTCTCAATCTTCACTACCATTCAAATTAATTATATTTTAATAATTAATAATAATTTTACCACTCAAGTCAACTACATTTTATTAAAACTCGCGTCAGATCAAATAGTGCATGTTTTTAAAGAACGGATGAAGTATAATATTATATAATTAAAATTATTTTTATTTGAAATTTTGAGAATGTAGGTAAACAGAAAAATTTGAGAGTGTTTTATAAAATTTAAATCTTAACCTTATTGATAATATATAAATTTTCAATTGAATTTGAATTTCAGTGAAATTTTTTATTAATTTCTTTTAAAATTTATGAATAAAACTGATAAAATCTGAAATGAAAATTATTTCGCATAATAATTGATTTTCTTAATGTTTTTGGTCCACTTCCCACTCTTTTATATAAATATACCATTATACTGTGAATTCCCCAAATATGTTAAGGCTCCATGGATGGACCATGATAAATAAAAGGGAGAAGGAGCAAATAACTCCCCAAGGTTTTGGGAAAAAGAGCAAAAAGGCCCCTATGGTTTGTTTGTAGGCAAAACCAACCTTTGATTAAGTTTTCAAGAGCAAATTAGTCCAAAATATTTTAATAAAAAGTATTCTTTTTTGTAAAAATAGATGAAAATGCCCAAAATATGGATCCGGACGCTTGTCCGAGATGCTTTAGTTACAGGAATTTTCTCCAACTATTGGAGATTATGGACAGACAACACCAAGAGAAATATCTCTTTTGGTCCAACAAGTTAGATGAAGGGACTCGCGGTCCTTTATCTACCACCGAGAAATCGAGTATTCTCTCCATGATGAGTAGATACCAAGATCTACAGGTGGCAAACCTCTTACTTCAAGGAGAGGTACACCAACAAATGGAAATGGGACATTCAACCCATTTCTAATGAGTCAAGACAGGAGGGAGTTTACTCCAGTCTTCCGAGAAATCGACCCCGATATATCAAAATTCTCCGTCGATTTAAGGGAGATCCAGAAGACGGTACAAAATTATGGCAACCGCCTAATTAATGTACCCCAGGAGATGAAAAGAATATCAAATCAACAAGATGAGATCCTAACCATCTTGCAAGATATTCAAAGTCGAGTTGGTCAATTGGAGAACAGATCTCTTCCCGAAAGAAGGAACCGGATGCTATTCCCCGAAGGGCCAAAATATCCTCTACCCGTGAAGGATAAAGGAAAAGATCCTCAAGTGGAAAGATATGTACGATTATTTCAAGGGGAAAAATCATGAGTAACCTTGAAAGAATCGGACTTGAAGATCTACAAGAGTTAGCAGAATATTTTTCTAACATGAAAATGGTTGATCTCAAGATGAACCAACACCAGGTGGCACACATCAGGGAGGGAAACGCTGCTGTACCATTAAATCAGCAAGTTCCACCACCACCTGAAGAAGTCATGAGAGAAGCTCGTGATTTCCATGTTGGACCCTCATATACCGCGACGGTACCAGACGAAGCCATACTGATGGAGAGAACCAGAAGGAGACGACAACCCCGAATCCAAGATTCACCGGTTGGAAAGGCCACCCTGGATCCCATCCATCCATATGGCGTAATGCTGGATCTTGATGAAGTCAGTTTCAAAGATCGAGAATCAGTGATCGACGAGTGGGGAGGAGCAATGCGGATTGCAGCAGCTACTCTCGACGTTAACAAAGAAGGACTGGTCAAGATTCTTGAAACCAGTCTCGCAGGCGTAGTAAAAATCGCCTGGGAAGGATTACACCTCGAAGTAAGAAATCAATGCTTCGAGGTGGAATCCTACTCGGAGATTATCCAAAGAATGAGTGTCCTCTTCAAGGACCATTTCATAGGAGAAGGATATTACGAGGGATTCGATAGAGAGAAAAGAAGAAAGTATCTATTGGCGTTATATAATCTAAGACTCACAGTTTTGGATCCAAAAGCGCTCAATAAATTTCTTCAACTCTTTACGATCTACCAGCATCAGTCAAAAGCTGATGAGACGATTGCGAAGGAAATTTTCTTCTTAAAATTTCCAAGCCCATGGAAGGAGATGATGATAAGAGATTATATCCCCAAGGGCAGTGACAGCATCGCCAAAAGGATGTCTTATGTACATCAAAAGCTTTCAGAGTGGTGTCAACAAGCCACTGCTCAGAAAAATCTGAAGAAGCTGCGAAGAATCAACAAAGCAGCTCACCTAAACTGTGAAGATAATGATCTTCCAGTTGTTATTGGAGGCGAGCCATCAATAACAAAAAGACGAAAGAATAGGTACCAACCCTATTCCAAAGAAAGAAATCCAAGAGGAAGATCTTGGAAGCCAAGGACGATGTGGTCTAGACAGAAGGCTAGATCATACAAAACTGGACAAAGAAGCGGACCAGCCAGAAGCAGGGGTTCGTTCCAAGGATCCAGTTCAAGAACTCCAGCAAAGAAAACTTTTAGAAAAGCTCATACCAGAGCTAATGAAAGTTTTAAAGATTGCAATTGCTGGACCTGCGGAGCCAAGGGGCATATTTCAACAAATTGCCCAGATAACGAGCAGAGAGGCATGCGAAGGTTCGAGTCTACTCCAGACATCGAAGATGCCATATACTACCAAGAATTGGTTCAAGTATACCAGTTTGAAGATATACCCTCAGACGAGAGTATATATGAGCAAGAAGAGATTCTTAGTGGGGATGAAGATTCTGATGGATCTACAGAATCTTCAGACTGAAGCTGAGTCTTGTCATCAGGAGAAAGAGGATCGAACTGGATTTTCCAGCCGAACGATGATCTCGCCAAACCTGATCGATAAAATCATGAAGAAAACCTTGAATATTCAGAAGTATCAAGGTTTTAATGCCAGCAACCTAGACGAAGTTCTAAGGAATTTCAGTTTGGGAAGAAGGAAACATCATATCGTCTACGGAATCACTAGACGAGAGATGTCACTTCCAATCGAGTTTACGGGGAATCAAGTGGAGATGCAATTGATTCCAGCAAGCGACATACGTGAGGATTTGGAGAAACTTAAACCAGAAATTGCCGAAAAGATGAGATGGATTCATATCGGGGCAATTCAACTGGTTCTCAAATCTACGATGTTCACAGGAATTGATGCTCCAATCGACATAGCCATATGTGATAGGAGAATCAGAAACCTACAAGATTCAGTGATGGGAACCATCACGGGGAATCTTTGTGCAGGCCAAGTTGTGGGGATTGTATATCCTAAGATTGCATACAATCTCAACGACTCGGGTTTCAGTAAAGCTCTGACGCTATATCAGGACTTCAAAAGGAAGGAGTTATTGGATGAGGGAAATACACCTTATTCGATAACATATCAGATTTCGTATGCACTTTCCAACTCCCATCATACGGAGTTATTCTTGGGAAAGCCTTTTATTGAAATACCTGATATCTTCAAGAAGGTGACTACAGCAATTGGTCCCGATAGAATGGAGATTCCACAAAGGAGGGAGGTCAACATTCGAATTCAAGAGAGGCCAGTCATAAGACATGATCAAAGTCTTAAGATAAGCTCAGGAAGACTATCCTTCCAAGGAGATAGAATTATATCTCAACCCTTTGGGAGGAAACTTATCCAAGAAAGTCAGCCCCAATTCCCAGGGAATCCTCAAGTTTCAGTCAATCTGAAATGTCCAGAGGGATGGAGAGGGATGACAACTAGATTTGATGCTACAAGATGGGAAAATAATTTTCCATGTAGTGTCTTATATTATCTCCAGCAACCGGAGGTTAACCATTACAATGGAACCCTTGACCTAGGGGGTTTTATGGTAGAGGTTAAAGGCAGAGCAGGACGTGAAGATGTTCTGATTCTAGGGCGGGATTTTTTGGAAAGATTCAAGCCCTGGAAACCGATGGACCAAGGGATGATGATTACGATAGAAGAAAGACGACTCATAATCGTATGACAAGTCCTTTCTCGATATACATTCCAGTAGGAGTGTTATATGAAAAATATAAGGCAGAGTACTTCTCGGCCTATATTGATTCAGGTGCAGGCATATGCACAGTAAGAAGGGGAATTTTCCCAGAAGATGTTGAGGATATTTTACCTCAAATTGCTGGCCGAGATTTCTCTAAAAAAGTTTTACTCTTATCCAAAGGAGTAAAAGAAGTGGAAATATTAATTGGAGGAGCGGGACAAACACCTTGGTATAAGGTTAAAACTCCACCAATGTATTTTCATGATACAGGCGCTGATGTTCTGTTAGGAAATAATTTCCTACAGATGTTCAAACGATACACGCAGGACAATGAGCACAGAAGATTAGTGTTCACAACCAACTGTGAGCATAAAATCATTGTTCAGAGACTGAGGAAGGCATTTAATCGACAGATTCCCATAGCCTTTCGCAGCAAGCGTGGTGATATGAATGATGAAGGCAAACTTCGTCATCCAAAGATGAAGGATCAAAGAAGATTTAGCGAAGCAGTGCTTAGCTGCATCCGGGAGGATGATCTTCAAGAGGAGGAAATCCAGATCCTTAAAGCAGCTTTGATTTCTAACAAAGAAATTAGGGTTGAAATGCAGGTGTCCCTTGCTGATGTCAAAAGAAAGATCTCGAGATGCTACAATGAGAATCCTTTGGCCTGGTGGGAGAAGAACCAACTCAAAGCCACCTTAAAAGTGAAGCTGGAAAGGGTGCATGAGTTCGTGAGATTCAGACCTATCCTAATGAACTTAATTGATCAGAAGGATATGAGAATTATTATCAAGGAACATCTTGATATGAAGTTGATCGAGCCGGCTAGTTCACCTTACAGTAGCCCTGGGTTTCTGGTAAGGAATCATGGTGAGATCAAGCGAGGTAAACCTAGACTTGTCATTAATTACAAAGGGATTAATGATATTCTAGAGTTTGATGGATATTTTATTCCAAGTAGAGATCACCTTATTAACTGCATACGCAATGCTAAGGTCTTCTCAAAGTTTGATTGCAAGTCAGGTTTCTACCAGATTCGCATGGAGGAAGAAAGCAAAAAACTTACAGCTTTCTCAACACCACAGGGGCATTTCGTTTGGAACGTAATGCCAATGGGGTTAGCTAATGCTCCCCAGATTTTCCAGAGAAAGATGGATAATCTTTTTAAAGATTATTTTTCTTTTATGTTTGTCTATATTGATGATATACTTATAACATCAAAAGATATGGATGAACATATCAAACATCTTGATTTATTTGCAGATGTTTGTTATAAAGAAGGATTAGTGCTTTCAGAGAAGAAGGCAGTAATTGCGACCCAAAAAATGGAGTTTTTGGGAATAGAGATCGATGAGTCTGGAATAACTTTGCAAGATCATATTGTGCAGAAGGTCCAGGATTTTCCAGAAACATTAAAAGAGAAGAAACAACTTCAGAGTTTTCTGGGAGTTGTTAATTTCGCAGGAATGTTTATCAAAGATCTTGCGAAACACAGGAAGGTCTTTAGTAATCTACTAAAGAAAGATGTTCCGTTTATATGGACGGAAGAACATCGACAGGGAATGAAAAAGCTAAAGGAGGAATGTAAAGATCTCCCAAAGCTTTCTATTCCACAGGATGAGGATGATCTGGTCCTCTATACAGATGCGAGTGATCATTGGTGGGCAGCAGTCCTCATGAAGATCACTCCTTATGGAGAAGAACCTTGCAGATATTGTAGTGGTTTATTCTCAGAAAATGAGGCCATCAGATGGCATATCAACGAAAAGGAATTCTTTGCAGTAGTAAAGGCTTTTAAAAAATGGCCTTTATTTTTATTAGCAAAGAAATTTACTTTAAAAGTTGATAATACCCAGGTTAAAGCTTTCCTAAGAAATAACATAGCATCAAAACCTGAAAATGCTAGGTTACTTAGATGGCAAGCTTTATGTCAATATTATATTTATGATATTGTCGTGTTAAAATCTCATGAAAATATTCTTGCAGATTTTCTGACAAGAGATGGAGCCAGCTGAGGTTAGATCCATCATGCTAGCCCAAAAGCATCTCCGAGAAAATTTGGAAATGCTCTTGGAGGAATGGGACGAGTGCGTTCTCCATGCTGATCAAATGGGGAAGATGCAAGCTACCGATAAGACGAAAGTCTCTGGTAGAATACGAGCCAGTATGCTGACCAGTACTCAGTTATGGTCGGCTCTGGAAAAGCCAATCCTGCGGGCTTCCAGAAAACCTCTGGAGATAGCAGAGTTTCGTGTTCCGGCACCTAAACCGGTAGATGGGGATTCAAATACCCCTCTAGCAAGTCCTAAGCTGGTGGAGTCTGAACCACTAGCCCAAGGAAATGATGATGCTAAGACTTCACCGTCTGAACCATCATGTCAACCCTCCACCTCTGGGGTAAAAGAGGGAGAGATTAGCCTCAGGCCTATGACGGGCAAATCTGAGTCTAATACTAATTTGATTATTTTCTCTTCTGTTGAACAGGCTTATCAAGCGAGCTGGGAGAAATTACTCACAAGAGCAGGTATTAATCCTAGTAATACCAGGATTGATGGCTCGGGGAAATATCCAAGGGTATGGATGCTGCCCGGATCAAAACCCCAAGATGTCAAGCAGTGGTATGAATTTGGGGCCCTTGCCTCAGTTTATACTACGTCCCCAGCGTTTCCTGAACTTAAAGGTCTACCCCGATGGATCCAGGAAGCGGTTTATGATACCTGGGCAAACAACGAACAACTTTGCCGAGGTGATACATTGGAGCTGTATTTCATAAGTGCAGCCCCAGAACCTGCAGGAAAGGGGAGTCACGAAACCTTCCATTACATAAGGCTACGAAGACCCCGAATGGATGCCTTCAACCAAATCAAGGCACCAACTAGTGAAATTCCAATGATCGCCGCAATCTCAGATGATCAAATAACAACAAGGCGAGCATGGGGATTATGGGTCTGTCTTACAGAGATGGACAAAGTCAAGTTTCCATTCAAGTTCTTTCAGAACTCAGCGAATGTATCATTCCTGTTAAATACTATGACAGGGAAGACAACCAAGTTTGCAGAAGAGGCTTTTGAGAGAAAAAGAACTCTTCTGTGGGAAAACAAGATGGCGATGAGTAAAGAAACCCATCGCAAGTTCTGCAATATGGCTCATGTGGGCCATTGGGCGTCAAGGATATGTTCAGATTGTCCAGCCCAACGTGAACCTGAGTTCGGAAAAGGCTTCTTACCTAAACCAGATAAGAAGAAGTTTCGAGCTAACGAGTATGAGGAGATGAAGACTCCTCCAAAAGGAAAGTCTCCAAGGGGCCCTCCAAAAAAGACAGATGGCCGACAGAAATAAAAGGGCCATGTGAAGATAAAACAGGAGATGCTTTCGGTAAAAGAAAGCATCTGATAAAGCAGCACCCACCAAAAAGAAAACGACAATGGTGGGTGGAAGAAAAGGACGTTCCACCATAAAAGTATCGTCGGTGGAAAAAAGATGGACCACTAATGCAAAGAAGGGGTCCAACCACTAAGAAATGTTTGTGTCGGCAGCCTTATCTGGACCCAGCTTCACGTAAAGAAGCGTCATTTTGAAGATAAGGATCCGAGGCAATAATGCAGGGAAGGGGAGGTTTCAAGCCTTCTATATAAACGAGCATTTGGAGAGGGTTGAAGACATCGAAAATTCTCCTACTTCTCTCCAACAATAAACATTGTACTCTTTCCTCTTTCTAGTTTATGATAGTAGTTCTCGCTACCATAGGTAGCTAAACAAGTTAGTCTCCTCCCAAAAGGAGATCTAATTAGTATGTAATATATATTTATAATTCCTTAATAAGATTTGGGCTTTTGCTCATCCTCTTCTAGATCTATATTTTCTTTATTTTTACCAACAAAAATACTTGTACGCCCCGAGTAGGAAACGAACGAGGGCTGAGCTGTGAGCTGTTGAAGGAATCTGCGTCGGAAATCCATAAGGTGCTCCTGGTGGTTGGACGTGGTCCCTAAAACTTCCGGTAGATACGACCCGACGGCTTATTGGTCAAAGAAGGTATTAATAGTTGGTATTAATATTGAATTTATTTATACGGAAGTGTGATGGGCCTGATAGTAATGCATGTGTTATTACCATTCTGAAGTTTTTGATCGTGAAATAATGGGTAGAAGGGTAAGAACACTTTAATTGGGTATTTTCATGTAATTTTACAAGATAAAATAATTTTAATTTTGAAGAGGGACTAATTTGTACCTCAAAAGCTTGAAAGAGGGTATGTTTGCACCAAAATTAAGAATAAGGGGGTATTTGCCTTTTTTCACAAACATTAAGGGGTAATTTGCCCCTTATCTCTAAATAAAACCTAGTTTATTTGGGAATAAAGTGAACTACTGATGAAGTATATATATATTTTTTTTATCTCATGTAATAGATCAGGTTAGTTAAATAGACATAACAGTAAAATAAAAACGGCCGGTACTTTATCATAGGCTTATGTAATAGATGTTAGTTAGATAGATGAGTCAAGTTTATTAATGTTATCTTGGTTCAACTCCTCAACCAAACGGAGCCTAATATGCAAAAAAATGTATTGCTCCTATATGGTTGAAATCTAAAATTTAGTTTTCAAATCTAAAATTTCATTGTTATCTTAAAATTTAAGATCGTTCCACTAAATGTAATAGACATAATTGAACGCGCACATGGTTGATGTGATAATATCATGTAATATCATATTAGTGTATGAGTTACTATAATTTTGTTTTATATTTTTTTGTTTTTTTAATTATTGATATGAAATAATATTAAATTATATCATAATCAATATATTTTAGTTAAAAAATGAAAGTTAATAAAATTCTTATTAAAAATTTAATAATTATCTACAAAATATGTCATATCATTTACATTCTATTAACTCTCGCTCACGGCGAGCAGATGCTCTTTTTTTTCTTAAAACTTGGTTTTCAACTCTAAAATAAATTTACTATCTTTTGATTTGGTATACGATAAGAATGTTTCAGTTAAATTCAACCTAGATAATAGTGTTATTAAAAATATTTTTATTTATATTTAAAAAATAATATATGTTTTAATATGAAAAATATCAAATAAAAATAATCTTTTATGAGGTAACAAAAAATAAATTTTGCTTGTTAAATTATTTAAATTAGCGGTATTGATTAAAAGATAATATTTGTATAAATCTTATCTCTTAAAATATCGAATTTGTGTTTTGTGTGTATTTTTTAATATTTTTAGAGAATATATTTTAAAATATTTTTTATTTTTTATATAAAATTTATTTTTTGGACTAAGATTTATTGAATAGGTTATAAAATAATAAGATATAATAATATAATACAAAATTTAATTTTGAAATAAAATAAAATTTTAATTAATATTAATTTAGAAAAAAGAATAGTGTCCTGTAATTTAAGGCATTGGTTACTTGCATATCTAAAAAAATTAATTGTTTCGGTTGATAAAAAATATAAATTATCAATATATTTTTAGTTAGCGCAAGGAAATCTAACCATTCTCTAATCCAATTATCACTCCGTCCTCTGCAATGTATTCCATTTTGGGATGTAGTGTTCAAAAATAAATATTTCACAAAATAAAAATAATAAGGGTGTTAAATTGTATTAAAGGGTGCAATGAGTAAACACTAATTGCACCCTTATTTTTTTTCTTTATATTACTACTCCACTTTAAAACTTAAGTAAATTTGTGTGCCGAAAAAAATAATTATCTTTGAAGATGATGGAATGGTATATAAAATATAGATATATATATACATAGATATAAGAATATATTATATACTTCATCCGTCTCACTAAGCTTGACACTTTTTTTTACGGCACGATTATTAAGGAGTGTATAAAGTAGTGTAAAAGGTATAAAGTTGGTAGCGTCCACACCTTTTTGAAAATATAATTTTTACTATTTTTGGAATGTGTCAAGTTTAGTGGGATGAAGAGAGTATAACATATGTTCACAAAGAAATAAAAATAATTGATTAATTGTTTATTTGAAAGCGAAAAAGTGCCCATTTTAGGTATTGAGCAACGGACTAGTCGGTTCTACTGATTTGGTACCGATTCATTTCAAGAACCGATTAAAAAAACTTTTTTTAAAAATAATTCAATATTATATTCCTTTTTTATTTCTAAATTATTAATTTAAGTTAATGGTAATTCGTATAATTTTTTAATAATAATTTAATATAAATATAATTAAACTCAATTTGATAAATATTTTATAAAACATAAATTATTTTATAAAATAAATATTATTCTATTTCTAATAATATAAATTAAATAGAAAATATTATATCTTAATAGTTAATATAGTATATCGGTACCCAATTATTTGAGTAATATCACAAAAATCAATAGGTACTCAGTAACGGGTTCGTGACTGGTCGCTATAACTATTACGGATTGACACCCATATAGACTATATAAAAGTAAAACGGTAAAATAGCGTGTGTAGAAAATGACGGCCATTCAAAGCGTCCGCGCTTACTCCATTGCCACGTCAGCAGTCAAAAAAAAAAAAAAAAATCCGACGAAACGCTTAAATAAAAGAAAGAGCGTACCACTTTCCGCATCCTTTCTTTCCTTCTTCGTTATTCCTCTTCTGCCTATGTATATATATGTGGTTAGACTTAGAAATAGAATATAGAAAAATCATAATATTCAGAACAAACATTATCATCACCGACCTCTAAAGGAAACAGTACAATCTCCGATCATAATTAAACGCGTTCGAGCGCATATGCGGACGATCGAGGTCACCGTTATCTCCGCCGAGGGATTGCTCGTCAACAAAAAACGTCCCGTCAAAAACTCCGTCTCCGTCACGGTCAGAACCGGACCCGGCCCGCTCCAATCCGCTTCCACCGGTGTCTACCCGGAGGCCGGGAGCTTCCCAGCGTGGAACGACAAGCTGATGCTCGAGCTGCCCGCGCACGCGCGTGTTGTAGAGGTGGAGGCGCGTTCGGGCAGCAGGGTCATCGCCACCGCGAATATTCCGGTGACTGATTTCGCCGGTGGACACCTTCCCGAGGGTTACTTGAGCTTCGTGAGTTATAGGCTGAGGGATGCGAGTGCGGGGAAGAATGGGATTGTCAATCTCTCCGTCAAGGTTAAGGGAGGCGATGGCGGCGCCGCCTGTTCGCGGCCGTGCATGGCAGTTGTGGCGGCGGAAGGCAAGCTTTCCGGTGGTGTCGTTATGGGTATTCCCGTTTCGTATACCTATTGAAGCTTCCTAGGGTTTATTTTTTTCTTTTTCTTTTTTGGCTCTTAGATAGTATGAATACGATTTTTTTATTCAATTGGTTGATACCTTCGTCATACGGTTTCGAGATTTTATTATTTTGAAGGAAAAAAGAAGTTGTTACTCCAAAAGCTATGAACAATGTTCTCCTTCCGCAAATTAATTTGTTATTGGATTTGTTATTTTCGTTTGTTCGTAAATGTATTCTTTAATTTTTTATACTTTAATAAATGGACTTTTTATTTTTACACACAAATAAATCAAATGAAATTTAAATTTTACTCTATAATAATTTTTTTATAACATGTGTCGAATCAAAATAAATAGTTAATTTGTGAATGAAAAGTATATATGAGAATATTATTAAGAGCTAATAATCTGAATCTTCTATTTCATAATGATGTAATATCTTCTATATTAATGACAACAATTAATGGTTTAAGATATGAATATATATTTATCTTATATATATCATAAATCTTGAACTTTAATTATGTCATGTATCACGATCTTATAATAAAATATAAAATATTACATTATATATGTAATATTAGACAATAAATATATTCTCAATCCTTATAATACAATGCAAAACACCTATGTTATTTACTGTAGGGTTCATCTTTTTGTTCACCCGAATCTTAATTTCTTTTTAGTGGATGAACAATGAGATTTACCATTTGTGATTTGATTTGATTTGATTAGCTCCGATTGATTTTTATGTTATACCATTTCAAGATTTGATTTATTTTTAGTTGATGTTTTGGTCTAGTGAAAAATTATTCTAGCTCCTTTGATTAATTTGATTCACGTTATAATTTCTATCCTTATGAAATTGTGAGGTATGTTTAAAAGTTAACCAACCTAGATGCTCATTTCGTGCTTTAAACAGGAGATGTCCTTAGTTATTTGATCTTGTACATATTTTATTTGGGGTCCATATTGTCACGCCCCCATTTCACTTTTCTAAGTAAATCGAGGGAAACGTGACTTAAAGGAGAAATACGGATAATAAACTGAAAGGAAGCGTTTACTTGAAAGAGAATCGGGAAACACCTCAGAATAAGTGATTATAACAACATCTTGAAATATGAAGAACTAACGCAATTCTGAAAGACATGGTTCGAAGCCAAAAGAGATAACTAATAAGTTCTTGAATCTAACAAAAGTCTGGCAGCGGAAACTGGATCAATATCTAGATTTACATGTATGATGACATATAAATCACCGAGAGTAAAATATTTAGAGCTTTGACAAAACCACCGCTGAGCCTTCCACTTCGTCATCACGACTTAACCTGCACATTTATAAATATATGCAGGGCTGAGTACAAATTGTACTCAGTAGGCACATGCCGAAATCACATTCGTACTGATATATTTGCAATTGCCGTAATACAGTGCAACATAGGGATTTTGTCACTAAAGAACCTATGTTCACTAAAATTCTTGTGATCTTAAAAGTTCGACTGATCAGTCTAAGTTCTGGAGTAATCATACATATCTGTAATTCTGTGTGTCGGGAAAGTGGCCACTTTCCGCGAACACTGAACCGGCCAACCCGCTAAGATGACTCACGGTTCTGGTATACACTAACCTTAAAAGATATAAATCTTTAAAGGTCCGAAATCGATTAATTGCTCAACAGATACGCATCATACCAAAATATAAACATTTTCGACAATGCAATACTTCATAACATTTGAAATGCTAAGCATTCTAATAACGAAAATCATAATTTTGGTACAACGCATACGATTTTGATTTGTAAAAGAAAGCCTACCTGAACTGCTTCCTCGTCTAGTAAGATCTTGAGTCTTGGATGTCTAGAGCTTTCCCTTTTGCTAAACCTTAATCGCAAATACGATAAAGATACTCATCGTGAGTATATAATTCATTTCATCGAATTAAAATGAAATAATATCCTATTATTTCATTATTCTAATCTTTCACTCGACTAATATTCGAGTACTTAAAGATTTCTATAACTATTTTCGTAGGATTTTAAATCAATCTTTGATTTATTAAATCCTTAATAATTTTATTCGATTTACCCATTTAATTTAATAATGGGTACTATAATTATTCAACAATATTATATCTCAAGTTTAAATGCTAAATTAAATCTACTAGGATAATATTAATTTTAATTAATAATCTTCAAGAATATATATAAAGATTAAAAGTAATACTAGTAATCTCATATCTTAAACATATATTAATTAATCTAATTATGCAAGCCCAATCAAATTTTATATATATATATACATCCCACCCATTAACTAACATTATGGCCTTCTTGAATTAATCATATTAGCCCATTCTAATTGAATTAACAAATCTTAATGTAACAATTTTCGGCCCAACTGGTACTAAGAACAGTCAGCCCAGTCTATTTTATTTCGGCCCACTCGACTCTTCAAACCGGCCCGTTAAATTGATCTTGACCCGGCCCAAAGGTTAAGTCTCAATTTCCCTAACCCTAACACTTAGACACAACACTTCTTCTTCACCCTATCCCTCGCCTCTCTCGTCTCTCCTTCCCCGCGTTCTGTATCTTTCACCCTACTGTCTCTCTCCCCGTTCTCCCCCCTCATCGACGCAGCCTGACGCCACTGCTTCTCTCGGTCCCTCATCGCCTCTCACTGGAGCTCTCTCTCTCCGTCGAGTTCTCTCTGTTTTCTCTTTCTTCTCGAGCTCTCTCTGTCTCTGGAGGAAACTCACCGGAGCACATCATCGTCTAAGGTAATATTTCTCCTTCTCTCTATTTTCTAGCTTAAATTGAGAATTTAAAGTTTATACAGTTACGAGCTTGTAATATAAGTACTAAGTAATTTCTTTTCTCGACATAGAACCTGCTTTGAAATTTCTGACTTAGCTGTATTTTAGTTCCATAACCTAGCATTTCTTCATGTTTTAATCTCCTTCTATTTTCTATTTTGGCCGAGAACCTTGAGGATTAGGTGGAGAAGGGTTGAGCAAGGATTCTGAACTCCAATGGTGTGGTTTGTTTGGTAAAATTATCTGCTTTGTTCAGTAGGTAAGTCGTTTGATTCTGAAATTGAGTTATTGTGGATGAGATGATTGTTTCTGCATTTATCTAAACTTATACTTAAAGTTCCATGTTCTCTTTAAAGTTATCTTCCTGAATGCCAACATATTATTATTTCTGAATTGGCTTGGAAACAAGACAGCTTAAGTCTTATGTTCTGGAGAATGTATGTTATATGATTATCTTGATGAATTTGACTTTCTTTTATTTATGGAGAATGGTTCTAAGTTCAAATGCATCTATTGATCTGTGCCTCTTAAGGTTTAAATTGCTATCTGTCTTGTTTTCACCATTGATATTATAATGGTTTCTTGAGGATGAGATTGTGGTCTGTGTTCTAAATCGGCCCATTGTTTGTCTCTAAAATTGTAGGATATAAACCCCTACGTGCTAATATGCAATTCTATATATATATAGTTCTCATGTTCTGGATTTTTTTTTAAAGAAGAACACATGCTGTTTTCTAACATACAAGAATATTCACATGCTATTTTGACTAAATTTCTATATGGTTCTATCTCTACCATTTCAGTACTATGTAAGTTAAAAGCTTAAAGTTTGCAACTTCTCAACTACTGAACACTTAGAAAGGTTAATTATTTCTCTAACAAGTATTCTGCTTTAAGTGGGCAGATTCCAAATTTCAAAATAGTTCATGGACTTTAAAGATTTGGAAATCCTTATTTTCTCAGTGATTTAGAAGATTGCAGGCTATAAATATAATCTCCTTTTTATTCTAACATTTAGAAAAAAAAAATAAGAGAGCTTACTCTTTACTCTATTATTCAGTTATGCACTCTCTGATGATGGTTTCTGATAAGAGAAGAAAGGCAATTGGTTTAGATAGATACAACATTGGAAGCTAAAGGCTGTTGATCCATGTTTACCTTTCTGCTTCCTAAAATCTGAATTTGGGTTGGAGAAGATGTCTTCTTGGTGTGGAAGTAGGGTCTGCGTCTGATATATTTTGTGAGATTGAAATGTGTTAAGTTAGGATGTAGGAAGGTTTATATGAAAGGTGTAGTGGTTCTTCAATTAAGTTTCTGCTGAATGCAGGCACTTGAGTGTTCTAACTTAACAGTCCACTACTTAACTAGGTCTGTACTCAACCTTGACTTTGGGGCAGCCCATGAGTTGATGCTCTCTCCCTTTTTGTGTAGGTGCAGGGTGGAGGTGAAGGTGGTGAACGTGGATAGCAGCCACTGTTCTTCTCTGTTTTCTTTCCTTTCCTTTCACTGTCTCTATAGTTGTATACTTATTGTCTTCATAGCTTGCATTTATGTGGCAAAAGATTTATGCAGTGAAGAGATCTAATATTTATGTAAAGGATTTGTTATGGGATTCTTGTCCAGATTTGCAAGGCTTAAAGCTTTAGAATTCTATATATTTTGCTACTCTATTGTTCTAGCTTAGTACATCTATGTATATATATATAGATATCACACGGTTTCCTTGTAACTTTGCAGCATTAAAACCTCTTTTCTATAGTTCTAAATGCATGAATCTCCCTTTACATATATATATATATACATCACACGATTTTTCGAAGTGAGAAATCAACATTATATCCTATATCTTATCTTATTAATCAAATAATACCATACTCTCCAAATATCAATATTGGACCTGCTAATTCTAATTATACACCACTAAGTACGTAATTATCGAAACATTGGTGTACAAATTTTATAAGTACACATCTTCACTAGTAATAATCTAATCCATTGATTAATAATAATATATACTATAAATCCTCTTATACATCATTCCTTTATTAATTCTAAATTATGAACCTTTCTACGATACATAACTATACTACTAAAAGTTAAAGCTCTTCTAAGTACTTTATTTATTTCGTCGAGCTTAAACTATCGACTGCGCACCGAAACAATTTATTTTCTGTTCGTCTTCTTAATGACCTCATTATCGAACGAGCTTGCATAAAGTCTATTATTACACAAAGACTATAAGGTATATGAAACAATAGCTACTAAAATCAATTAGTAAATCGACGTTTTTAAATATTACAACGAAATTTTATTATTGAAATTTCTGATACACGATAAGTTAGGAAAATTTTACGGGTCATTACACATATGCCACTAAGAATGTGAGTAATGTAAAATATATTTTGACTATTGTTGAAGATTAGTAGAATCATTTGTACATACGCTTTGAGTTCCAAATGCCAAGTTTCTGTTGTACTAACAAGTTTCTTTCTTATGATTTATACACTGATAGGATGTGGCCTACTGATAAGGCCCAACAGAGGCCCAAGAGCAGTTCGGCCCAAGAGTAGCTCGGCAGCCCATTTACCGCGGCCCACTTACTATAAATAGCTATAAACCGCCTCTGTTATCTATAAATAGTCAGATTAAAGCAGGATTTAAACAGGCATTCACACAGTCACTTTCGGAAAAATCTGTATTTTCAGCTCTCAAATCTTAAAAATAAAAGAGAACTCCCCGTGGACGTAGATCTATTTAAAGATCGAACCACGTAAACCTCGTGTCGTTTACTTTCCACTACAAAAAAACCAGCCACAGGCGACGGACCTAACGACGGATTCGATGTCCGTAGCTAGGTCGCGACGGACTGGCGACGGACTCTAACGAAATGGTCGGACGACGGAATTAACGACGGACTTGCTACGGAAATTTTGGCGCGCCATTTCGCGCCCTAATTAACGACGGACTCGACGACGGAATTTTCCGTCGTTAGGTGAGTCCGTCGTTAGTCCGTCGTTAACCAATTTAATTTAATTTTTATATAATTTAATTACCTAACGACGGACTTTTCCGTCCTGAAGTCCGTCGTTAGGTTGAATTAAAACGCGGCGTCTTCTTCCTTCAGTTTCATTTCAACACAGAGCCACCCTCAAGCCCTAATCGACGACCACCACCGGCGAACTCCTCCTCCGGCGTTCAGGTATGTTTCTCCACCTGTTTTCCTTCTCCTTTGTTCTCCTTTCTCCAATTTTGATTTCTCTAACCCTAATTTCATCTTCCTCCGCCCACAGATTCTCCCCTCCCCTCCATCTCGTCGCTGCCGCCGCCCGGAGCATTTCTCCGCCGATTCCCGGCGATTCCAAGCTATACGAGGCGTCCTCCAGCCTCTGAACTCCGCTGCCGCCTCAGCCCCCCGCCCATGGTCTTCTTCCTGCCGCCTGTTTTCATTTGAACAGGTTAGTTGGGTTTTTTTTTGTTATTTTCCCTCTAATTATTGTTATTTGTATAAATAAAATGTTAATTTTGTAATTAGTGTTAATTAGTGTATATTGTTAATTGTGTAATTAGTGTTAATTGTATAAATAAAATGTTAATTGTATAAAATGTTAATTGTATAAAATGTGTTAATTAGTGTAATTGTATAAAATGTTAATAATTAGTGTTAATTGTATAAAATGTTAATTTTGTAATTAGTGTAATTGTGTAATTAATTAGTGTTAATTGTATAAATAAAATGTTAATTATTGTTAAATTAAATTGTTAATGTATATTGTTATTATTTTGTTAATTGCCGCCTTCCAGTCTGTGTGCCGCCCTCCATCCCGACTGCCTTCTCCGGTGCCGCCTCTTGCCGCTCCGGCACATCGTCCTCCCTCCGGTGAAAGGTAATTAGTAAATTACTTAATTATATTGTTCATTATAATTTAGATTAATTTGTTAATTAAATTAGATAGATTAATTTGATTAAATAGAATAATTTGCTATTAAATTAGATTAATTATTTATTAGATTAGGTAATTAAATTAGATTAGGTAATTTATGACATAATTTGACTAATTGACTAATTTGTCTGCTTGCTTGATGTAAATTAGTATATCAAGTTTAAATTCTTAATTAATTAGTTTAAATTGTTATTTAGTATTAGTTTGTTAATTGAGCGTTAGTTTAATTATATGTTTAAATTATTTAATTAGGGTTTATTTAATTACGCCTGTCGCCTCCCGACTCCTCTCTCACCTTTCCGAGCCGCCTTCTGCTGCTCCGGCGCTCTCTACTTCGGTGAAAGGTAATTAAATTATAATAATGTACTTATTTAATTACTTAGGTTAATTATATGTAAATAATTAGGTAATTAAATATATTTGGTTAGACGTAATAAATTGTTTCGGTCAAGTTTGTTTAAAATTATTAATTATCTTAATTTAGATTAATAGTTGCTGTATATATATATATATTATGACATTGGGATAGACATAATTAATTTCTTAAGGATCTTCTCTCTTTGGGATAGATTTTGATTATGTCTTAAGGATCTTCTCCCAATATGATCAGTAATTCTTCTACGAACCTCGTTGTATTTCGATATATATGTTGTGATAATTTGATGAGATGCACGAGTTGTTGTTATGTTTTGATGATATATATATATATATATATATATATGATATGCATGTTGAGATAGTTTGATGACCTTAGCTGACTTGGTTAGATTAGACACAATTACTTATGTAGTTTAAATAATCTCGGGGGTAAAAATCTTGATTGTAACATGTAACCCTTATTAATGACCGAAATGATCGTGATCTCCAAATGCGTAGCATCAAACAATCTAAGCATCATTATGTAATTCATAAATGCAAATCAATGACGTACAAAATATTTTAAACGTAAGGATATTCCCTCTCTGTATTAAAGTCCAAATAATTTACCAATACATTATCGCCCTTTATTAAACTCCAAATAATTCAATTTCTATACTGAACTCCAAATGATTCAACTTCTCTATTGAGCTCCAAATTATTCAACTTCTCTATTGAACTCCAAATGATTCAACTTCTCTATTGAACTCCAAATGATTCAACTTCTCTATTGAATGCCAAATGATTCAACTTACATTAAGCAATCTCCTTTCATTATCACAAAAACTATTTCCTTATTAATAATTTAACTTTGTTTCCGTATTTCAATACTACTTATTAATAATCAGGGTTATAAAAATGAGTCGAGATTGGATGTATCTGCGTTTACTTCCGAACGGGGGATTTAATCCGCACTTCCTTGCTGGGAAGATGAAAATGATAATGATGAAGAGGATTCTCCTTAACACTTTGTGTAGAAAACTTAACACATTCGAATTTCAAGTTATTAATTATAAATGCAACATGTTATAAGTTCAATATAAATATTCTACGTATACGTGATATGTCTATCATGAATCTTATTTATCTATTTATTTTCAACATAATAGATGTCTTACTCTCGGCGAGAGGATGTGGGGACCCCTCGTGGTAGGGGTTCACGACGATCTCCTCTATCCATTGGTAGGGGTAGTTCCCCGGGCTCATCCTCTGGATGTGAGTCCGGGACCGGCGGTCTCAGCCACCATATTGGTGGCATACACATAGGCGGTCCGTCTTCTGGCTCCGACGGTGATGGTCAGTTGGAGCATAGACCCACAGGAGACGTTGTTCTTTCTGTGAGTGAGCTGGGGTACGTAAATGCAACCACATCTTCAATTTTGACAATTATTTAATTAGTTATTCAAAAATCTAACATAAATCAATATAAAATTACTTATGCAGGGGATTTTACCCGCATGCCGACCCGGCAGATTACATTTGGGAACTATTTAAGATAGTTCCCAACCCGACTGGCTACAGTTGGAAGCTCACGCCTGAGGACGTGAGACAGCGATATTGGGAGGAGTTTAAGGTTCGAAAAAATTTACTAAAACTTTCCAATTCATTCTTAATTATAAAATTATAACTACAATTTCTAACACACATTTTCAATGCTAGAAAAAATTTACTTGGGAGCCGGCACTCGATTCCAGGATTCGGGAGTTATGGTATGATAAGATCCGAGAGAGATATAAGGATTATATCTGCGGGATCAAGAGGAGGAGGAATGATCCGCCACCCAGAGGTGGGAAGCCTGGGTGGTGGACGGATGATGTCTGGATGGGTTGGCTCGCTTACTGGTCCCGGGATGATGTTGTGGCCAAATCCCAGGCAGCGAGGCGCAACCGGTTGTCTGAGCCCCAGGGACCGGGTACTGGTCCTATCAAGCACAGGGGAGGGTCCAAGTCGGTCATGCAACGAGCTGAGGAAAAGGTAATAATATACTTCAAATAATAATACTAATTATGTGGTACAATTTTAATTCATATACACATGTTTCAATGACACAACTCCAATATTGTGATCTGATGCATAGGGTCGTGAGCGGGGAGTAGCTCCGATTTCGTGCATGTTCGACTCCTTTCTGGACGAGCATCGATACGCGGACGGGACATACACCGATCCGAAATCTGAGGCGATAGCGGTAAGTTTTAATTTAAATCTAATATATATATATGTATTAGATTTTCAATATTTATAATATGTATACTAACAAATGTTCATTTCTCGTTTACATGCATGCAGACAGAGGTGTTTCGCCGTGCTGACGAGGAGCGGGCCCAGCTACCCGAGGGGGACCACGATGCAGTCGACATCAACGAGTTGTATCTGAAGGTTCTTGGCGGCCCGGACAAGAAGAAGAGGATGTTCGGCACGGGAGGCGCGGCGAAGGCCTTGAGAGCATCCAGATTCGGGGGATCCTCGTCCGCATCACGCCCATCCAGAGACGAGGTTGAGGAGCTGCGGCGCCGAGTCGAGGAGCAGGATCGCGAGCGCCGTGAGTACCTGGCTGAGCAGCAGAGATTAGCTCAGCAGATGGCGCTCATGCAGTCTCAGCATGCCGAGATGCTGCGCTGGATGCAGTCTCAGCAGGGAGGTGCATCCTTCTTTCCCTCTTATCAGCCTCCCCCGTCTGATCCCCCTCCCCAGTTTCCTCCTGATGATGACTACGATTCGTAGATGCTACTGATACATTTACTATTATTTTATTTTTTGGTTTGTCGTGGGATGTTACTGATACAATTATTTATTTTGTTCATTATATAAAATCCGCGTTCATTTTGAATTTCATTTGATTGGTTCAATTTTAAATTATTGTTCAATGTTGGATTATGTTTGTATTGTTCAATTTTAAATTATGACACGTTTTAGGTAATGAAATTAATTATTTAAATAAAAAAAAAATTACCTGGCGACGGACTGAAGTCCGTCGCTAGGTCAACGGTCAACAGAAGCTCGCGACGGACTGCAGTCCGTCGCCACTAACGACGGATTTAATCCGTCGTTAGCTTTCCGGCACCGTCAACGGTCTCCGGCAGATTCTGACGACGGATTGTAGTCCGTCGTGGCTAAAGACGGATAAATTCCGTCGTTAGTCCGTCGTTAGCTAACGACGGACTGTGTTTTCCGTCGTCCGGGGAGCTAACGACGAACGAAATACAGACGGAAAAAATCCGTCGCCAGTCCGTCGCTAAGCCCCCGGGACGAAGGATTTCGAGTCCTCACGACGGATTTTTCCGTCGCTAGAAAGGGTTTTTTTTGTAGTGTTCTAACCATCGTGCTAATCTCACTTCGAAATTCGGTGGTCGATCACTGGCGCCGTCTGTGGGAATCGAAGTAAATTTTGTGTCCGATCACTATTTCCGAAGTGAAAACACAATGGTTAGATCCACTCGATCTAATGCTATAGCTGCTGCTGCTAAAGGAAAGCAAAACGAGGCTGAAATGCCTCGTAATCCACCTCGTCTATCAACTAACGAAGGGGATGAACTCTATGCTCGGTCGGGCAGGCAGGCCACGAACCGCCGAACTCTCGAAGGCCATGTAGAAGATGTCCTTTCCCACCGAGCTGATGACTCTTTTAGCAGTGAAAGATTGAATCAAAATCAAGGGAATATCACACTTCAACCTCTGCTCGGCCACGCACTCAAAGCATATCTAGATCTTCACGAGCATTTCCTCAAATTCGCCGAACAACATCAACAACGAGGTCAGTGCGAAGAGGATAAAGCGGGTCCATCACAACGACCCCAAGCTTCGGAGCCAATTGCCGAGGAGAGAGATGACGAAGTCCCCCAAAGACTGCATAATCGCCGAGGAAATATTGCTTCACCTCGGCGAGGCTCAACTTCACCTCGTCAAAACGTCGACCATTACCGACGTGACGAGGAACA
>JAPKLX010000131.1:132736-174369 GCA_026898415.1 Leonotis leonurus
GGAACACCGAAGAAGGACTTCACCTCGTCAAAACGTCGACCATTACCAACGTGACGAGGAACACCGAAGAAGGACTCCACCTCGTCAAAACGTCGACCATTACCGACGTGACGAGGAATACCGAAGAGAGAAGACGCCACCTCGTCGAAACGTCGACCATTCTCGACGTAACGAGGACGACCACCGAGAGGGAAGATTCACTGTTTACAGCAGAATCATTACCCCCTTCACCAACAAAATTCTCTACACACCACTTCCTTCAGCATATAGGGTCCCGCCAATCAAGCCCTATAACGGTTCTTGCGACCCGAGCAACTTTCTATCGCAATATCAATATAATATGCTGAACCAGGGGCTGGCCGAGGATGTTTATATGTGCAAAGTCTTCCCCGAATTGTTGGTCGACAATGCACGGAAGTGGTTTGACAACCTTCCTCGCAGCAGCATAGGGTCATACGCCGACCTGCTAGATGCCTTTGAGAGGCGTTTCTTCCAAAAAGCTGAAGCCAAAATGAGTTCGGCCCAACTCCTTACCCTAAAACAAGGACAAGGAGAATCTATTAGCGACTTCCTAGCTCGGTTCTACAATGAGAGCCTCAAGGTCGATCGCCTTTCCGACGATGTCCTCATTTCGGCGTTTCAAAACGCCATTCACTCCGGCACACTCTTCAGGGAGCTCGTTAAAGAGCGCCCCCAAACCTCCAAACAGCTATGGAGGATTGTTGATGCGTTTGCCGAAGCGGATGAGGCGGACAGGAAGAAACGAGCCACTGACCGACCTGAAGGTCAGGATAAAAAGAGAAAGGAAGAACGAGCTGATCAAGGGCAGCATCGACGAGGTGCTCTTGAAAGAATCCAACGAGGTCCATTAGCATCTCGCCTCGGACCTCGGCCTAATCCAGAGCAAGATCGGTTCGCTCCGATAAACAGATCTCGGGCAGAAATTTATGAGCTTCACGCAAACTTGTTCTAGAGACCTCCACCGCTATCCCGAACTGGATCAAGCAGACGATCACTGGATAAATACTGCGAGTTCCATGGCGGCCACGGCCATGACACCGAGGAGTGTCGCAATCTTGCCTCGGAAATCGACCGCCTAACACAAGATGGTACTCTAGGAAGATACCGAGGTCAAAATCAACCGGATACTCAACCTCGGGGCAAAGGCAAACGAAGAAGGAATAGGGGAGATAATTGCAAACCCCAAGAGAAAAGGTCAAGACATGATGACGAAGATGATGACGAGAATCAACCTCAGTATGATGGAGTCATCGCCGCCATCATCGGAGTGCCCCAAGGTTCAACAAGGTCGTCGCTGAAGGCCGAAGCTCGAAACCGACCTTCGGAGGAGCCTTCGTACAAAAGGTTCAAAAAAGACGAGGTCGTTATTTTCTCTGATAACGACCCTGTCCCTCATGCCTCGCCTCATCAAGATGCCACTATTATCGAAGCCGTGGTGGCTAACAAATTGGTACACCGAGTCTTTGTTGATAGTGGAGCCTCGGTCAGCGTACTCTTCAAAGGGTGCTTCGGCAAACTTGACATCGAAGAAGCGCGCTTAAAACCAGCACCCATTCCATTGAAGAATTTCACACTAGGGGAGACCTCAACAGATGGAACGATCTCACTCCCTGTGACAGTAGGACGAAGTCCATTATCCACTACAAAGATAATCCACTTCTTCGTCGTCAAAGCCAACTCTCCCTACAACATTATATTAGGCAGAGATTGGCTGATAGCGACAAGAGCAGTATGCTCGGCCTACCATTTGATGATCAAAATACCTTCAAAGAATGGAGTTATCACGCTTCGGGGAAATCAAACACAGGCCAAGGAGTGCATGCAGGTCGCACTCCGAGGATCTGGTGTACAACATCCCCAAGCATAGCAATTACAGAACCCCGGCTTGCCGAAGTCGACCTCGTCTGCTGCAAAACCTCTAGAAGACGTCGTACTCTATGAAAACGACGTGTCCAAGGTCGTCAAGGTCGGTTTCGTCGGGGGTGCCGAACTCCGAGGTCAAGTTATTCAACTACTTCGGGAGTTTAGAGACATTTTTGCCTGGTCTCCTTTAGACATGACCGGGGTATCACCAGATATTATAACTCACCGCCTCAACATCGACCCCGAGGTGAAACCAGTCCGGCAAAAGCAACGAGCCTTCGCTGCCGAGAGAAATCAGGTGATACGCGACGAGGTACGCCAACTACAACAAGCCGATATTCTATTCGAGGTGAAATATCCGACGTGGTTGGCCAACCCCGTGATGGTGAAGAAGCAAGTAGGGGGATGGCGCATGTGTGTTGATTATACCGACCTCAACAAACACTGCCCCAAAGATTGTTACCCTCTCCCCAACATTGATAAGAAAGTAGAAGCCCTCGTCGGTCACGAGGCCTTTAGTTTTCTTGATCTGTACAAAGGCTACCATCAAGTCCTTATGAATACCGAGGACGCTCCGAAGACAGCCTTTGTTACAGACTTCGGCATTTTCGCTTATAAGAAGATGCCCTTTGGACTCAAAAATGCTGGAGCTACATATCAAAGGATGGTTGACAAAATATTTGAACTTCACATCGGTCAGATTGTTGAAGTATACGTCGACGACATCGTTGTCAAAAGCAAAAAAGTCAACACTACCTTAAACGACCTCCAGGTCGTCTTCAAACTGCTCCGCGAGGTGAACCTAAAGTTAAACCCAGGAAAATGTACTTTCATGGTCCAGTCCGGAAAATTCCTAGGGTGTTGGGTTTCTCGCGAAGGATTAAAAGCCAACCCAGCAAAGGTCAAGGTCGTCCAAGAAATGCAAGCTCCGAAGTCAGTACACGACGTGCATCGGTTGACGGGCTGCTTGGCCGCGCTAAGCAGATTCCTGTCTAAAGCAGCCGAGAAGCAACTCCCATTCTTCAAGATCCTGAAAAAGGCTCCGAACTTTGAGTGGAATGACGAGCACAAATCAGCCTTCGAGAAATTGAAGAAGTACCTCGACAACTTGCCCACTTTATCCGTCCCAAAGGAAGACGAGGTACTTTCCCTATACCTCGCTGCCTCGGATGAATCAATAAGTGCAGTCTTAGTTCGAGAAGGACCTCGGCAATTACCTATATACTTCATAAGCCGAGCCTTGAAAGGGCCAGAAACGAGGTACCAACCTTTGGAGAAAGTCACACTCGCCTTAGTGAATGCTGCAAGACGACTTCGACCATATTTTCATGCTCACCCTATACAAGTATTGACCGACCTACCACTTCGGCAAGTGCTTACGAAGCCTGAAGCTTCGGGGCGAATCGCCAAGTGGGCGGTCGAACTTGGCGAGCATACCATCTCCTTTGCACCTCGGCAAGCTATCAAGGGGCAAGCGCTGGCAGATTTCTTGGTGGAAGCAGTATTCACCGAGCCTCCGAAGCCTACCAAACCTGCCGAGGAGGATGTCGAAGAGAAAATGCCGAAGACACCCCCCATAGATTGTTGGAAAGTCTATGTCGATGGAGCGTCGGGCAAAAAGGGAAGCGGAGCTGGAGTTTTATTCATCAGTTCGGAAGGGAAACAAATCCCTTATGCTTTACGGTTAAGCTTCCCAACCACCAATAACGAAGTGGAGTACGAAGCCCTAATAGCTGGACTTCGCCTCGCGCAGAACCTTCAGATACAGGCCATCCAAGTCTACAGTGACTCCCAAATCATCGTGAGCCACGTCCTCGGAAAATACGAAGCACGAGATGAAAGGATGAAGAAGTATCTCCACAAGGTTAGAACTTTACAAGAAAGCTTCTCATACTTCGAGTTGATACGAATCCCGAGAGACGAAAACGACCGAGCTGATGCATTAAGCAAGCTCGCGTCGTCATCCACGGCCTCTCCGGTAGAAGAAGTCACAACCCGAAGTATAGAGGAAGCCGAAGTGAACGCAGTAATCGATGATGAACCGAGCTGGATGACACCACTTCAGGATTACTTAGAAAGAGGCGAAATCCCCGATGATAAAATAGAAGCTCGGAAGCTTCAAAACAAATCAGTCAAATATATCTTGGATCGAGGAGTATTGTACAGAAAATCATATCTTCAACCTCTTCTAAGGTGCGCGGGATCCAATCAAGCGGACTACATCCTACGCGAAGTGCACGAAGGATCCTGTGGCAGTCACGTCGGAGCTCGGACTTTAACCAGAAAAATTATGAGATGGGGATACTACTGGCCGACCATGCTACAAGATGCCGTCGACCTCGTCAAAAGATGTCCGAAGTGCCAAATTCATGCAACAATAACGAGGGTACCTCAAACCGAGCTGACCACCATGCAAAGCCCCTGGCCCTTCATGCAATGGGGGATAGACATCGTCGGTCCCTTTGAGCAGGCCCCCGGCCAACTACGATTCCTAATAGTCGCTATCGACTATTTTACGAAGTGGGTAGAGGCCGAGCCTCTTGCAAAAATTACGAGCAAAAAGGCCCTCAACTTCGTTTGGAAGAATATAGTTTGTCGCTTCGGTGTACCTCACATCCTCGTCTCGGATAATGGAACTCAATTCACGGATAAGGCATTTAAAGAATGGTGTGACGAGCTCAATATCCAGCAGAAATTCACCTCGGTAGCGCACCCTCAAGCGAATGGTCAGACCGAAGTCACGAACCGGACACTAGTCAAATGTTTAAAGACTCGTCTCGACAAAGCCAAGGGAGATTGGGCCGAAAACTTACCCCAAGTCCTATGGTCCTACCGAACTACACCTCGGACATCCAATGGTGAAACACCATACAGCCTCGTCTACGGAACCGAGGCAGTAATCCCAGTGGAAATCGGTTTGCCGAGCCCCCGAACTATAAACTTCACAACCGATGCCAATGAAGAAGGCCTCCGAACTAATTTGGACTTGTTGGAGGAAAAACGAGAATAAGCCTACATACAAGAAGCTCGGTACAAACAGCAAGTAGCTCGGTATTATAATAATCGGGTGAAGCATCGACAGTTTCAAATAGGCGACCTCGTTCTCAGAAATAACGAAGTTAGTAAGGCAACGAAGCTCGGCAAACTTGAAGCCACCTGGGAAGGTCCGTATCAAATCCAAGATGTCCTCGGCAAAGGCTCATACAAGCTCGTCCACTTATCTGGGGAGCCAATACCCCGAACTTGGCATATTTCTCATTTAAAGAAATATTATTTGTAATTTATGTAGTTCGGATTTTATTTAGTTCTTTTGTGAAACATTTTTTGTATACATACTGCATTAGATCCAAGTCAAGCTAAAACTCCAAATTGAGAGTAGCAGTCAACCGCGCGAGGAGACCACTCCTATCGATTACATCGACAAAAAAGGGACTTCAAAGCCAAAACTTCGACTTCAGACGAAGTGGCGAAGTCAAGCGCGCGTGAGGAGACCACTCCTATCGATTAAATCGACAAACAAGGAACTTCAAAGCCCAAACTTCGTCCTTAGACGAAGTGGCAGATTCGCAAGCCGAAACTTCGTTCCTAAACGAAGTGGCACCTCGGAAGCCGAAACTTAGTTCCTAAACGAAGTGGCTACCCGAAGTCTCAAAACTTCGCCTTCAGTTACCCGAAGTCTCAAACTTCGCCTTTAGACGAAGTAAAACTTCGGTATCAAACGAAGCGATTACGAAGTACGAGCCAGTCATCACAATAATTTGAAGCAAACTTAATTATACAAATTGAGTAAAGCTTTAGAGAAGTAATGACAAGGAAAATTGTATTTTATTTTATTTCATAAAGTACATATTACAATCAGCTTGGAGGGTCTGAGCCCGGAGACCTACCACTAAAACTAAGGTACTTCTCCACAAAACCCAAACCCGAGCTCGAACTGGCGCCACCATGACCGAGCACCGTATCCAAAAAGGCCATCCCCTCACCACGGCCAAAACCACCTCGGCTTCGACCTGAAGGTGCAGATCGACCTCGGCTTGAAGGCACAGCTCGACCTCGGCCGCCTGAAGCGCGCCGCCCTCCACCTCGAGACATGATGGCAAGAGTCTCTTCTCGAGTTCGACCCAAAGTAAAGGGGGGGGCGCCAGCCGAACTCCTTCCCAACTGACCCGAAGAGGAAGCCTCGAGTGAAACCTTCTTAGACTCGATCCATCTCTTCAGCTTCGGGTTCCTCTTCAAAATGATTTTGTACATGGAGCCGAGCTTGAGAAGCGCCTCTTCCTGCTCACGAACTTGCCAGGAGTCATCGCCATACCTTTCTCGGTACTCCCTTGCTCGAGCTCGGACCTCCTTTATTTGTGTAGAGACCTCGTATATAGTCAGGCCACCACTTCTGTGTATACGGTCCTCGTACTCTTCATGCTCCTCGGCTATGGCCTTAAAAGTCTGAAGATCGTCCTTGACATTCTTGAATTTATCTTCAAGCTCCAGAAACTTCGCGTGCTCTTCGTCAAGCTTCTCCTGAGCCGACCTAAGCTTTGCCTCAAGCTCGGTCTCGATGTTGGTAGCTCGGCTTTTCCAACACGCGACCTCGACTTTGGCTGCCTCGGCGGCTCGACGAAGCTCATTTATTTCTTGCTCAAAATGCGAAGTATTGGAGAAGTCAAAGGCAGGCTACAGCGGCAAAAATTAAACAATTCAGCACAAAGCGTAGTTCAAAAAAGGATACTTTATATACATGTGGAAGAAGCGCCGCCCTAATAGCGACGTGATACAAGCTAAAAAAAAAAAAACAAAGAGAAGAGAAGAAAAAGCTAACTATCGCCGACCTCGGGCTCCTCGTCGCCGGCCTCCCCTCCTCCCTCGGCATTAGCGACCGCCTCCCTGGCAAGCTCGGCGATGACCGCCTCCAGATCGTCATCCCGATCTGCTGGACATCGCCGAACCGCCTGCTCGGAGAGCGGGGACCTCTCCCGCGCCAGCCTTTCGACCACCGGGATCGCCGCGGTGTGTTCCACGAGTACTTCGGCGTACTCCCGCAACATCTCTTCCTTTGTCATCACCTCATACCCGTACTTGACTTTATCAAGTTCGGGGTAATCCTTGGCAACACGGTCGAGCGCTGCCGAAGTAATCGGCGTACTCATGGCGCTCACCAGGTGCGCCGCCACCGTGCCGAAATACTTGGAGCGGAAAATCCGCTCAGCGAGCGCCCGTAACACTCCGCCCTGTTCCGCCGCCACCCGGGCCGCCCTCTCCCGCTCTCCGGCCAGCTCGGCCCTCAGGTTGGCGACCTCGACCTCGAGGTCAGTCGCCCTCCTCATAGCCGCCTCCGCCGCGCCCACAGCCTTCGTCGCCTTCGACCTCGCTTCCCCGAGCTCGGCATTCAAGGCCCGGAACTGCTCGACTCCACCAATGATGAAGTTCGAGAGGGCACTCAGCCCGTCCAAAGTCACATCCGCCTCCTGCACGGAATATATCAGCACAAGAAAAAAAATTAAGGAAGCAAGATATATAAAGCTATTCTCTACTCACCTCGGGAAACGAGGTCCTCTGTGCCGACCCCGACCCGGATGCCCGAGCACCCGAGCTCCTCGCCTCCCTCCCCGGCGACGCCAGGTCAATCACGGGCGGAGTCACCTCGGCCTCCACCCTCTCCGCCCGATCCCGGCGTGGTGTCTCCTCAACGGCCGAGGTTCTCGGCCTCTTCCTCTTCTTCTTTTCCATGGCAGCTTCAAAAATTTCTGGATTCACTGCAGAAATACAAGTATTAGTCCAGTTCAGATAAACGAAGTCAAAATACTAGTTCGGATAACGAAGACAAACTACACTACGAAGCCTCACCCGGATCCACGTCGGCCAAGGTGTCACATGGGCTCAGCCCGTGCCTCGACAGCTCCTCCTCGGCGTAAGTCCTTTTGACAGCGCCGAGGTCCATCAAGCTCGTCTCGAGCTCACCGACGGGATCCACCCTTAGTTGCGGGCCAAATTTGGCTGCCGACCAGCCATGGAGGGGCACGCCTTCAGCTCGGCAGAAGAAGAACTTCTTCTGCCAGTTCGATACTTTGGATGGGGTGACCAATTTGAACTTATTTACAGGTGAGAGATATACCCACCCAGTTGGCCCCCGCTTTACTCTAAAAAAACGGAGTAAAGACTCCAACGACATCGGTCCACCTCGGCGACCGACTTCGACACAAAAACCTATTACCTGCTTAATGGAAGCAGGCGCGAACTGACCTAAGGGAAGCTCGAATCTATCCAAAAGCTCTACAAAAATACGATGTAATGGCAGACGAAGACCGAAGTAAAGGTAATCTTCGTACATAGTAAAAAACCCTACGGGAGGAGAGCAACCTCTATCCTCCGCCCTAGGTAAAATAAACTCTGCAGAATCAGGAAAACAAAATTTTCTAGCTAGGTTGGACATGTGGGATTCACTCATAATTGAGGCACACTCCAAGGCAGCCTCCGACCCAGCCAAAGGGGGGTACTCTATAAGTTGAGGAATAGGGGGTAGAGCCGCTCGGGTAAAAACCCTCGCGGTGACCCTCGCCAAAACACTCCGAAGCGGCGACGGAGATTCAATCTCCCTACCACTCGGAGTACGCGAAGAAGAAACAGAAAAGGCAGAAGAAGAAGTGGAAGCAGTAGCCATAATCACAGGAACTTACTTGGTAGAAAATTGCGAATGAAATTTCTCGGGGTTGAAGTCGACAATGGCAGAAAGTTTGAAAGCTTTTTGCAGATGAGAAAGTGAAACTAGGGTTGCGAAAAGTGAAAAGTGTTTGTTAGCTTCCAAAGGAAGCCTTTATAGACATCACTTCACCTTTTCCCAACCGCCTCTTTTTCAAAAACCCGCCTCTTCGGCTCCTCCAACAGAAAGGCGACACGTGTCACCCACAACTCTCTACAACAGCTGTCTTCCACCACCACGGTTTCTACCTCGGCTTCAGCCAGAGATTCACTTCTACTTCGGCTTCAGCCAGAGATTCACTTCTACCTCGGCTTCAGCCAGAGATTCACTTCTACCTCGGCTTCAGCCAGAGATTCACTTCTACCTCGGCTTCAGCCAGAGATTCACTTCGACCTCGGCGACTACAAGATCTCCACCTCGTCCAGATCTTCACTTCGTCCAAACACACCCACCTCGTCAAGATCTCCACCTCGGTGCCGATCTTCTCTTGAGGGGGGGATGTGATAGGATGTGGCCTACTGATAAGGCCCAACAGAGGCCCAAGAGCAGTTCGGCCCAAGAGCAGCTCGGCAGCCCATTTACCGCGGCCCACTTACTATAAATAGCTATAAACCGCCTCTGTTATCTATAAATAGTCAGATTAAAGCAGGATTTAAACAGGCATTCACACAGTCACTTTCGGAAAAATCTGTATTTTCAGCTCTCAAATCTTAAAAATAAAAGAGAACTCCCCGTGGACGTAGATCTATTTAAAGATCGAACCACGTAAACCTTGTGTCGTTTACTTTCTAACCATCGTGCTAATCTCACTTCGAAATTCGGTGGTCGATCATACACAATTTAATAAAATTATTAAAGCACTGAGAACACAGACAATGACTCTGAGTTTTTAAATGCAATATCTTATCTCTTGGGATGGTACATTAAAATTTTAGATATACAGTCTAAAATGAAATTGTGAAGAGAAGATATAAGACTCTACTTAAGGTGGCCAAAGAGCTGATGTTTCTCTGTAAATTGCCTCAAAAGTTTTGACCATATTCCATTCTTATGACAATTTGGCTCATTAATAGAACTCCAAGTCGAGTTTTGGGGTGGAAGTGTCCCTATTATATATTTTTTGGCAAAGAATCATCTTTGAATATGTTGTAACAATTTGGTTGTTTAGCATACGCAGTGAATCCTTATCCTGAACAAAGTAAATTTGGCAATCGTAATTTTAAATATATCTTCATGGGGTATCCATTGACTCACAACTTGTGGGTCACAAGTGATATCTTCTTCTTTTTTTAATCGAATTACATTAAATTTAAATTACATAGTTGTGTCACAGATGACTCGAGCCTGAGACCTATTGCCTTAGGCATTAACTCCACTACCACTTAGGCTAACACACACACTATATTCTTTTTAATAGTGAGAAATCCAAGCTCATTATTTCTCGATAAGTTACATTTGTGTCTTTTATATTTCCTTTTGATGATGAGAATTATTTGAATCTTGAGAATGATGTTCATGTATCTCATTTCCATGTGGATGTTATAGACATTGAATGTTCCTCTCATCTATTTACAACTAATCAGGAAAATTGTGTTGGTGATGCTAATGTCTTGAAATTTTTTGATAGTACCCGTATGAGGGGCTCGTAATTCCGCAGGATCCACAAGTTTAATAGATTATATAAGTAATTAATTCTTAACACATAATACCACATAGGAGAATTAATTGTGAAATATACCTTCTCTTTAGCTAGTCTTTTGCTTGCTGAGAGACGAATTGAGTCGTCAACAACGAACCACAATCATCTCCAATGGATCTTCTCGATCTCCTTCGATCCAACCTTGGAAACTTCTAACATATTTTTAATCTACAACTTGATTATTTTGTGGGCAATTATCTATTAAGCTTGAGAAAAAAAAGAACGAAAAATTGAGGTTTTGAATCCTCAAAATTTTTGAAAAATAGAGATATAAAAACTCTCTAAGGTGGCCAATTTTTCTAAGTCTTAGGAGCTATGAAAATCGACCACTACACTTCTCCCCTATTTATAGATATTTTGGGCTAGGTTAGAGCTTATAATGTGAATGGATAAGACCCCCTAATCATATAACTTAATCTAACTTTTATTACTAACAATTCCATCTATTATTCAAAATTAATTTGACCATGTCAAAATCATAACTTAATTTAATTAATTTATGACGGGGCTCAGTCATCATCACTCAGTCAAGATAAATTTATAAGTTTTCCTATCATTTGCACTAGGTTCCGCTAGTGGTAAGTATATGGTCAATCCCATAGGAAGTTGGTGTACTCTCTCTCTCTCTCTGTCACGATTTGTATATATTACAAGGGGTCTGCCTCGGGCAGGGAAGTAACCAAGACCTGAAATAAAACAAAAGAAAAGTAAAAAAGCAAAAGAGATACTTGGCTTGAGGCTCAACTTGTTACGCCTTGATCAACTCCTTGGGGATCGGTGCAAAGATTCTCGTTGCATACACATATCATTGGTTAAAGGCGAGCGTAAGAATGAGGTTTTACTGCTACCACCCAAACGCATCACTCAGGAAACTCCCTTTTTAATCGACGTAGCCACCTAAGCCTCGCCCAACATCCATTTACAGCCTAGAAGGTAAGGGTTACTCATCCCCTTATCCCCCTTGTCCAAGCTTGTGCTCGAGCCAAGTTTACTCCAGCATACCCAAATAGGCATTAGCGGGGCTGCGCAACCACGGGCACTCCATCTCAGACGCCCACCCGTGGCATCCCCACCTACATCACCACGCTGATCCCTCTTACTAACAAGCAGGAAGTCGCTAACACTTGGAGTTTCCAGTTCACAGTGGTAACCTGACCTTGCCTAAGACGCTACCGTCCACTTAGCACCGAGGACTTAGTCAAGTTGTATGGAATCAGATCCAGCGCTTTAGGAAGACACACATGCAACTACGTTGGCCAAGTTAGACCTCACAATGATAAGTTGATTTTAGTTAAACTTGTTTAACCCAAACCAAGTATTAAAATTACCTAGACATAAATAAAAGAAACGAAAAAGAAAAGATAAAAGGAAACGTACTAGAATTAAATGAAGAACGAAAAACAATCCATTGTACGAACGACCATGACCAAGGTAAATAAATACAAGAAAAATAAAAGGTGCCCGAAGGCTTCATTTCTTCCTCTCTTAGACTCTCAAAACATCTACTTTGAATATACTAATAAAAAGAACGAAGAGTGTGAGTGGTTCGTGCAGCAGCGGCTCTCCTCCACTTACTTCACGTTATGCTCTCCTTGTCTGTATGCTGACTGCTGTTGCGACCAAAGCCTTATATAGAAGCTGAGTGGACTATGAGCCAAGCCCATGACGTTTGGAGCAAGCTAAGGTTTCAAAGGATTTCTTTCCTTGCATAAATATCTCCAAATATATTCATCCATATGATCAATGAGGTCCAAATCGTGCATATCCATTGTGTAAGGAAATAAAGATCTATTTCCTTATTTTCTCGTTGCTGTCAAGATCTTCCGCACCTCGCCCAAGGACATGGTCAAGACGTGCGTCGTATGCATCTTGCCTTCGGACTTGCCTGAACTTTCCTTAAATCTACTCCATGCTTCTCCATATGTCATAAAGTATAATGGACGAACGTTCTCCTCGCCGTCTTGCTCAAGGTCTTGACTTGTGCATCATCTTGCTTTTAGGATCTAACTCGTCTTGGTGGTGGCTAAGGTTTGTAAGGAAGATCTTCTTTCCTTATTGAGTGCATCCCTAGTATCTCCAGCAGTTGACCGCCTTGATTCTTTCCTTTTGTAACTCTGGCAGGATAAATGAAATATATATTTTCTTGTTGGTGCTCCATGGTTAGAATCTGCATACGCTCCTCCAAAGATTTCGTCAAATCTTTCATTTTTAGCTCCTCGTTGCCAGGTACTCCATCATGGGCACAATGAGTCTCCGAACAGCTTGCCCAAGGTGTTGCTTAAGAAACCTTGCCTCCAGCTTTGAAATGTCAGGTCCAAATCACGCACATTACATTGTATTAAACACAGATGTTCCTTGCTCAAGGTGTTACAACGCCTCGAATTTACCTCTTTCACGAAATGTGGCCTGACTTGCCTAAGACTCTTTCCAACTACTGATCTCACAAAAGTGTGTCCTCCCAAACACAAAGACGCAAAAGCAAAGAAAAGAAGACTCGATCTACACCTAGACAAGCTCAAAAAGAGCACGAAAAATGGGCTCGTCAATTTCCAAGTCATTTTAACCCAATTAAATTTCAATAATTGTCTTGGTCAAACTTAGACTTAAATTAATTATTTTATTAAGTTAATTTAGCTCTCAAATTAATTACTCTATGAAAACCTAATAAAGTGTAATTCTATTATAAATATTTATCGACTCCACTATAGGATAAATATTGAATTATCTTCATCCATTCAAATTATGGATGTAACCTGTTATTAATTATTTCTCGTGTTTAAGATTTATTAAATCCATTAATTAATTGAGTTTGCTGCCAACTCAAAATTAATTAATATATTTATTCATGAGTGGTTCGGTTCAAACTTTGATTATTGCATATGAAATAAATTTCAATCGGTCAGGTTACTTATGCACCAAACCTTTATAAACGCCTCACGCGGATTTAATTAACTCGTGTCACCAGATATCACTACTGCTCAAGATATCACTATCTTGGGTTACGAAAAACCCGTAAGTAAAGATGAGTCAAAATAACGTTCAATCAGTCGCCTATACTAATATCATCGATCGTCACAAATTAAGAAATAACTAATTTCTGAGACCTCGTTCTAATCAACAACACATTGAACTTATCTTACTGTGAAACCTCTCAGTGTGTATAAGTAAAGCATGTGTGTCAGCTTATACATATTGATATCATTCTGAGAGTTAAGGTCAGCTCTCCCATCAAATGATATTGCAGCCTTTACTGACTAGACTGTGAGCTTTGTCCTACAAATAAGTTGATAGTGTAACCTTCTATGATCATGGATCACTACACAGTCAACAATTGTAGGAAATTGACTTGTTTGCAATTTAATATAAAAGATAATAAATAACAAACCAATGATAGAAACATTTATTCTCATTAAATTGAAACTGAAAATAAGTCTAATACATCGTCTAAGCACAAAATATTTTTTGAGTTATACAAACTCTAACATCTTCCACATCCATCAACGAAGGGATACACACACTCCTACGTTCCCTACTATACCCCATCTCATTTGTCACCTTTCTACACAACATTTCTTTTGAATGTTTCATCTCGGACTAAGCACACCTCTTACAAGGAGGTAAAAAATATGTTGAATCAACAAATGCAATGGAAGCTAAAGTGAAGATTTTGGAGGATAACCAAACTTGGATGATAACACAACTATCACCCGTAAAGAAGACCATTGGGTTTAAATAGATTCACAAGGTCACATTAAATGATGATGGAACCATGCAAATTTTCAAAACATGATTTATTGCAAATGGATATAATCAAGAATATGAAATTGATTATATAGAGGTGTTTTCACCGGTTGCGAAATTGGTTAGGATCAGTGTTCTAAAAGTCATTAGGTGCTAGTCGGGCAGTGGAGGGAGGACTAGTGCCTAGACGGCTAGACGAGAGCCTAGGCGGGGCATAGGCGAATTGAATTATAATGTCTATTTTTAATATTTGTATATCATATACATATCCTAAACTATAAACTATATAAACATGCATTTTTTATAATTTTATTTTCTAATTCATAATGAAAAGTTAAAAACACATATATGTAAAATAAAATATAATATCTATAAATTTGAGTGTTCGCAGTTGTGAAAGAATTTGAGTATTATTTCAGAATTTATAAGAAAATGAGACGTGAGAGTTGATAATTTGTAATAAAAAGAGATGTGAGAGTTGAGAATTCGAGAAGAAAAAAATAGATTAAGTTAAAAAATTTAACAAATTAAAAAAACTACAAAATTCTAAAGATGCCCAGCCCGCTCGAGTTACATACGAGCGTCTACATAGAACCTCCTAGCTCATAATCATGTCGGCAATGTTCTGACTAGTACCTAGGCAGCCGCCTAGGCCGATTTTTAAAACACATATTACGATACATTTTCTCATTGCTATGGAAATTGCATTTAATTGGCAACTCCATCAAATATATGTCTATAATGTGTTTCTTCATAGTTTTTAAATGATGATATCTATATGACCCCAACACAGGGTTATGTCAAGGCTAAGAAATTAGAAGTTTGTAACTTGTTAAGAGTTTATATTATTTTAAACAAGCATCTCGAGAGTGAAATGCATAATTTTGCAACAAGTTATTCAATTATGGATTTGCTTCAATGATCATTTCTTGTTTCTTAGGAATTCTGGTGATAATTTCATCTGCCTTTTAGTTTATGTTGATGATGTACTCATTATTGGTCCACTTGAGGTGAATTTTTTGAATGCAACATTCATCATCAAAGATCTCGGCTATGCCAAATATTTTTGGGAATGGAAATTGCAAGGGATGCCTCTAGTACTTTTCTCAATGAAAGAGAGTATATTCTTGATTTACTTTACTCGACTTGACTCACTTCTGTGGCCACTCATCTTTCTCAAGGTATCAAGTTATCTCAAGATGATGGAGAAGTCCTTCAACCTGATTCTTAGTTTGTCACATACACTTGATTGGGCGTCTTCTATATTTGAATTTAATTCGTCCAGATATATCATATGTTTTCTAACAATTAAGTCAGTTTGTGTCAAGACCATGTGTTCTTCATCAGGATGCAGCATTGCATGCCTTGCGTTATCAAAAAGGTTACCCATCCCTTGGGATTTTCTACCCTACAAGGGGTTTTTTTGAAGTTAAAAGATTTTTTAATGCTGAATGGAATTCATGTGTTGACTCTCGTCGCTCGCTTACAGGGTACTGATATGTTTATTTAGGGAAAACTTTTAATTTTTGGTTGTATAAGAAACAAAGTACAATGATTCTATCATCTATCGAAGTTGAATATCATGCCCTTAGTACCAATGTTTCCTTTCACATTCCTTTCTATTGTGATAACAAGACCATTAGAGTTTGTATAGTTCAAAATATGTTTTATGTTATAATATTGTAACATATTTGTTTTCACTTCATTTAATGAGAACAAACTTCCATCATTAGTTTGTAATTTATTATTTGTTGATTATTTTATTGCAAACAAATTTATTTTCTACATTGTAGATTGTGTGGTAGATTAATGATCAAAGAAGGTAACACAGTCAATTCCTTGTAGAATGAAGTTCACAGTCCAGACATACTTGAATAGTCCAGTCATTAAAGACTGCAGTATCATTCTGATGTGAAAATCGACTTAGCCGAAAAAATTATATCAGTGCATTTATGATGGTATACAAATATTTGTAGTGTGTGGTTTCACAGTGAGATAAGTTCTTCTATGTTGATATTGAAAACAAGATCTTGGGAATTCTTTTTCTTAATCTATGTTGGTAACATTAAGTATATGTGGCTGATTATGCACTGCTTTGATGTATCCATATTTGCATTTGCTGATTTATCGCAATCCTATATAATAATACGTTGGATAGTGGTGATTGGTTTGACGAGAAGTATTGTGATGTTATTGCTTAGAATCATGTCTCGGTGAGTCCAAGTTGATTATATATGTGCTTGGCGTTCAAAGAGGTTTATTATATAAAAAGTCCGACCGTTTAAAATTTATTTCATATATAATAATAAAAGTTTGAACATGATCACTCATGAATAAATATATTAATTAATATATGTTGTCAGCACACTTTAATTAATAAATGGGTATTGAAGGTTAAACGCGAGAAATAATTTGTTAAAAAAGAGATTAAGTTCATAAAATGAATTGGTGCTAAATAGTTCAATATTTATATTATAGTGAAGTCAATAAATATTAATATAAGATTCAATTAATATAATGATTCCTACATTAATTAATTGACAATATTTTATTGATCGGGCCACTAATTAGAGAATTGTTAGAGGTTCATGTCCATTCTCTTTTAAAATTCTGACCTAGCCCACACATATATAAATAAAGGAGGAGACTAAAAATCATAGTACACCATCATCATAATTTTCTTCCATCACAAATCTTCCCTAGTGATTTTCGAAAATCTCTGCTCCTCTCTTACATTATTTTTCAGTCTGCTCTTCTATAGATAAAACTCGAGAGAATATCGTCCACTAGACATTCGGGCTGTAGGCTGGACATAGGTTAGAAATTTCAAAAGTTGAACTAGTTCGTGATTTCCAAGCGCAGATTATTGTTTGTAGCTAATGGTGCACCGTCTCTCCAAATTAATTCCTCGGCCAAGAAAGTATGTATAAATTTTAAACATTTAGGAGCATGTCTATGTTAGGTTTTGTATACCTCAAAACATGTTTTATGCTTAGACGATGTATCATACTTGTTTTCAATTGCACTTTGATGAAAATAAATGTTTCAATCATTGGTTTGTTATTTATTATTGTTATATATTGAATTTCAAACAAGTCCATTTATTACAATTCTAGACTGTGTGGCGGATCGATGATCACGGAAGGTAACACAGTCGACTACTTTGTAATATAAAGTCACAGTCTAGTCGGTAAATGATGCGATATCATTTGATGCGAGAGCTGACCTTAGCCTGCAGAATGATGTCGGTATGTATAAGTGGATACACATGTTTTGCGTATACATATTGAGAGGTTTCACAGTGAGATAAGTTCTAACGTGATGATACTTAAAACGAGGTCTCGGAAATTAGTTCATTTCTTAATATGTGACGATGACATTAGTATAAGCGGTTGATTATACGCTGTTTTGATTCATCTACGCTTGTGATTTTTTCGTAACTCAAAATAGTGATTTCTTGGGCGGTAGTGATTTGCTTAGCCAGAAGTACTCAACTGTCACTCGTGCAGAATCGCGTCTCGATGGCACGAGTTGATTAAATCCACGTGAGGCGTTCCGAAAGGTTTATTGTTGGGAAGTGTACTCTAGCACGTCCCGAAGGATGGGTCCTCCATGTATCGTACCTGAGAGAGCTTATGGGAGTGCGGTCTGCCTTAGTCGAAAAGGACCTGCACTATCATTGTTGACGAGAGGTTAAATGAATTGATTAGTACTACTCATACCAACATGGTGTATCATCTTTTCAGGTGAACCCTTAGTAGAAACTCCAAGGTTAAGCGTGCTTGGCTTGGAGTAATACTATGATGGGTGACCTACTAGGAAGTGTCCTGCGTCAGCCTATCAGTGAGGACAAAGCAGGCTGGGAAAGAAAGTGTTGGTGTGTGGGGCCAGTACGTTAATTCTGATGGGCGCTTCCGATCTGAACCGGATCACTCACGAATAAATATATTAATTAAATGTGAGGTTGTTAGTAAACTCAATTAATTAATAGATTTATAAAATCTTAAATGCGGGAAATAATTAATGACAAAAGGGTTACGTCCGTAATTCGAATGAATCAAGATGAGTTAAATATTTATCCTATAGTGGAGTCGATAAACATTTATAATAGAACTGCACTTTATTGCGTTTACATGGAGTAATTAATTAGATGACAAATTAATTTAAATTAATACATTTAAGGCTAAAGGTATGATTATATTATTTGAGATCTATTTCATTCTCCTTATGGATTTGTCCAAACTCATATCCTAGCCCACAATGTCTATAAAAGGAGAAGAGATAGAGGGCCGAAAATATCACTCCAACACCTCATTATTTTCGGCCACTTCAAGAGTTTTATCTCTTGAATTTTTCGACAATTTCAAGCATTTCAAGCTTCAATTATTGTTCTTCTTTTCTCCTAAATTACTAGATAGTTTCGTCCACACGATATTTTAGTAAGTAGATTGGGAATAGGATAGAAGTTCCTAGGGTTGGATTCAAGGAGATCAAGAAGGAGATTCGAATGGTGTGGATTGCGGTTTGATAGCTAACGATTCAAATCGTTTCTCCACAAGCGGAGGATTTGCTTATGAGAAGGTATAAAATATTATATTCCGCATTTATATTCTCCTATGTGATTAAGAATTAATTATTCATATGATTAATTAAACTTGTGGATCCTGCGGTTTCATGAGCCCCTCATACGGGTTCCATCAGTCTATGGCTAGATTTTTTCACTTTTATCTTCTCCTTTGCGATACATGAGATACATGATATTTATTTATGTTAAGAATTGTATGTTTTATTTCATTTATGCATCATGCGGTTTCGAGAGCCCGTATTCGAGTTCTACCACAAACAACTATTCGTATCACAAGAAATTAAGTCTTCCATGAGCGTGGCAAACATCTAGATATTGACTATCTTCTTGCTAGTGAAAAATTCAAATATGGATTTCTCAACCATCTCCATGTTTCTACTAAATCCTTGGTTGGACCTTGTTTTCATTTGTTATTGTCCAAGATTGGATTATTGAATATTCATTAACTCCAAAGAAGAAATCAAAATTTATCTTTATTGAAAAATCGAAGAAAAAATTCTTTTATTAAAAACTAAAAAAAGAAAGAGGATTGAAATCTATACATTGATTCTTTTCTTCGCAATTTTTTTGAACCGTATGCATCAAAAGGTGCATGTACGGTTCCTAAAGGATAAAATTTGACCCTATTCAACCGACTTTATTGAGAAAGATTGATAGTGAAATCGTGAATGAACTTATTGATCTTATGGTATATCTTAGTATCGAGGATGAGAGCAAAGATCTTTATTTGTTTACAAACTCCCATGGTGAATGAGTACCACCTAGAATAGCCATTTATGCAGTCTAGAAGTACAGCTCAAGCCAAGAGTGAAATTCAATCTACGAGTGAACAATTTTGAGAAATTCAGTCCAAGACCTCAGGCTTGCGAAGTCCAATCCCAGACTTAAATCCTGAAAAGTTCAGTCTATGATATCAATTTTGTACGATTATTTTGTTGGAACGGCAAGCGTACACAGCTTGTTCTTCACTCAATTAGAGCATCCACAATGGGAGGCTTTCAATTAGAACATTCTGCAGTGAGAGGCTCTCAACTTGGGGCTCTCTACTTGTGTTGTATTTTTATGATTTATATATTTTATTTCGGATATGTTATGAATTAAATTTATTAATTTAAATTAATAAATATGTAAATAAAATTAAAATTAAAATTTAATTTTAACTTTAATATTTTTTATTTAATTAGATTAAATTGAATAAAAAATTTAATATAAATACATTAATAAAAAACAAAAATGTGTAAAAATGTGGAATTAAAATTATATATTTATAGATGAAATTATGCATTAAAATTTTTTAGAAAAAAAGAAAAAAAAATTCAGAAAATGGTGGGGGGCTCCAGAGGCAACAAAACATTCGCCGTCTCCAGAGGCCGCCTCCCGCCACTGCCCGTGAGACTCCCTAGCTAGGCCGCTGGGGATGCTCTTAGTTTGTACATACATAATTCATGTAGTTACTTGTATTGATTGATATTTACCTCATGAAGCTCGAGTTGTGTGCATAAATGAAATAACCAATTTTTCTTCTGTTACAAACCTCCTTTTCTACAAATTGCAGTTGCTCAAAAAAAAATTGATTTTAGCATATATCCGAGTGAGTGTTACCTTTCACATCACAAACTAGTATTACATACACTTAACTCTAAAAAGATATTAGAATGTTACATAAAATAGTTTTGAGTTTCTGACTCCATGTGTCGTGAGAAACCAGAAGTTCACAAAATCTATTTATAAGAAAACATATACAATCAGTGCAAAGAAAGCACAAAAGGGGCACACAGAAAGCATCACTCAGGATGTTACCTCAAGGAATGCTATAGTTGGTACAACAGAACCATCCAGCATCAAAATTACACGAGGCTCGTGGCTGACTGTATAGCTTTCTCGATTTATACTTCTTCGTTGTCAGCGTGACTGCCACTTTTCAGTATATTGAACTTGCAGAGCGGACAGATTGCATTTATGTGCAGCCACTTGTCTATGCAGGCAGAGTGAAAATGGTGACAACAGGGGAGTTCGCGCAGTTCAGCTCCATCATCATAGGCACAAAGGCAAATACAACATTCCTATAATCAGAGATGTAAAGATTTAGATATCATTAAGCATCTAAGTGGAGAAAAATAGCCTCCGTGAACCAATACATCGCACTGAATCTCTAGCATAAGATTTGTAAAGAAGGCCGACAGAGAAAAAAAGCATATGCTGAACTGCATAAAGAATAGGTATGATTTATGAAGAGTCTACTTAGACATACAGCATCATCGAGAGGTAGAACATGCTCTGTGGGAGAATCAGTGTCGCATTCAGTTATTATTCCTCCAAATGATTCTTGAATTTCACCGTTTTGCTTCTCAAAGTCACCAATTTTACGAAACGTGTATTTTGGCAGTCTCTCGATATCTTCCTTAGTAGCTCCTTCCTGTAAAATAATGTCAATTAATTTAATAAAAAAATAGAAGCCTTTAATTTAAATTCAGATAAGGCCATCAAAAATTCCTCTTCCAGTATTCACTACCACGGAAGTAAGATGTAGTTCATATTTTGTGCAGGTGAATTAATTACACAGTCATAGACAGTAACTCAATACAAAATTTCGAGGTTTAAAATTAGGTACATGCACAGCATCTTTACTTAATGATGAAACAAAGTGAATATGGGGCTTCTCAATCAAGTGAAAAAACCCAGGGAAAGTGACCAGTAAATAAAGAAAGGAACACTTGATTTTTAGTTCTTTCCTTATGCTTTTATAGCTTTCTTTTGCTTTTTTATAGTATTAAGGTCAAAATTGAAAGAAATCACTAGCAATCACTACAGGTACATAGTGCAAACCCTTAGTTCTAGGTAAAATTTACCTGATCTGCAACTGCATATAAGATTGCAATGATACATGGTAGACAGCAGCAAACAGCAATTCCAATGACACACGCCACAGCAACACAAATCACAACGAAGAACACGTCGAATGCCAAAAATGTAATGCAAAGCCTGCAAAAGACATCATTAATAGATAATACATAAAATGATTTAGAGAACATGTAGTGATTGTAGAAGCATCACAAAAATAAACTGTTCCAACCAGTAAAGCTGCGGAGATTCAGCAGTCAAATCCGGGCCACCCGCAGATACCCAGTAGAACCCAATTATCCACCAAATGAACGAGAACATAGTATTTGCAGACTCCAGATGTTTAACAACACTGCAAGAAAGAAACCAATATATCATCACCAATGTGAATTTCTCATCTCGAAACATGACCTATAGATCCCATTTTCTCCTCTATGCATGTGGGATTTTAATCTTAGAACTTAGAAGCCAAAGCAAGGGAAGGGAAGGCATCATAATAATGATATGAACATTGTAAAACATAAGAAATATGATAATATAATGGAAATATAATTTATTTATTTTAAAGATGTGATTTTGATCCCTCCTAACCTGCACAACTATTCTATTCAGAGATCCAAGCACAGACATTTATGTTCATCTAGTTAACACCCTATGTGAGGCAAAACAAATTTTAGGATTTGAGTGTCAGGAACAGCAATGGAATTGTTTTCTATACCTACTCCTTTCTTCATTTACAAAATTAAGCATTGATTCCACATTAAGTGCTAATATCATTGTAATATATGAGCTATGGAACAAGTATTTGCACAAGCAATTGGCAGAAGCACATAACAAAAACTAATAGCAAATTGGAGAAGGGGGGAGAGAAAAAGTCAACTGAAATGACACCGAGAGAATTCCCAAAACCAAAGAATTGAATTAGAAAACTTGAAGTTTACCTAGTTTCATCATCACTCTGTCCGCGCTCCGAAACATAACCGTCGGGCTCGACGTCATCACTCCCGGAGCTGGAATTAGAGTAATTCCGGGTATACGCAGCGCGGTTGGAAGTTCGCTGCGAATATCTCTTCCTGTACTCGACGCTGACGCAGAGCATGTGCAGGAGGCACTGCAGCGCGTAGCCGGCAATCCAGAGGCGCAGCGGCAAGGAGGGGCGCTCGTGGAGGCTGACGATGAGGACGGAAATCGAGACGATGACAAACGCGAGGTTCCAAACGAGGTCCAAAATAACTATGGGTTTGGAGTATGCCCAGTCGGTCTGGCGCTCCTCAATTTGGTCGGCCGCAGCTTCGCGGACGCGGACGGAAGGCTCCCGCATCGAGCGGCGGCGGCTGCTGGCGCGGCGGAGGAAGCTAGCGGCGCCGCGGAGACTGGGAGGGGTGGGGAGGAAGCGCGAGCGAGTGCGGTGGATCTCGTCGGGTAGCAGGGGCGTAGTGTCGACGGTGGCCGTGGGGGAGGGGCTGTCGTTGTTGGACGACATCGTTTCAGAGAGGTATTCGAATTCTGGGGCTTTTAGCTTTTTTATGATTTGGTATGTGTCAGTGATTATTGATTTTGGTGATTTTGTTTGTGCTTCTCTCTCTCTCTCTCGCTTTTTGATTGATCAATCGATTGATCGCACGGTCCAATTTTCATCATCCAACTGCGCATCTGTGTGATAGAGAGATTACATGTTATAATTATAATGAGATATTGAGGTGAGGTGGTAATAGTAAATGGAATAAAAGTAAATACAAAGAATGGTGATTTATAATAAAAAATAAATATATCAACAAAAAAAAAATGCTTATTTTTAAGTGATCACATGAAGCAATTGTTCATCTATTTCTTTCTTTAAAATTTTGAATTTCATAAGTACATAAAAAATAATTTCTCATATTATTATATAATATTAATATTTTTTATATTTTATTTTTAAATAAATTGAAAAATGTTTATTTTGTAAAATTTCTATAGAAAGTACTCAATTTAAGAGTAAACTACTAAATTATCATTAGTCAAATCATATTTTGTCACTTATTTTGTGCATTATTTTCAATAAATGAATCATTATTATATTATTTTGTTAATATAGCAATATATTAAAAAAAATTGTAAAATTTGAAACACAATACTATTATTTTCATCGACATATTAATTTGAAATATTTTATATATTAATTAATATATTTTTTGAAATTAATTAAAAAATATAAATTTATTTCTATACAATAAATAATTTTCAAACCACATAAAATCAAATATTCACATAAAAATAAATAAATAAATTACATTGTACGATCACACTTTAATTATCCACATAAACAACTAAAGAAAAACTTGGTCATGATTTAATAAAATTTATTGTATGTTTGTGCTTATATAATTACGCGGTATACGACCAGAATTTTTACATTTCTTAAACAAAATAAATCATACCATACTGTTTCGAAATAAATTACATATATGTAACTAAATTATAAAAAATTCAAAAACTAAAATCAATTCAGAATCTAAATACAAATTATATACCAAAACAAATAATACTACTTAAAAAATTACACAAAAATTTGGTCTTTATTTTAAAAAATATGATCGTATATTTTTAAAAATATAAAATATCCACGATCAAATTATCGTGGAGTGCGACCAAATTTTGAAAATATGTTTTCAACACAGCAATGCATTGATATCTAAACAAATTAACTTATGTATTTTTGTAACAAATTGGTAACTGAATTATAAAAAATTTACAAAATATCATGAATTCAGTCAAAATAATTTCAAATATCATGTTACCCCAATTATTATGTTTTACTTTGAAAATGATGTTTAACTTTGAATAGATAAGGATATGATAGACTTTATTTGTAAAGTGAATAGTTTTTATTTTTTTAGTTAGAAAAATAAGCACTTTTCGTAATTAATCCTTAATTATATGCTGTATGCGGGGATTAAAAGGATTATAAAACTTAGCACTTACTATTTGTTTATTTAATGACTAAAGAATTTCATATTGAATTCATTGGAGTATTATTTATTGGGAACATAGGAAAATATGACTAAGAACATAGGAACTTTTATATTTGTTAATAATGTGATAAATTTAAATGGGTGATTTATGAAAACTACCCTATTGTGTAACATCTACCCTCAAAATACCCACTTTGTAAAATTTCCCCTAAAAATACCCAAAATGACTCAAATACCCTTAAACCCCACCCTCCTAGCACGCCTATCTCTCTCTTGCATGTGAGACACAATAGGGTTGTCAGCCTATGAAACCTATAAAGTAAAATGCCCTATCCTATCCTAGGTGCGGTTGGTTATATGCATTGATTTTCACGCGAATTAAGTAGTGCAATAATTATTTACTAATGTCACGCGAATTGTTAGTGCAATATTTGTGAATAATATCATTTAATTAGTCATCATAGATTTGTGATTAATTATTATATATAAATGCAATTAGTAAGATGCACGCCATGGCTGGGTATTGAGATATATCCATATCGAATTTGTAATTATGTAAAAAGTCAAATATAAAAATGAGACAGCTGGAAATGTTGTCATAATAGCAATGAAAACATGATTCCTTCACAAGCACAATAGTATGTTGTTGATTTTTTTCATAAATAGACACCGAATATCACCTCCCTCTTTTTATATACAACCAACTCCCTCTCTCCACTTTCAGAAATTAATAAATGGTAGTTTGAAGAATAGGGAGAGAGGCACAGGTATTTGAAGAAGTGTTGTACTGGGTTTAATCAAAAGAGAGATAGGAGAGGGAGAGGTGAATTAAAATTGTCGTACCGGGTTTAATTGTGACCAGGTAATTGCATTAGATTGTTTAATTTTTTCACTAATTTCTTTAGTTCAGTAGTTGCAATATTATTTTCGCAATTTGTATGTTTAATTTATTTAATTTTTTTTCGCCTTTTTTCCTAGCTAATTTATTTCATTAATTTTTGTTATTTTGGCAGATTATCAAGTTTGAGAGAGGAGTTGTTTGTCGACAGGTTTTCAAGGCGGAGGAAGGTTTTCGAACAAAAGAAATTGTTGAAATCCAACGAGATATGATTTAATTAATTAAATATTTCATTTATAATTTTAATTTCATTTTTATTCAAATCCAACGAGGTGAACGAAAAAATATAAATATAATTTTTATTATTTTTAAACATGAGTTTGATTTAATTATTTATTGCTATTTAATTTATTTGTTAATTATGATTTATATGTGATTTATATAAGTACATGTTTATTATTATTTAATTAATTAATGTTATTTGTGTACGATAAGTATATGTTTATTGTTGAATTTATTACGCATGTTGTTAAATAAATATAGTATAGTGAATTTATTAAAAAAAGAATGAAAATAGCTAGAAAATAACGAAAACCCGGTCGGTTCATATGTTGTACGAAAACCGACCGGGTTTATGAAGAACACGTCCGGGTTTTCATTTTCCGCGACCAGGTTTTAATAAATTTTTTTTTGTGCCTTTATTTTAATGTATTAAACAATTTAATGTAGATTGATTATAATTTTCGTGATAAAAAAGTATAAAAGATGTGTAAGTGTCAATTTTATATATTTTTTGGAAACAAACAACTTTTTAAGGGTATTTGAGTCATTTTGGGTGGGGTTTAAGGGTATTTGAGTCATTTTGGGTATTTTTAGGGGAAATTTTACAAAGTGGGTATTTTGAGGGTAGATGTTACACAATAGGGTAGTTTTCATAAATCACCCAATTTAAATTGATCAAGAACAATTACATTTGAAAATATGACTACGAACATAGGAACTTTTTCATTTCTCTTAAAGTTTTTTTTTTTTTTATGATTTAGATTAAATCAAAACTATTTAAATTCATCTCAAACGTCAATTTCTCAGTTTAAATAACAATTAAAAGTAAAATATATATTTTTAAATTTTGTAGACGAAAGCACAACATGTACATAAGGAATTAAAGTGGTGTTTGATTTTGTTTATGTTGATGAATTAGGTTAGCTAACAGCATTACTTTTTCAAGATGTTTGGTTGAAAAAAATAAACACTTAAAAAAAGGAAAGCTGATAAAGAAGAGGAAGTTAGGAATAGGAATAGGAATAGGAATAAGAAGGACATTGGAGAAAGCAATGGGGAAAAGTATGTGGCTTTGGTCAAGAAAAGGCAGCCGTCATCAGAATCATCACCAGCCGTCAACGTGGGTGCAGGTGTTTTCATAGCGGGAGAGAATCGCTGTATGATTTGAATGTAGCTTTATACGATCTGTTGAATTGACGATGCAAGAAAGCTGCTCGACGGAATGCCTTACAGAGATGAGGTGACTTGGAACACGATGATAGCCGGGTAGGGCAATTCTGGGATGTGATCTGGTGGACTTTGTACTCACAAAGCAGCTGTTATGTTGTTTTTGTGAAATGCAGAGGGACGGGAACTGATTCTGATCGCCTTCATGCTTCTACTGTTATGAGTTTTGCTGGATTTAGGGCAGCAAGCTCATGCAAACTTCATTAAAACCCGTCAGTTGATAAGTCGGATATGTGGTTTCTTCTTTTGGAATGCTTTGATCGTTTGTTATGCTCAAAATGGTGAAGAAATTAAGGCTCTCAGAGCTCGATGGAAAAATGGTGGCTGATGGTGTCGAACCCGGCTACGTGATTTTAATAGTGCTTTTCTTCGCCTGCTGTATAATTCCCGAGCACGACTACTGCACTTGCATGATCGATCTATCTCGGAAAATATGAGGAAGCAAAGAAGCTGTTAACGAAATGAACGTCTTGTCAGATTCAAAGAAATCTTGATCTTGCAAAGAGGCAGCAGCAGCAGCTCCGTTGTTGAAAAAAAAAAGAAGGATGAAAAAAGGTACAGATGCAGAGAAAGTAATAAACACCTTTTTTGCATTATGAAGAGAAAGAACTGGAAATGAACACATTGGAAAATATGTACCTAATTCTTGTAAAATTTCTCCAGTTTGTAGGGTTCCATTGGCAATATGGATACCTACAAACTAGATATATGTGTGTGTGTATATATATATATATATCTAATATCCTATCCGTATGCAAATCCGTATACATGAATAAGACGAAAACTATTTTTCCCACTAGAATCACGTGATTCCCCCTTGAAAATTTTCATCTTTCACCCCATTCAACGCTTTCATCTTGTTAATATACTCATGACCTGACTAGTCGACATCCAGAAATCCCATATGCACGACTTTTATGAGAAATTCAACATTGTGTAATCTTCACTTCTTGGCGTGGTTCGGGATGAGCCTTTTCAGAAGTTCCGAAGGCACGCCCGCCAATTCTTGGAGAAATAGAAAGAATGGTTTAGCAAAGTTACTATCAAGAAAACACATATTACAACAAACGAATCAAATGATGATAATGATCTCTACTCACCTTCAGTTGAAAAATTGAAGAGAGGGGGTAGCGGTTGGCCATTGGGCAAGCGCACATTAGGATCTCTCAAGTCATCGAAAAAGGGGTGTGCACAAGCCTCCAACTGAAAATTACAACATAAAGAAAATATTAAAAACACAGGAAGCACAACCTGAAATGCTGGGAAAATAATTTATTTTCTCTACTAAAATACAAGATGGAACACTTACTGCTGTGAATCGTAGAGTGGGCGAGTACTGAAGCAACCTTGATATGAGATCCACTGCTTCAGCTGGCATTTTCCTATGGAACACCTGAAAATAAAGCTTCATTTTAGTTATCTGACTCTCGTCGTTAGGCTCGACAATGGCAGAAGAGTTTCAGTACTTCTCAACACACCTTGTGCCACGGGTGGGCTTTAATCTGAGGAAACTTAAATTCACTATAATTTGGATTCATGCACTTGATTTCCTCTCTTGTTGGAGTTCCCAAAACCTAATGTCCAAATAAAGCACATGTCAACTCAGAAACTAGTATTGAACCGCTTGTGTGTAAAGACAAAAGGGAAATATATCTTTCAGCACCTTAATTATTTCAACAAGCTGATCAACACTGCTTTCACCGGGGAATATAGGCTGCATATGTTTCAAGTCAGATTGTCATTTGTCAGAACTCGACACAAACAATAGATTTCATATTTGCCCAATTATAAAATGAGGACTGTAAAATGCTTTAATCAGTAGTTTTTTGGCTCAAATAAAAAATTGTTGCGGCATGTAAGCACCTACCTGCCCTAAAAGCAGCTCGGCCATAACGCAACCAACGGACCACATATCAATGGCAGTCGTGTACTCTGAGGCTCCAAATATCAGTTCCGGAGCCCTGTAATAGCGAGAGCAAATATAGGAGATATTTGGTTCGCCGCGTACCTGAAGCAAACCAGAAACCTCAGTTCATTAAAATGTCCGTGTGTCAATCAAATCTGAGAGGGTATGGGGGGCCGTACCAATATCTTTGCACTTCCCATATCACAAAGCTTAAGGTGATGAGTTTGAGTATTGACCTGCACAAAGAGTAATATGTATAAGGATGGCTTCCAAACAATGTGGGTCAACTATAAAAATGCTGATTTTTGAATTTCTTTGAAAGCAAAAATCCAAACCAAGTGGAAAGCAGAAGACACACAGAGGAGAGGAGAGGAGAGCAGAGGAGAGAAACTGGCAAAGAAATTGTGGAAAATCAAGAAATAGATCCTTCCACAAAAATGATGATACATGTCAATATTTTATCTGTATCCTAAACAAAATGCACAATCGGATCGATCTGAGAAGATCTTACGAAACCACATCCCTTCTGGATAGAAGGTTCAAAAGTAAACAATCATGTACTGCAAACACGTGCAACAATGAGAATTAATATATTTTTAGAATAATGAAAATTCAATCATACCAGTAGATTCTGAGGCTTAATATCCCGATGACAAACTCCCATAACTCTATGCATATAATTTAGTGCACGGCATATCTGCAGTTAAGCAATAAAGAAATGACATTAAGGCCCAAAGTGCAAAATCATGCAGTAGAGCATAATCCTGTGACTCAAACCAAAGCGTACCTGATACATGTAAATCTGCACGTTTAAGATGGGCATGTACTGATTCACTCTACTGTACTGCCTTGTAGCCCGATAAACAGTTTCAGGGACGAACTCAAGAACAAGGTTAAGGTAAACCTCATTATTGTCAGTAGTAGAATAGAAATAGTGCTTCAACTGAACAATATTAGGATGGCTGAGTAAGCGCATAGTCTGGAGTTCCCTGTTCTTGTATCTCCTATCCTGTAGAACCTTCTTTATAGCAACAGATTCCCCCGTCTCAAGGCATTTTGCCTGCATCAAAAATCATAGAAAAGACATGAGAACATGAATGAAAATATTGTGTTCAGAAACAAGCACTCAGTACACCCATTTTCTAGAATAGTACCTGGTATACAACTCCAAATGAACCGGTTCCCACCACGCGCTCTGCCATGTAAGACCTCGCCTAAGGATATACGAAGAAAGCAAAATTAGACATAACTTTGTTTATCATGTAAGGTCCACATAAATAAACACACGGATCGAATAAGATGCATGATTGGACAAGCACAACTTTCAAATCAAAGAGATCATGCAGAAAAATCAGTAACCTGTTTCGGTTGTCCATTTCGGCCACCAATTGAAGTCACGATTATCTGACCAGGTTCAGTTCCATTGCCACTAACAATAGTTGGTTCCATATCCTGGGAAGAATCGACTAGTTCAATAACAAGCTCAAGATTATCACCAAATCCATTAATTTATAATTTTTACGAAGGAACCTTTACACTGTTATCATTGTCATCATTTCCCTCCGCTCTAATCTTCATTTCATTCATCTCTTTCGGTAGCTCATGCACATCTGATGCAACTGCAACACCTTCCATAGTGTTGGATTCTGCGGAATCTACACCAACAACATCAGAGCCAGCTCTCGGATTGATTTCCTGTTCCACCTTCACCCTTTTAAGATTAGAATCACCGCCCTACAATAAACAGTTGAAAAAGCATTTACTCAGTCAGGGGTTCATCCCAAACTAGAAAACAAATTAAGACATGCAACCATAAAACAAGAAGAGAATTTTATGATAGTAGTCGCTCAGTCAATTATTAATTTGAAGTGGCAAATCCCACAAGGTGAAGCATAATTCTTCACATGAAATTAACTATTCAACTATAGATTCCTCAGTGCACACCCTTCAACAATGAAATGCAGCCACAAAAATATATCAGACCAGGTGCCCACAAACAAAAAACTTGATTTCGCTAAAATCTATATCTAAGCCTCCAGCTTTGTCTTTCTTGAATTAAATCCTGAATATGAAAGGTCCAGCATTGCAGGTCACAAAATAACGTGACAACAAATCGACAGCATAAAAATACCAGATAATCTATGCAATAAATAAGCATCTCATACCTACCAAAAAAACCACAACTTGCCATCGTTTGCACAGGCTATCAGATCATCATTATCATAAAAATAACAAATAAGACGATCTCTTTTACATTTCCAAGAAAATTAACCCAAAGTAAATTAAATCTAACCCATTTCCCCACTCGCTTCTCTCACAGTCTTTTGCATTTGATAAGGTACAAATGAAAGGTATGAGAACCTATTTTCACATTTCCAAGAAAACTCATCAATTTCAGCAAATTCAAAACTAATAATTAGATTAAAGCAACAGAAAAACTCCAAATTAAGACAAAAGCAGAAACTAATGGAAAATTACAGGATCTGAAACGGATGAGCGCCCTGAAGCAATGCTCTTCAGCCTTCGCATCATATTCATTTGACCTCCCTCTTCGCAAATCAACACCACCGATCAAAATCCCAAACGGGAAATCTATTTAGTTTACGTAAAAAAAGAAAAAACGAAAAGAAAAAAGTTATCTTTCCCCTTTCTCTGTCTACACCCTCTTGAATCCAAACAAGAAACGGCACAAGAAAAAGGTGATTATGAATGAATCCTTGATCCAGCAATGAGAAAGAAACCAGAAAGTAATAAAGAAAGCTGGCGATATGATATATTTTCAATTCAATCAATCTATCTCTCTCCCTCCCTCGCCCTCTTCCCTGCTTTGGGTACGGAAAGAAGAAGCGAGAGAGAGGTAGAAAGAAAGAGAGAGGAAAATGCAATTCCGGAAATCATCCCAAAAAGAAAACGAAAGAAATTCCCAAAAGATGACCGAAAAAATCTCCCCTTTCAGACAAGAAACTCTCTCTCCTCTCTCTTTCTTTCTATTTTTAATTTTCTAACATTTTGAGCTTACAGTCAAAGCTTGGTAGGGTAAACATCATTATTTGTTGGGACCCACCATTTTTCTTTTCTTCTCCTTCTTTTCGTACTTGTGGTCAGGCTTTAATTATGAGCCGTCCATGAATGGTGATGGTGGAGATCGGAGGCTGCAATTGACGAAATTAGGTTTATAGTTTTTGCAATTGGGGATTTAATTTATTAGACGCGGAATATTCGGGGGGAATTCTTTGGTTTGTTTGACTGAGGCTTGCTTTTTGTACATAGTTAATTTCCCACATTTTTGAATATTGAATCCATCAAAACCATTTACTTGATTGCGCGTTATTTTGTAGGTACGACCAATCCATCCACGCCCTTATTGTTTATGCCATAGGATTAGGACCTTAGGTAGAATAAATAATATTACTAAATTTATTTATATAAATAGTTGTTGGAAACTATTTTAAAGTAATTTTGATATTTTTTATCGAAACACACATTTAAATTTATTAAGTATTTGTCTTTACATGTTGATGCACATATAGTAGTTACGATCTGTTAGAATTAATTCATCTGCAATGTAAAGGTTAAAAGATCTATCGACTACTGGAAGCTGAAAGCAGCCACCTGAAAAGACCACTTTACCCTACCCTTCATTAATCAAATGTTATATAAGTTAGCTATTCTTGAGTTTTATTGTATCCTTGAAGGTTTAGTTTATTCGGCGCGGGGCACTGCGCCGGGACGCGGCACGGTGTTGGGAACAGGGGGCGGCACACGGCATGGGGCCGTGGAGCGGGACGAGGCACGATGCCGGGGAGCGGGACGCGCTCCGCCAAAGGTCCAAGACAACCATTGTTGTTGCATCTCTCGTAAAAGCCTATTTTTGCTCCTCCATCGCCTTTTATTGTGCTTCCCATTGTTGGTGCTGGGCATCAAGGCGAGTGTTGATCCTATAGTGATCAATTTAAACTATAACTAGTTTATTTTTTAAGTATAAGGAAAACTGATCAACATTTAAGGAACAAATCAAGTTTACGATCTGTACCACTGAGGATCGATTTGTAACATAACTAATTTATACTTAAAAGTATTGATCAAAACATAAAAAATAAGTCAACTTAATGATTTGTGCTACAAGATCGTCTCTATATATGTCTAAGTGCATCAAGGAAAATGACACAAATCAAGAATACGATCCGTAAAGGACGCGGATCAAGTAGAACGATGTGTGTCAATGACTTACAACGACCTGTACTAATGCAAGAAAAGCTCTTGATCTGCCTAAACGGATCATTAGCATATATGTTATGAGGTGTCATGTCAGCATCCTCTTCACAGTCAATTTTTGGAATACCAAATTTGAATATGAAAAAGGATGATACCAAATATAGCATCAAAGACACATTAATATCGAAGGAGTGCAAATGTCCAACTACTAGTTTGGCATTCAATGCACTCCAATGGCTAGTATTTTATTATGAATTTGCAAGATAGTAATGGTGGTAAAGGCGAGAAGCAAAAGGGGTCGTTTGTGGTTTCGCTTGAACTAGAGCTTGGGTTGGAGAAAAAGAAAAGAAATAAAAAGGTTTTATTTGAACTAGAACTCGAGTTGCAATAGGAGAAAAGGAAGTGAAAGACACATGGCTGACACGTGTGAATTGGATGAATCATGTGCAAGTTAATAAACGTATTTCATTAATGTAATGTTTGTTTGAGAGTTGCTATTTCATTTTACTAGTTGTTGAACTTGTTGATGGACCACTATATGTGCGGAAATCTTAGTTTTGGATTATGAATAAAATACTACTTCCCTTATCTTATTCCTCATGTTTCTTTCTATTCTCCACTACAAATAAAAAGTAATATTGTCGACGGATTATTCTGTCGTTAGGTCCTGGATTTTCGTCATCTAGGAGGGCTAACGACAGACTGACGATGGATCAAGTTCTTCTGTATTTCGTTCGTCGTTAGCACTTCGAACAACATATTATAAAGTCCGTCGTCAGCTAACGACAGACTTACGATGGAATATGTTCGTCGTGAGTGACGACAAATTGTAAATTCCATCGTTAGGTTCCCTTGGCGGCCGCCAACGTTGCCAGAGAGATGGTGACAAATTAACAATGAATTTATCCGTCGTTAGCTAACGACGGACTGAGAATCCGTTGTTACCCTTTGACCGTTGATCTACCGACGGATTCACAGTCCGTCGTTAACTTTTCAATTTTCAATTTTTTTTTGTATTTTATTATTCGTAACTTGTAACATGTCACAAAAATCAATTCAATTCTAATTAAACATTCAACGATAATTCAAAATCAACAATAAATCAAATTGAAATCTGAAATACGTAGTATAAATAGAAAACCAAACGAGTACATAGATGTATCAAACAGTATGAAATGTATCGAATTGTATATAAATATCATCTAATACAAAATGTCTCATCAAATATCTAAGACTAGGAATCAAGATCGGGAAAAGGGGGAGGGGGACCAAACTAGGGAGGGGGAAATGGTGACTGGGACGACATTCATCGAGTGAGCTGCTCGTACTGGGCTTGCAGACATCTCATTTGCTCAGCCAATTGGCGTTGCTCCTCCAAGTACGTCGTGCGTTGGGCGTCCCACTCCTCCACTTGTTGACGCAACTCCTCCAACTTGTTCCTGCTGGCTCGTGAGGCGGACGATGACCCACTAAATCTCAAGACCCTCAACGCCTTACCTGCTAATCTGGTACCGAACAACCATTTCTTCTTGTCTAGACCGTCACGAACACCCAGGTAGATCTCGTGGTCTCCCTCAGGCAGCTCGACACGTTCCCGCTCAGCACAAGCAAACACCTCAGTCAAAATTTATGCATATGAACATTTGTTAATAATATATTATAAAGATTGAAAATAGACACTATGCCACTGAAATTAAGACTTAATGCAATCGTCTGTGATTTCGCATCGGTGTACGTCCTGTCTGCGTATTGATGCTCATTGAGAAAAGATTCGAACATGAAGCTCATCGGAGATACCCCCTATTCAGCACCCTATGCATTATATACCAATCGATTGTGTTATTGAAACTAGTGTATAAGAATTAAAACGATCAAACATTATTGAAATTATGAAGTGAAATTACATTCTCTTCAGCTCATTGCATAATGTACTTCGAACCTCCCATGTGCTTGATAGGACCAGTCCCCAGTACCAGAGGCTCGGACATCCTACAACGCCTCGCTGTCTCGGATTTCTGGATCACATCCTCCCGAGACCAGTAGGCCAGCCAACCCTCCCAGATCTCATTAGACCAGAATCCCAACTTTCCACCTCTTAGTGGGGGATCATTCCTCCTCCTCTTAATCCCGCAAATAAACTTTTCATACCAGAGCTCTCGAATCTTGACATCAATCGCCGGTTCCCAAGTAAAGTATTTCTAGCATTCAAAATGTATGTTAGAAATTTTTTTTAACCTCAAGTTTATTGTTATAATTTAGAATGAGTTTGAAAGTGTTAGAAATTTTTGAACCTTAAATTCCTCTCAATAATTCTACCTCACGTCAGGAGGCATCAACTTCTAACTGTATCCAGTCGGATTCGGAACAATCTTGAAGAGTTCCTATATATAATCATCCAGGTTGCTATGCGGGTAAAATGCCCTACATAATTCATTTATGAAACATATATATTATTCTTTTGATTTGCTTATTAAATATGTGTTTAATTTGAATAATAGATTGTATTTACCTCATCAAACTCAAGGAGAGAACGAAATCTCCTGTGGGTCTCGACTCCACGTGATGATCAGTATTGGAGCCAGAGAAGTGTCCACCTAAACGAAAGCCACCAACATGGTAGCTCAGACCAGTACCGGACCCATATCTTGATGATGAGCCCGGTGAACCCAGCCAACCCCGGTGAATAATACAGAACAACGTGTACCCCTTCCTCCAGGAGTACTAACATCATCCCGTGATGATCCAGCTCTTCGACTCGAAGACAACTATTAGATTGAAAAGAAATAATTAAGTTGCATTTATAAGAAAAACGTATAAGTTGAAGTTTTATATTGACTACACAATGAGATTATAATTAAGTTGAAATGAAAATATGGTAAGTTTTATTAACAATGTGTTAATCTTCTTCATCTTCTTCTTTTTCATTTTTGTCTTCCTCATCTTTATCTACATAGTCATCCTCGTCATCTTCTTCTTCTTCGTCATCTTCTGCTTCCTCTTCTTCATATTCATCATCATCTTCTTCTGTTTCGAGAATATCATCAGAGTCTTGATGATCTTCATCTTCAATTTCTTTTGTACTCCAACCAGACAACATAAAGTATGTTGGAAAATCACTAATGATCCACATCAATGTTGCATGCATCTGGAAGTTTTGTTACTTTGAAATGTCATAAGTATGGGCATCAACTGACCACAATTGATTGAGTTCAGATATCAGTGATTGTAGATACACATCTATCTTATCTTTTGGATTTCTTGGACCTGGAACAAGCACTGTGCGAAACATGTGTTGTTCTTTCATGCACATGCACGAAGATATTAGGCCAAGATGAGTATTGTTGTCCCGATTTACCATATGGTTGAAAACCATCTATTGACAAGCCTAATATGATATTACGTGGTTCCGCTGCAAAACCTGGGTAAGTCACATTAAGGTTCTTCCATGCCGGTGAATCTGCAGAATGATGCATAATACCATCATCAACTGAAGTTGAATGTCATATCATGTCTTCGGCTATAGCTTTAGATACATACAACCTCTATAAACGAGGTGTCAATGACAAGTAGTACATCTTCTTATAAGCAACTAGTTTACATCCCCAACTCTTATCACCTTAGATCCTATCTTTGTATCGATTTTTATTGTAAAACTTGCAATTCATAAGATTGGAATCAACTTTTTAATAGATCATACAATGATTCCTACATGAATCTATCTTTACTACAGGTAAACTCATTGCACGCAGCAATTTCTTTGTGTTGTAGTAGTTTATGGGTACTTTGTTGTGATCTGGAAATGTTTCGTTTAACAAAACATACATTTCATCAAAATATATTTGTGTCATTCCACTACGGGCCTTCAAAGTCATCAGACGAACCACAAAAGTTAATTGTGTGTGTTTCTTGCACCCAGGGTACAACTCTTTATCAGCGCCATCCAACAACTCGTACAACAATTTTGTTGTAGCATTTGGATCTTCTTCGACGTCTAGGTTGTTAAAAAGGGGACCCCAAAATTTGTTCATCCTAAAATGTAAACCTAGGTTCTCACAAATATACGAGGCCTATTGTACGTGACAATTTAACCCTGGTCGAATCTCGATAGAAAGCTTAGTATGACGATTTTAATCTCAAATGCTATTTAAAACAAGAAAATAAATCTACACACTCTAATCAAGATAAAATAGGAGATAAAACAAATAAAAGAAAAGAACATGAATAATTAAAGGATGAGATTCTAGATTTAAGGGTCTAGAGTTTAGAAGATCTATAATCAATTAAAGCATACCCCTATATTCATGCAATTGTTCATTCATCAAAGGTTTCTTAAAAGTTAGTCTAATTAATTACTTATGTATTCATAATTAGACAACAATCAAGACTCGCGTATTAGATCACCCAATAAAGAATTCCTCAACATATGAACAACGATTTGTAGTTAATTAATGATTTCCTAAAGTTTCTTAATTACTTAACTCGCGTATTCGATTAATAAGGCGCAATTCCAACTTTCGTATTTGAATCACACAATAGAAAATTCACAAATAAACAACGAATTATAATTCTTACATTTCCCATTTAGAATTGTTGTTTCATTAAACCCTAAGTCTAAATTGGAATTATCTCTCGATCTCAACCAATAAATGATAAATCAAAACGGTGATCCGACGTTTGAATTAATGAAAAGCAAGTTTAATCAAGGACATGAATCAAATAGGAACAAGCAATAATCAAACAAAGGAAATTCTAAACCCTAACAGAGAATTAACAACTCAAATTCATTCAATAATCAAAAGATAATAAATACTTACTAAAGAATAAATCCTAGATTGAGTGGTTAATCTCCATCCTCAATATGTCATCCCGAGGGCGAATTGCACTAAGAAAACCGAATAAAAGTAGTCTAGGGTTTTAGTGAATGAAAAATAGTTAATAATTGTGAATTCTAAGCCCAAAAAGGGGCTTAATTAACAAAATTTTCGATCTAAACTTGCACCCAGCGATCGATAGGGGTGCACTCCTCTGCATTCTGCCGCAGCACAGGCCCAACGACCGCTGAACCCTAGAGACCGCTGGCCTGTGCATAAGACGAAAATTTGAAAAATATATGATTGAAGCTCGACTTGATAGGAGTTCGTAGCCGCAAACAGATAAAAAATTGGAGTTGTAACGAAGGAGAACGGGTCAAAACAAAATTGTTGCACATGACATAACAATTTCGCATTCTGCCATGCTCTCGCGTTCTTTCTCCTCTCCTCTTCTGCCCGTAACTCCTAGCAAGCTCCTGTCCAGCTTCCTCGGCTTCATTTATTCGTCATTTTTCTCCTTTTCCGCACCTATCAAACGATACAATAGAACACACAACCTCGACATAAAAACGAATCAAAAATAATGAGAAATAAACTAAAAGATGACTCAACTAGACTCGACAAAAAGACTAAAAATGCAACAAAATCATGTCCCGAAATCTTCTTCAAGTTCTACATCTATATGTGTTTCACGAACATCTGAAGGTGTGGAAGTTTCCATATGAAACCTCTAGATCTCATAACCCCGTGTGAAACCTTTTCTAGCAAGATGTAGTAGTACAACATCTGTAGTTCTAAGCCATATATTCATACACTTCACACGCGGACACTTAATTTTTTCTCCATACATGTACATATGATGACTACTTGCAAATCTTTAGAACTCTTCAAGCCCAGAAAGAAAATATGGATTAAATCCCCTATTCGGAAGTAACCACAAATAGATCCAATCTCGACTCATTTTTATAACTCTGATTATTAATAAGTATTCACATAATAAAAGAAAGATTAATTAGTTACGGAAAACACGAGATTATTGGTGCTCTATTAAATTACACATTAAATGAAAATGAGGGTGGTGCAAAAGTGTAACAGGGAGAATTAATGAAATAAATTGAGTGAAAATGAAAGGAGGATGTTTCTTTTGTGTTGAGGGAGCAAAGAACTTTGCTTTTGTGATATGGTCGTAGGTTGAATTATGAAGCATATATTTGGGCTTTGGACATTGAATAGATAGTAAAATTATATTTTGTTGTTGGAGTTGATTTATTTGGGAAATATTTAGGACCAGTAGATTGTTTCATGTTGCCATATTAATTATTGTGGTAATTTGTGTAATAATTAATAAAATAGAGAACAACCAAACTAGTTCGCTCAATTGAATTAAAGAGACTCAACCAATGGAAGAAGATCGAATTATATCTAAACCTCCATATTCCTACACTTCACACAATTGGGAGAAGATCCTTAAAACATAAATTAAAATCTATCCCAACGGGAGAAGATCCTTAAAAAATTAATTTCGTCTATCTCAATATCATTGATATCATATCATTCGTTCAATAATCATCAGATCATTCATTCTATAATATAATCATGCACTTTCAATAAATATATACTCCATTAGTTCCTTAAAAACATGCACCATTTGACCCGACACGAGTTTTAATAAAATGTAGTTGACTTGAGTTATAAAAGTATTATTCATTATTAAAATATAATTAATTTGAATGGTAGTGGAGATTGTGACCCACAAAAAGGTGTTATTAAATATTAAAATATAGTTGATTTGAATGATAGTGGAGACTGTGACCCACAAAAAGTGTAATAAATATCCAAAAATAGAAGGTGTAGATTTATGAGAAACGAACCAAAATGCCAAAATGTGCATGTTTTTAAGGAACAAATGGAGTATAATTTAAATAACGTGAAATACAATAAACGATCAAATATATAATACATATCATTTAAGCATAAATACACATAGATAAGAATCTAATTAACCATCTAAACCATCTAATTAAACCATCTAACTAAGCATAATTACTAAATAAATCATAAACATTAATCACTAATTACTAATAATCATAAATTAAAAATAAACACTATGATTAATCACTAAGCATAATTAATCACTAATAATCCTAAACATTAATTATTAATTAAACCCTAAATTAAGCATAAACACTAATTAACCCTAAACATTAATCACTAATTAAACCTTAAATTATACCTCAATTATGGAATTGGGAATATGCAGCAACAATGGGGTAGGGCAGTGGTGCAGGGGCAGTGGGGAAGGGTCGCCAACAGTGGGGCAGGGCAGTGAAGCAGAGGTGATGGGGCACGGCTGCTAGGGCATATTCTTGGCGGCGACAGAAGGGGCTGAAAGCGGACGGGGGAGGGCGGCTGAAATTCCGACACGGCGGCACAAGCGATTGGAGCGGCGGAGACAAGCTATGAATGGAGGAAGAGAAGAAACAAGGTGAGAAAGAGAGAGATAGAAAGGAAAAGGGAAGAAATGGACTTACCAAGATGTATTTAGCCGGTGGAGGTGCACACTCACCAGTGGAGAAGTTGGAATCGCCGGTGGAAGGTGCTGCTGTCGGATTTTACGAAATGGGGAAGAAAACTCGTAATATCAATGGTAGTACCACTTCCCAACTTCCACCTCTGTCGAGAACTACGGTTCTCAACATGTCTTCAAGAGTTTGAATAGTCCTCTCTAACTTTCCGTCGGTCTGAGGATGAAAAGCGGTACTAAAATTTGATCTCGTGCCCAACTCCTTCTGCAAACTCATCTAGAATTTGGATGTGAACTTCGAGTCTCGATCTGATGTGATCGATATTGGTACACTGTGTAGACGTATGATTTCCCGCACGTACAACTGAGCTAGCTTATCTGAACCGTACGTGATCATTATAGGTACAAAGTGAGCACATTTTGTGAGTCGGTCCACAATTATCCAAATGACAGTGTTTCCTCTCTTGGACTTGGGTAATCCGGTCACAAAGTCCATCGCAATGTGCTCCCATTTCCATTCTAGGATTTCCAACGGTTTGCAGTTTCCGTAGGGTCTTTGGTGTAATGCTTTCACTTGTTGACAAGCTAAGCATTTCTCCACGAAAGAGGCTATGTCTTGCTTCATCCTGTCCCACCAGAATTTCTTCTTCAAGTCTTGGTACATCTTTGTACTCCCAGGGTGAGCGGTATAGGGCGTATCATGTGCCTCGCTCATGATCTCGTCCTTAAGCTTTTTATCATGTGGGACGCACAATCTTCATTCAAAGGTGATGACATTATCAGCTTCTTCTCTATAACTTGTGGCATCTTTCTTCCTCACCTTGAGTCGTATTTTCTCTAATTTTCCGTCCTTCCTTTGTGCCTCTAGAATCCGACCTCTCAGGTCTGGTTCTACCACCAAGGCGACTAGAATTCCTTCCACGGTCTCAAAAGGTGGTATGACTTCTAAGTTCGTCAACTACTACGTTAGCTTTGCCCGAATGGTAGTTGATACCACAGTCATAATCCTTCACCAGTTCTAGCCATCTTCTTTGCCTCATGTTGAGGTCCTTTTGCTTGAAGAAATACTTGATACTCTTGTGATCTGTGAAAATTTCACACCGAACTCCATAGAGGTGGTGTCTCCAAATTTCCAGAGCATGTACTACAACAGCTAATTCCAGGTCATGAGTGGGATAGTTAAGCTCGTGTGGTCTGATTTGTCGTGACACATAGTGTTGGGAACCCCACAATATATTCTAAGTTTTGATGATGTTCACTCATACACACACTTGGCTTTCTTCATGTTCTGTATCATTTCTGTTGATTCTTATTGACCAGATAGTCGAAACCAGTTCAACCAGAAAGATGGAATATGTCTCAGACAGAAAGCTGAAGCAAGACATTCTTTAACAGAAAGCTGAACCAGCAAGTCTTTAACAGAAAGCTGAAC
>JAPKLX010000131.1:174379-210282 GCA_026898415.1 Leonotis leonurus
TCTTTAACAGAAAGCTGAACCAGCAAGTCTTTAACAGAAAGCTGAACCAGCAAGTCTTTAACAGAAAGCTGAACCAGCAAGTCTTTAACAGAAAGCTGAACCAGCAAGTCTTTTAACAGAAAGCTGAACCAACAAGCCTTTAAAGCTGAACCAGCAAGTCTTAGACAACCATGCTAAACCAGAAAGACTCAAAACCAGAAAGTCTCAAGACAGAAAATGCTAAACCAGAAAGACTCAAAACCAGCAAGTCTCAAGACAGAATGCTAAAACAGAAAATGAAGCTAGTCAACTTTAACAGAAAGTTGAACCAGAGAAGCTTCAGCCAGAAAGATGGAAGATGCCTCGAACAGAAAGTGGTTAACGAATGCTCTACCGAAAGTACCTCAACCAGAAAGTGTCTAAATCAATATTCAACCAGAAAGACACTAGACCAAAGAGGACACAACCAGAAGGTTAGAAGCAAACCAGAAAGAGCAGAACCAAACCTGTCGATAAAGCATTAAAGACTTTCCATTTGAGATTTGGAAATTGAATCACTGATTGACATGGAGAAGGAAAGCAATCACAGATGATCTGCTTACCAATCATAGAAGATTTAATCAACAACTCTACAAGGAAAGAAGAGATATAATTGATTGACAATCCACAAATCAAATCACGTCAATCAACAAACGGCTAGAATTTCAAATTCAGAGCCTATATATGTTTGAAGTTTCAAAGTCTGAAAATATACGCAAGCGATATACTGCAGAAATCTCAAGCACTCTATCTCTAAATCAGACAAAAGCTTCAAACCGTTCGTGATCGCAATCACACCTCGATTCAAGTCTGTCTTATCAAGAGAAGAAGGAGATCTTTACTAGCTAGTAGTTTTCTAGTGGATTAACGTGAAGATAACCTGTTTACAGTAGTTTTCTGTAAATTGTAAAGGGACACGACCCTTATTCGTGCATAAGTTTCAATAAGGTTTGTAATTGGAACTTGTGGCTCGTTCTCAGCGAGTATAAATAAGAAGAGTATCCTAGTAGTGGATATCTAATCCAGTTTGGATTAGACCGTGGACGTAGGGGGTTTCCCGAACCACGTAAAAATAACTGTGCCATTTAAATTCTGCATTTTATGTTCAGTTGTTTTTATTCTGCATCTATCATACTCATTCAGATCTGCATTCTTAATCTATCTTCTAAATACTCGATTAAGTTTTCAAAAGATTTTCTTTACAAGAGCACCGACTAAGTCCACCATTATTCCGCACACGATACACTGTTAGAGTTTAAGTCTAAACTTACTCTCTGCCTTGTATAACTCACTTGAGAGACTTTACCTGGATAGAACAAGATCGATTAGAAAATCAATCTGTTTTATCACCTTGAGCAATCTGTGTTTCAGAAAGCTACATCTCTCAGATTTAATTAGTCAAGTAAACTGAAAAGTTTGTATTTGGTGTATTCCCCCCCCCCCCCATACACCAAACCTTGCTCTTTCGGGACCAACACATAGGCTATTACCTTCCCTTCTTGCATCAGCACACAACCTAATTCACTCTTAGATGCATCGGTATAGACTACGTAATCTTTGTTTGGTTCTGGGACTGTCAGTATTGGAGTGGTTGTCAACTTATCCTTCAATAGTTGAAAACTATCTTCACATTCTTGAGACCATTTGAACTTGATTCCTTTACGTAATTTTTGTGTCATTGGTCTTGCAATCTTGGAAAATCCTTCTATGAACCTTTAGTAATATCTTGCTAGCCTAGGAAACTTCTGATTTCATTGGGAGTTGTTGGTGACTTCCATTCTTGTACAACTTCTACCTTGGCGGGGTCTACCTTGATTCCTTCCGATGACACAATGTGTCTAAGAAAGGTCACCTCATTGAGCCAGAATTCGCACTTACTGAATTTGGCATATAACTTCTCATTCCTGAGGGTTTCCAAGGTGATTCTTAGATGTTTTTCATGTTCTCCTTCGCTCTTCGAGTATATGAGAACATCATCTATGAACACTAACACAAATTTGTCTAGGTAAGGGTGAAACACTTGGTTCATCAAATCCATGAATACTGTGGGTGCATTGGTCAGTCCGAATAGCATCCCTATGAATTCATAATGACCATACCGGGTTTGAAATTCTGTTTTGGGAACATCTTCTGATCGAATCTTCAGTTGGTAGTATCCCGATCTCAAATCTATCTTTGAGAAGACGTTTTCTCCCTTTAGTTGATCAAAAAAATCATTTATCCTTGGTAAAGGATATCGGTTCTTGACTGTCAACTTGTTTAGACCTCTATAGCCTATGCACATCCTTAGTGGTCCGTCCTTCTTCTTCACAAAAAGCACAGACGCTCCCCAAGGTGATACACTAGGTCTAACAAAACCTAGGTCCAAAAACTCTTGGAGTTGTATATTGAGTTCTTCTAACTCCTTAGGAGCCATTCGATATGGTGCTTTGGATATTGGTGCCGATCCTGGTTCCAAATCGATCGTGAATTCCAGTTGTTGATCTGGTGGAAATCCTGGTAATGCTTCAAGGAACTACATCCGAGTATTCCCGTACAATGGCAACATCTTTGATTTTTCTTTCCTCCTTTACTTCTCCACTCAAGTGGACTAAGTAAGTTGAACATCCCTTCCTTACTAGCTTCTCGGCTTGCAGTGCCGAGATAACCGCCTTTTTATGATTCATGGTAATCCCGTGGAAACTTGTGGGTTCTTTACCGGGAGGTTGAAACGAGATTTGCCTCTCATTGCAAAGGATCCTGACATAGTTATTAGCTAGTCAATCCATTCCTAAAATTATGTCGACGTCGTTCATTGAGATAACGCTAAGATCATTCGCTAAGACCTTAATTGATCCTAAGTCCGAACTCAGATTAGAGCCAGAATGTATGAGTAGTAGTTCCTCCTAAGGGTGAAGAAACTTTCATAGTTGTCTCTACTAGTTCTGGTTTCAGCCTTAGGTTATCTATGCATGCTTTAGCGATGAAAGAATGGGATGCTCCAGTATCAAACAAAATTATTACTGGCGTGTCAAGGAGTGTTCCCATACCTGTCAGGTTCCCTTGATTTCCTTCAGGTTGTTTCTGCTTCATAGCATAAGCTCTGGCATGCTGTGGTTGCTTCTGTTGTTGGCGATGCTAGTACTGTGGTGGTAGTGGTGGGGGCGGTGGCAACTGCTGTTGCTGTGGGCGTGCCTGGGGTTGAGCCTGGATTGCACGATCGTACTGCTTCTGAGTTTGCTGGTTAGATCTTCCGCCTACTCCATGTTGTTTGGTAGGGCAATGGCTCCCAAAATGCCCCTTCTGTCTGCACACGTAGCACCCATAGCTACCAGCTCTGCACACTCCACCGTGCATCTTTTTGCATTTGGGACATGGAGGAAACTTTTGTTGGTAGTTCCTTGCGTGAGTAGTCTGGTTTTGCTTCCCGAAGTTTTAGGAGTGTACTTGTCCTTCCCAAGGTTTCTTCTGAACAAAGTTGGTTCGGTTGTCTTCCGATTTGCGTTTTCCTTTGAAGCTCTGGGACTGGGATTGAGGAAGTGTAGGTGGTTGAGTTGGTGTCTGCCTCTCCCCCGGCATGGCAGCCTCAATGTCAAGGGCTCGGCTAAGAGATTCAGGGTAAGATAGTCCACCATGGCTTGCTAATGTCATCCTGATCTTGTGCCTCAGACTGGCACATAACTTCTCCACCATCTTCTCGTCAGTGTCCACTTGCCCTGGTTCATATCGGGACATATCATAGATTACCATATCATATTTTTTCACCGTCATCCTGCCTTGTTTTAGATTGTAGAACTTCATTTCCTTCCAGTTGCGGTAGCTCTTGGGAATATACTTATCGTATATCCCATTCTTAAACTCTTCCCAAGTCAAGTTTTCCAATTGTTCTGGATTCATCGTCTTCCTCCGTGCTTCCCACCAAAAGTCAACTGATCCCGTCAGTTGGAAAGAAACGCAAGTTATGCGTTCCTGATTGGTGCAGTGCAAGAAGTTAAAGATGTGTTCTAGAGCACGCACCCATACTTCGGCTTCAGTTGGGTCTCCCATCCCATTGAATATAGGTGGATTTTGTCGTAGGAATAACTCCTCATTCCTTCCTGCGGGTTGTGGAGGGGGGGGGGGGTTGCCCCTCATTCCGCATCAAATCCTTCTTCTATATTCCTAGCACATCGTCCCCTACCTCCGCTTCTCGGGCGTCCAGCTCTTCTTGGTGGCATTCTGATAATTTAATATTTTATCCCATTAGATCATTTAAGTTTCATTTTTTTTTATAGTTATGGGAAGGAGAAATCTTAATTACTTATATGTTATTTACTTAAACTTAATACTGGGAAGAAAACAAAGAAATGTAGCTGATAGAAATGACATATACTGCAATAGACCACTAGGGTCATCAAAATATAATAACATCAACATCTGCTTCTATGACGACTTAATATAGTCATAGCTCAAAAGTGTACTCTCTAAGTACATGACATGATGCTCATGACTCTAAGATGACATCACAAAAGGTACTACGCCACGAAACACTAGCTACTGTGTTTTCGTGCTGTCAAAATGTAGTATAAAATAATGATAGTACGTAACGGTCTCTACTGGATCATCGTTTCCGTACACAAAAGTCTAGAAGTCATAACGGCATCAAGACGGCCTACTCATGTGGTCCGTTGCTGAGGGGTACATCATAAAAACAAAATAAAAAGAAAAAAACAACAGCGCCCTACTAGTACTGGGTTGCTGATCCTGCAGACTCCTCACTAGACTGGTCCATCTTCGGATCCTCATCTTCATCCTCAAAACCCTCATCGTCACCCTCGTAGTCCTCCTCCTCTCCTACCTTCCTTGCACCCTCCTCCTCTATCCAACGTGGTCGCCTCACAATGTCGAGTTGTCTCCTCAGAACAGCGTAGAACTCATCGGAAGGTGGTGATAATCCCCTCTTACGAGAAGGGATCCCGTCAGATGAGATGCATATGGGGTCAGCCCTCGTGGTGCCTAGTGGGGAAGAGCTCGGGGTGTAGTCCTCCACTGAATCTGACAAGGCTGGGGCCTTGCCCCTACTATCCACCTCAGAGTACTCCTAGAGAATCCTCCATATCAGTCGCTCTGTGGCTGAAATCGAACTGGAGTCGGTCACTAGTGGTCGGCGGGCTGGGGCTGGTCGTCGTATCCTGATGACAGGGTGCGAGGGCCCTGCCTCGACATCATGGCGTCCACACATCCCACTAGCTGGTACTAGGCGTAAAATGGGTGATGGTGGTCGGACCTCCCTAGCTGGATGTGTGGATCCTGCCTCAAAGTCGTGTGTCCCCTGGAACTCGGGAACTGGCACTGGGTGCAGAAAGCTATATGTTGGGGCTAGAGGGATCATTCCAGAAGGAAAGAACGTAGGAAGCAGTGGAGCCCACATGGTCGACACCTCACCCACCGACATCAGGTCTCCAAGCCTAACATAAGGTCCTCTTGGCGTGTTGCCGAATGCAACATAGTAATAGTGAATAGTGGCAATGAACATCGGGAAGTCTCCCTCCCTCTCATAACTCCTACCGATCGGGTGAATGAAGTCCCCCGCAGTAATGCGTGCCCACCCCTGCAAGTCGAGGGGTAGTAGCTGAGTCAGTCTCATAATCTTGTCCATGCCCGTGGCTCCATGAGGTTGGGCCGCCACCCATAGCCTCCTAAAGTGGGATAGGAACTCACCTAAGTCATCTCCTAAGCAAGGAGCGTAAGTCTCATATCCCCGCAGTATGGTGGCTGGGCTGGCTCATGGTGTTAGGCGCCTCCGGATCGTGCGGATCATTCGTGCCATCTAAAAGAATAAGGAATACATTTCGATAAGACTTTTAAGGTATTTTGTTCTTATCTCGTAATATAAATTATTTTATTTGGTTTCGTTCAAACTCTAATTTGGGTTTATTTGTCATACCTTCATAAAGCTTTTAGTGTGAAGATTTCTTGAAACTTTTCTTGGGAGTTCCTTTCTTTGATATTCGTTATTTTGAAATACTTAAATCTTAATTAACCGACTTAACGGTTCATTCATATGTTTTGATTCTAGCAGTAGGATGATATTTATTAAATCCTTGCTATTGTTTATTATGAAGGATGAAGACTACGTCTTGATCCCTCAGCTCCTTCTTCATGTTCCCACCTTCGAGTTTCTTCTCGTTTTTTTCTTCCTTCTCATTATTCTTGTGGGGAAATTTGAAGAAATTTTCTTCTAGGTTATGATCCAATTTTCTCATTTCTTAAGGGATCATGCAATTTGATGGTTTCTAAGGTCAAAGGGAATGATCTTAACTTTCGAAGATCTCAACGTAAAATATGTGTGCATATCCTTTAACATTTGAAAGCATAGTTTGTAAAACCTTTACCTCATTCTTGTTGAGCATGATGTGTCGGAGTGCTAAGCTTTTGTCGACTCACTTAATTAGTCTAGTGGAGTAATACTAGACTAAACTTGAAAAAAGACTCTTGGGTTCAGAGCACGAATGCTCTGATACCACTCTGTCACGACCGCTCTTCGCTAAGGATAGCGAAGTCGGGAAACTGTGACTAAGGGAAAGATTAAAGAAGCGGGAATAGAAAAGGGGTTGATGGAATATCGGTGGAACTGAAATATACTTCAATAATATAGATGATTCATAGCATAGAATTCGGTTATAGAGTTACCGATAAGTTGAACTGAAGTTAAAAAGTCTAACATAGGTTCGTAACAAGAAACATCAAACATTGCAGCGAAAATATGATCAAATTAAAGTTTACATGTATTAGGACATGTGAACCCCCAAGAGTTCAAAATAACAAAAGAGATCGACAAAGCCTTGTAGAGCACTCCCTCCCATCACAGCTCAACCTGCACATTTAGAAATATATGTAGACTTGAGTACGAAAGTACTCAGTAGACATATGCCGAAAGAGCATACATACAAATATATTTGTCATGCCATATCGAGTGAAACGTAGAGATTTTGTCTTTAAAGCACCTACGTTCACTAAATCTTTTTTGTGAAACCTAAAGTTCGACAGTTCTCTAAGTTCTTAGTAATCTACTATATCTGTATCTTGAGTATACTAGGAAGGTGGCCACCTTCTGCGGACACTTGACCAGTCAACACCTTCGTCGACTCACAGTCGTTTTAACCGCTCAACACCTTCGTCGACTCACGATTATATTGTGTACACTAGTTCGAGTGGGGTTGCTTACCCACTGGGACCCGAATTCGATTAATAACACTAGATAGGTATCATACAAAACATAAAACATTTGATGGCAAGACAATACTTGAAATATCAATTTCAATTAAAGCTTTTGGAAAGAAATAGTATAAATACCCATGCACACACATTTTGATTTTGTATAAAAAAGTCTGCATGTTTAGTCTCGGCTAGGCGAAATTCTTCTCCTTCTTGTTTTGGATTCTTGTTACCGTTGTAACCTTTAAATAATCTCAATGAGATACTCGATCGGAGTATGACTAAAATTTTCCTAATTATAAGGAAATATTCTTCCCTAAATTTTTGAGAATCATCCTTAAATCTTAACTCGACTAATATTTTAATACTTTAAATTGTTATAAAAATATTTTTATAGGATTTTAAATCACTTATAATTTATTTAAAATCCACATTCTCATTGGTTTTCCCAACAAATAATAATGGATAATAGAATTTATATATACCAATAATTCCACTTGAAATAATTAAATCCTCAAGTCACAAAATTTAAATTTAAATCTTATAATTATTATATATCTTAATTAATACTCTATACACATATAAGTTGGACTTATCATTATAATTAATTAATTAGTTCAAAAGATTTTATTAGCTAGCCCATCTATGTTACTTCTCAATCCTAAATTACATTATTATAGTTTAAGAAGTACAACTAATTAATAATATCCACCCCAAGTTATAGTTCAACTCTTACATTTATTCGGCCCAACTACGTCCTATTTCTATCTTTATTTTATCGGCCCATAACAAAATAAAATTCGGCCCAATATTAATTTAAACCCCAACCCAAATAATATGGTCCATCTATCTCAATTTAGACATCATCATTACTAATAAACATAATTAACCCTAATCATTTTCTTTCCTATACTACATCCGTCCAACCACTTCTCTCCTACTTCCCTTATTTTTTTTACTTTTCTTCCTCTTCTTCCTACCTTGTAACCGTCAAGCCACACTTCTCCATCCCTTTCACTTTCTTTCTTCCTATCTGCACAACCTCTCCCTCTTTCTCTTATTTCTTACTTCTATACAAATCCCCAAATATCATGTTTCTCTGTGCACTCTTCAATGGTAGGAAATAAAAATCAGCCAACGAGAGCTCCTCCTATCGTCCGACCTTACCCGGAGCTCGGTTGTTTCTTTCCCTGGCGAATTCGGAGGCTCACCATCTCCTCTCGCCCCCGGAACTCTCTCTTTCCCGGCAACAGAGAGCAGCCGTCGAGATTTTCGTCGCCGCCGCCTGCTCTGCCCCGTCGTCACCTTTCCCCCTAAAAAGGTAACCTCGTTCTCTGTTCTCTTTCTCTTATTTGTTTTATTTAAATTGTAGCTTCCTTTTGGAAAACAACCCCAAATTTTCCAAATTATGGTTTAAGTATTCTGAATGTTTTTATTTTATACCTTACTCTAGTTTATAATCAAATCTCTCCTTCTTTAAATTTAGGGAAAGTTAAATTATTAAATTTAAAACTCATAATTTCTTAATTCTGTATCAATTTCCAGATTTGCATGTTATTCAGATTATAGTGTTTTTATTTATGTTTAATTTCCAGGTCCTTATTTTGTAAAGAGATAATCTGTGAGCTTATGATGAATCCTAAAGCATTATAATGTTATCTATTTGAAGTCTGTTACTGAGGCGTGAATGAATATGTGATATTGTTTTATGTCAAACGAGTGTCTAAGGATAAAGTTTGATTACACTTAAATATGAGAGTATTTACAGCCTTTAAATCCTAATTACTGGATCTTAAGATTTTGCTATGTTCCGAGATTCTATATTGACTTGAAAGTGGTAGAAGATAAGAGTTTTGTCATGTTTTAAAATGTGTATTTTGGTGTTGCTTTGAGATTCTAAAAGAAATAGCTTGAGCTCTTAAAAGTTAGAATTAAAGTATATTTTCTGAAAGAAAAATGCCGATGAACTATAATATAGACACAATATACTTAAGGAAAATCAAAGCTTTAATTATTTTTGTTACCTTAAAGAACTATTCTTGAAATGTTGGCCTTCTACTGAAATGCTCACAGCCTTCCTCTCAATGCTTCTATCTAAATTTTCTTTAAGTGAATGTGTGGAAATTTTGGTTGGTTGTGTGTGTTTACTACAGTTTATATAGGAAAGAGATGCTTATGATATACATAGATTTGCTGATTTGTGAGGAGGATTTTTAAAGAGTGATTTCAGGAAAGCTTTCTTGTAATAGGTGTACTATTTATAGGATAGGTTCACTTCTAAGCATGTCTCCCACTCCACTATCAGAATTTCAGTCAATCACTAAATCTTTATATGTTGAAGTCAGTATGGTTACATGTATTTCCCTATTCCCTATTATTCTGCATGTGTGGGTGATGATATCTTAGTGGAAGATATTAGCAGCTTTTTGTAGACATAGGAATGCATGTGGATTTGTTGAAGTGTCTTTGATTGAGATTACCTCTTATATATATACATGTAAATCTTAATTTAGGTGTAGTATCTTAGAGATTTTAGGGTGGCTGATTCACAACATGACTTGCATCAATCCCATATCTTCAATTTATACTATTATCCTAATTGCTATATATATATTTTCAAAGTGTGATTGTCCTAACTCCTACTTTTGCATGTGCAAAAATTTTTGATCTCATAGTCCATGTTGTGATGAAAAAGAAAGAAAGAACAAGATTGGACCGTATGGTGGCCTATGTGGATATTTTTTCTCTATAATAGTTTATAGGTAATAGATAGTACTAGCATTCTCTTTTCTAGATCATTTTCTTATAGCGATTTTGTAAAGATTTTTAAATCTATGTGATGAGACAATATGCATACATTCTCTTTTTATTCCTATTATCGATGTCGTAAGCTTATTCCTTTATTTAGATTTTGTGTAATCTGATTAGAACTTATATTATATGGGTTATATATATATTATTTTATTATGTATGTGAATCCTCATTTATTTATTAATTTACACACTAATTTGTTTCTATTGCATAATTTAATTAATACATCATTGTCTTATCTATACACCAAGATAAGTAAATTTTATCTAGATATCAAAACCAATAACGATTATGCATTAAGGTTTAATTAAACTACTACTTTTTGGTATCATTATGTTATTCAATAATAGGCGTGTAATACCTAATATGATTCAAAATAATGATTTTGAATAGATAGAAACTGTTATTGTTAATCATCTAAAAGATCCTTCTCATTTAACTAAAATGGGATTTCAATAAGACGTAATTAAAAGAACGGGGTATTACAAGTCCGTCGTTAGTTATGACGCCAACTTGCGCGCCAAAAATTTCGTCGTCAGTCCGTCGCCCATTTTGTCGTTAAGCTCTTTCGTAGTGATCTGTCGCCAATCCGTGTCTAGTCGACGACAAATTTATAGTCGATCATCACATCCATTGCATGTTTGATGTTTTTGGTAGTGCTCTCTTGATTCTTCTTTGGTTCTATTGCTACATTGAATATAATACAAATTTAGTTACATATCATCTGGACCCATTACATATTCAAATATTAAGCCTATAAATACTCCAAGTCTTCTTCCAGAGTTCCTTACGAGAAATTCATAAGTTAAAATTATGCGGAACTCACTATACGCCATTGACGAACGAAGAACTCAAACCTACAAGAATTTCACAAGCTCTTCACTTCAAGAGACCTCTAAATACTCTGAAAACATCATTCTAAGGTTATACACTTCCATATCCAAAAGTTTATAATCTCTAGAACTACAATGTATTTCAGATACATAATTGTAACCTTTAGTTCTAACTCTTCCCCCCTAACTTAGTTCTTAAGATCCGAGAAGGAAGAAAACTCATTTTCAGTTGGAGAAGGTCCAGACCCATCTACCCCTCTATATATTCGAGCGTAGCCACATGTCGGAGCAAGCATCAAGCGTGAGCAACATTGGCATGAAGTGAGCGATACACGAGATGCAATATTCTCTCTTCTTTAGTCTTGGTCATGTTCTAAAATATTTATGAGTGGTTGAGAGTAAAAAAACAAGTACTACGAGAACTTTTAATTTATGTTCATGCATTTATGACCTTGGTTAGGGTTGGTCATATTAAGAGATACTTATAGCTTTTGACTTTCGTATTTCAATTCAAATACGCTTTCTTTTATTCTCTTTATATTATCTAATTTAATTATGCACACCTATATTTATTTACATGACTTGGGTACGATGAGTTAAATCGAAACTTGTTGTCTTAAGAGGTCTAAACAAACTCATAATTGTGTTTGCATGTTCCTAAAGCACTAGGTCTTGATATTTTTATGTTAATGGATTAGAATTTAATGTTGATGCATCCATGGTTAAATTTGATGCATTAATTTTTATAGTTTGATCCATGAGGGCTCAAATATTACTAATTTGAATATGTTTTAGATTTTATATATTCTAAAGATTTTATAGTTATTTTCTGATAACTTGTGTTATAAATGTCTTGATATGTGGTTCAACTATTTTCGAAACATGATGTTTGGTATTCTTATGTTAATGGAATATTATAATTTGATTTTGATGCATCAAATCTCAAATATTACTAATTTGAATATGTTTCTAATTTTGTATATTCTAAAGACTATATAGCTATTTTCTGATAATTTGTGTTATATATGTCTTGATGTATGGTTCAACTATTTTTGAAACATGATGTTTGATATTCTTCTATTAATGGATTACATTTAATTTTGATGCATCAAGGCTCAAATATTACTAATTTGACATATTTATATATTTTGAATTTTGTATATTCTAAATATTCTCTAGCTATTTTCTGATAATTTATGTTATATATGTTCTGATGCATGATTCAACAAATGTTGTAACCTCAGGAAATGACGTACTTACTTGTAAGTTATGCTTTCCATTTATTTAAGTTGAGAATCATATATGTTTATGCTTTATTTTAGTACACTTTCAGTTTGATGCACTAGTGACTCTTTTTTATGCATAAGTGACTATCAATATCTTGATGCATAACTATTGTCCCAGACACTTTTTTATTTAAGTAATATATTGATCAAGACTAGATTAGTGTTTATCTTATTCTCATGTTCATATATTATGATTGTTTATGCTTTTATTTTAATAGTCATTTAGTTGCAGTAATGCTCCACCGCCCGCGGCGGGCACATCTTAATGTGCCCGCGGCGGATGTGGCAATGCCACGTCATTGCCACATCAACATGTGAGTTACTATATTTTCATTTCTTTGTTAAATTTATTTTTGATTATTAATTTATATTGAATAATATTAAACTATACCCTAACCAATGAACCCTAGTCCGAAAGTGATAATTAATAAAAAAATCTTAAAAATTTAATATATATCTACATGGCATGCCACATCATTCGTGGGCGCATTAACCCCGCCCGCCGCGGGCGGGTGAGCATTTTCGCATTTAGTTGATGCACTAGTGACATATTTTGATGCATAACCTCTATCGTTTGATGCGTGAATATTATACTGACACATTTCATTTCATTTAAGTAATATATTCAAAATTAGTGTTTATCTCCTTATCATGTTCATATTTACATGTATCATATTAGGAATATGCATTGAGATACTAAAATAGATGCATTTAAATAAATACAATGTTAACATGAGTATCTTTATATGGTTGTATTGGAAATATATGAGGGAACTACAAACTTAATATTTGAAAATAGGAAAAAAATATATTATTATAGAATCGCTTTCCGTCTACAACAAGCACAATTTAATGTGTTCGCGGTTGATGTGGCAATGTCACATAATTATATGTTATATAATATAAATATTAAATTATATCATAATGAATAAATTCTAGTTGAAAAGTGAAAATTAATAAATATTAACATATAGCCTAATCAATAAATATTATTTATCTACATAACATGTCAGATCATTTGCAAACATGTTAAGTTGTGTAGGTCGTGAAAGAGTGATTATTTTTGCATAATATTATGAATTTGTAAACACTATTACTAGTTTAATGTAATTTCATATTAATTATATGCATTTACATAAATTGTTTATACGCATAATCGATCTTGTAAGGAAATAGATTAACTTTCAATAATATAAATAAACTTCAAATTATTATACGAAGAATATTATCACATTCAAATATGAAAATGTAAAAATTGTTTGTCGAAAATATTATTTATGTTATGTTATCTTTATTTATTTATATATTATTTATAATTAAAATATACTTTAATTAATAAATTCTAACGAGATAATGAATATCTCCTTTCTTAGAAAGTCTATGTATATCTAAGAATACATATAATATAAAATATGATTAATATCATTTTTAATTATTTTTTTAAAACAAACAAATAGAATCAATTCCATAGATTCGGGAAATATACTCAGTGTGAGAATCATGCAAGCTATATATATATATATATATATATATTATATAAAACACCAAACATTCAATTTCAAATTAATTGCAATTCAATTTAATTAACAATTTTGTAAATAACTTTAATTTAAATGGCACTAATAATTAAATATATTAATTATTAATTTACCATTCATTAAAAAAGTAACTACTTTATTCTCTTTCTATAATTTCTATTTTATTTGTAAAAAATATTTTATTTCATTAGTAAAAATATATGCAATATGTATCTTGAATTAAATCATACAACAAGAGCTTTAATTTGATATTATATGTAAAAAATAATTTATTATATTAAGTTATAAAACGTTAAATAATAAAAAGAAATACTTATGAATAAATTTATACTTATTATTTTTTCTTTTCTAATTATCAATAATTAATTTTCTTTAATTTTATTTATGCAATTATATTTATTAATTTATAATTTTATATTATTACTGTTTTAATTTTATTTATGAAATTATATTTATTAATTTATTATTTATAATTTTATGAAATTATATATATAATTAATATATATATATATATATATGCGCTATATGAAAAGTTCATATATGAGGGGAAAAATTATTTATAATAGTAAAAAGTACTATCTCATTTATCTATCTAAAATTAATTATTAAAATCAATTTAATCAAAAATATAAATATTTTTTATTATAATAGAAACATTAAAATTATATTTTTTATTTAAATAAGTTATTCTGAAAAAAATATCACAATATTTCATATTTTTAAACGAATGATCGATATATTTTCACATTTCTCACTTAAAGATTTTTTCTTATAAATAATAATAATAATAATAATAATAATAATAATAATAATAATAATAATTGTTGGGAAATATTTATAAGGGTTTTGATTCATATTCCAAAACCTCACCTGAAAGATGTATTAAGACCAAAATTGAAATATGGTATTTAGTCTTGTTTTAGAACTCACTTGTTAAGGATTTCAGTTTACAGGTACACAATCTGAAGAACTCAAGACTGAAGATCAAGAACAGTACTGAAGTTCTCAAGAACTCAATTTACATGCCAAAACTGAAGGACCATGCCACGGAAAATATGACCTGAAGTTTTGAAGATGAAGTTATCTGAAGCAGGAATCCAACGCCAACTGAAGTCCTGCACTGAAGATTCCATTGAAGACAAGCTTGCTACTGACTCATATACTATAACTATAGACTTTACCACTTCTGGAAAAGATCTCAGTAGGTGAAGCAAAATCTTGTTGCAGACACCAAAAATGGTAAAAAGGACGGCAACTCCAACGGGAAGAATTTCTAATGCTACAGACAATGCTCTCTCTCACAACGAATATATTCTTAAGAGTGTCCTATAAATACCCCACTGCTTCAAACACTTCAAACACCGGTTATCAAATTCTCATACGCTCAAAATTTCTATCGCTCTCAAGCTTTCTCTCTCACGCAAGCTCTCTCACGCAAGCTTTCAGATTCAGAACACCTTAGCACTCACAGTATACATTCTAGTGTGTTCTTAGCGATACTACTCTGTAACCAAAGAATAGATCTAGCTTAGATTTAGTTCATAGCTAGAAGTGATCAAACACCATTGTTTATCTAACCTTCAAGATTGATCACTATAAGACACCTCTCCAATTATTTGGAAACCCTCGACTCACATCGAGACACGTGGACGTAGGAGTTTTTATCTCCGAACACGCAAACCAACTCTTATGTCTTCTTTATTTACTTTTAGTATTTATTCTCTAACTCTATTGCATATATTGAATATTGATTAAGGGTAAACTAAAACTATAAAATTAAGTTTTCTGATAAACGAGTAAGCTTTTAAACCACCACTTCCGCACGTATACTTAAGATATTAGTCAATCAGTCAAACACTAAGTGTAGACTGAATGATTGCTATCTAAAGTTAACCACTCTACTAAAGACTGAAGTTACCTCATTTCAGATTTGAGATTTTACTGAAAAACTTTTCTTCATCTGAAAAGTTTTAAACTGGTGTGTGGCCCCCCCCCCCCCAATACACTCAGTATACTCGTTACGGGACCAACAAATGTTATCAGAGCAGTGTGTTTAACAACCACTGTTTCTTGAACCTAAGGTCAATTTAAACTGATCTTTCAAAAAACCTTAATTGTTTCACTTGCATATCTACCTTTGTCATGGAAAGTACTCTTAGGTTACCTATGTTCTCCATAGAAGACTATGACTACTGGAAGTACAGAGTGTTTTCCTTCTTGAAGGCACATCATGTTATGATGTGGGAAGTCATAACAACAGGTCCAATCAAGATTATGAAAAGCTATCATCAGGAAACAACTGAAGCATGGGATCCAGAAACTGTGTACAAGCCACTGACTGAGTATACAATAGAAAAGAAAATTGGAGGCTTGGATGACTATGCCAAACACATCATTTTAAGCACACTGGAATGACCCATGCTAGTTCATGTTCAACACTGCGAGACAACAAGAGAGATGTGGAAAACGCTCGAGCAAATGTGTGCAGGGTCTGAAGAAATCAAGGAGAACAAACTAACCATTGAATATAAAAATTTTGATGCTTTCTTGCAGATGCCAGGTGAATCCATCCGTGAGCTAGAACTGAGGATTATGCAAATACTGACAGCAATCAAGACACTGAACAACAAGAAGTATTCTCAAAGGGAAATAAAACTGAAGATCGTATGGTGTCTTCGACGTGAAGACTGGCTTCCATACCAAATCCAAATCAACGAGCATTCAGATTTCAACACCCTCACTACAGCTGGTCTCTTCAACATAGTGAAGAACCATGAAGCCAGAAAAAGAATACTAGAGAGAACCAACCCAGTCCGTGATATTGTTCCAATCTCATCCGCTCAGGACTCAGTCGCATTCAAAGCCGACAAAAGTCCAGCCAAAGAGTCCAAACCTGAAGCACTAGATTTCGAAGGTATGTCTAAGGCTGAATTGATGGAATAATATGTACTAATGACCAAACGTTTTGAACGTGCAGATCTCAGGATTGGACGTTACAAGAAAATGTACAGAGATTATCGTACAAGAAGGGCCACACCACCCTCCACTGAAGCGACTACCTCCACTCAGGAAGTGACTGTCTCTTAGTCCAAGCCTGAAAGACCACATAGTAAAGGCATTTTCTATGAGTGTGGGTCTCCAAATCACTTCAAGCTTGACTTCCCCGACCTCAGTAAGAAGGAAAGGGAAGAGCTTAGGCTACGGAGAGATCAACGCAATGCTGAAAGGAAGACAATGCTTGTTGAGGATGATCCAGATCAAATCAACACACCTTCCAAAGTTGTTTATGAGAAATATTTCTCAAATTCTTCAGATGATGAAGACTTATGGTTGATTGCCACTAAGGATGATGAGGAGTACACTGAAGAATATTGCTTGATGGGCAATCACTCAGGAGAATTTACTCATGTAATATATGCACATATGATGCCATTAGGATATGTTGATCCTAAATCTATCAATTCCATTACATTTGCATCCATTTCATCATCACATACTGAAGAGCAATCTAAAAATGAGATAATCACAATTGAGGATTGTGAGGATAATGTTGGGACAATCTCCCTGGAAGAATATGAAATGTTAGCTGAAGATTTTCGTAATCTTCAAGCTATCTTTGTGATTACCAAAGATGAAAATGAAGAGCTAACTTCCAAGTTGGCTAAGAAATCTGAAAAACATTTTTTTCAGAATCTACCAAGTGACATTCAAAAGGATGAACTTGTTAAGCGAGTTTGCAAAGAGCTCAATGAGGTTAGTCTGAAATCTCAAGAGCAAAAGGTCATCATCACTAACCTAAACAAAGATCTTGACACCAAGACTGAGAAGATCATGTTTCAAAGATCTCAAATCAAGGAATTGATTGAACGCAATAAACTCATATATGAAAGGATAGACTATTACAAAGAAATGATCGAAACATGGACCAAATCTGGATATACCAACCATACTTTGAGTCAATCTCAAAGGCCAAATGGTAAAGAACTCGGCTTTTCTCAAGATAGAGCAACAGTACCATTCTTGACTGCACCAAAACCTTCATTTCCTATCATATCCTTTGTACAAGGATAGAATCACAATGAGGAAGAAGTGACTGATACTGAAAAGGCCAATGAAAAGGTTTTTAAGTCCCAAGGGAAGAAACCTGTTTATGAAATTGCTCCTAATCAGAAAGTCAAAAGAGTAATCACTAATACGGAGGTGAGAACTCTACTGGACAAAGAAAAGGCAAAGAAACATGCCACTAAGAACTTGACGCAAAAGTTCAGGAAGAATTCAACTTATGGAACTGAAAGGCAAAACTTCAGAAAACGTTTCCTTCCTGAATATCAAAAAGTTTCAAAGAACCAAGTACATGTGAAATGCCCCTGAAAGGCATGACTCAAGGAGACAAGTTTAGTCCATTGAACAACGATCTGAGAAATCCTAAAGGATTAAGTCCTAAGTCAAGATGCTCGCACTGCACTTGCTCATCATCCAATGGATCAAGTCCACAGATCAATAACTCACGTAGAACAAACTCAAGACGTTGGGATTCACCACCCAACTTTAGCCAATATAGATATGAACATGGGACTTCATCAACCAGTCAGATTCTAGTGGTTCTAGGCGAAGAAACACTCGCTATACTCCCCCAATTCACTTTCAGAGAACTAAAAGTTCGGTGAATACTGAAAGACGTTGGACTCAGAACCAACAAAGTACTAAAGTAAACTTCAGGGCTATACCCAAGCCCGAAGTCAAAAAGAAATATGTACCAAAGAAGCGACAAGTCAAACCTAAAAAGAAGACTGGTTATGTCGACTTTCAGGGGAAACAAATAAAATCTGACTCCAACATTCGCATCATAAGGCAACAATGGGTGTCAAAGCATAGCATGCATACTGAATTTGTGTTTGGTTCTCAACTGGATCCTAAGACTCAGTAATTGCAGGATCTAGGACCAAGGAGAGGTGCACAAAAGGAGCATTCAAGCTGGATAATAGACAGTGGATGCTCAAGGCACATGACATTTCAAAAAGAAGCCCTCTCCAACTACACTGAGAAAGATGGTCATCAGGTAACCTTTGGTGATAACTCAAAAGGTTTCACTAAAGGGTATGGTACTGTCATTATAGAGAATGTTTCTATTGATAATGTTTCTTATGTTTTTGGCCTGAAACACAATTTTCTCTCAGTGAGTCAATTGTGTGATAAAGGTTTTAATGTTGTGTTTCGTTCTGAAGAGTGTAGGATTAACAGGAAATCTGATGAGACTACTGTAATGAAAGGACTCAGGGTGGAAAATATTTATGCTGCAGACTGAAAAGCCACCTCCCCTGACACATGCCTAGTCTCAAAGAGTATTTCAGAACAAAGCTAGTTATGACACAATAGACTAAGTCACCTGAATTTCAAAGTCATCAACAGACTTTCAAGACACAGTCTAGTTCGAGGAATACCTAACATGATCTTCGACAAAGACCATGTTTGCGGAGCACACCAAAGTGGAAAACAAATCAAAACTTCTCTCAAATCTAAAGAATCCCCATCAACTGAGAAGATTCTTCAACTCTTACACATGGACATATTTGGGTCTGTGACTCCACTCAGTGTAAATGGTAATTAATATTATTTTGTTATTACTGATGACTTTTCTCGTTATACTTGTACAATGTTTCTTTTCCACAAAAATGAGACTATGGAATGCATACCTGCTCTGCTAACAAAATTGAAGAATCAGAATTCTACAAACGTCATCACCATACGCACTGACCGATGAATTAAATTCTTCAACTCAAAGATATCAGAATTTTGTGCACAAATGGAGATTGAACATCAGACTTCAGCTACAAGAAGTCCACAACAAAATGGTGTAGCAGAAAGGAAGAATAGATCCCTGAAAGAATCTATAAGGACTATGCTAAATAGTTCAGGGATACTAAAAATGTTCTGGGCTGAAGCTATCAATACTTGTTTCACTCAAATAAGTACGTGGCGTTGTTGAGTCCAGACCCACTGTCCGATAAGGGATCAGTATTGGGCACGAGGAATGTTTCCAGCCGATATACTTATTTCACTCAAATATACCCTTAAGTACGTGGCGTTGTTGAGTCCAGACCCATTGTCCGATAAGGGATCAGTATTGGGCACGAGAAATATTTCCAGCCGATATACTTAAAGGGATGTGTCGTGCTTAATGAACTATATTACTCGCAATTTGGACGAGATCATTGTTAATAGTGTAATTAAGCATAACCCAAATCGTACTCTCAAGGAAGGCTAAACAGGGCTTCATTCACGTTGAAGAACATAAAAGCAGTAAAAGAATGAGGGTTTTGGTTTTCTATCTAAGTGATAATTAAGGCAAAAAGGGATTAAAGGAATTTAAATACGAACTATCTAGGCAAGAATGAAGAAAACAATTAAATCCTATTTCTAAGAATGAATAATTAAAGAAACGAAATCTAGACATGCCTTAAACTGATTGATTAACATGATTGAAAGGCTTGTATTAATAGTTTGATAATTAATCAGAATTAAGGCAAAGGAATAAGAACACATAAAGGAAAATAAGAAAGCAATAAAGAAAGCAGTAAAGAAAGCAATAAAGAACTCACTAGATTGAAAAGAAATACTGAATTAAAATAAATCTCCGAGTTGAATCACGAACGAATCCACAACTGAAATGAAAGACGAACTGAAAATAAAATCTAGACTAGAATGTTTTCTCTCGTGGTCTAAACCCTAGACTAGAACTAAAAATATATGAAGAAGAAGCTCTGTAGTAGTCACGCGTGGAGGTTTAAATAGGAGAAGGAGAATCCGCCTGGCCAGCGCCCGCTAGGGGGTAGCGTTCGCTACCCCCAAGTTCTGTGAAGAAGGGTAGCGAGCGCTAGGGGGTAGCGCTCGCTACCCCAACGTTCTGGTGCCTTGGAATTCATAGGGGCCAGCGGTCGCTAGGGGGTAGCGACCGCTAGCCCCTAGTTCTGTCCGCGTCAGTGCTGCAGGGGGTAGTGAGCGCTAGGGGGTAGCGCTCGCTACCCCCAAGTTCTGTTTTGAGAAATTTCGTGGGGGTAGTGAGCGCTAGGGGGTAGTGACCGCTACCCCCTTGTTCTGCCTAAGAGACCTAGTGATCACTAGGGGGTAGTGATCACTACCCCTACCAATGTCTTCACTCCTTTTTTTACGCTTTTTCGTCTCGTTTCTCTTTTCGAGTCTTGCTACTCCATTTTTGTCGATCATAACCTACAATGCAACATATAAAAGACCAAAGCATCAATCCGAACAACAATAATCAACATTATAAATGTAAAATACGAGAGAAACGAGACCAAAAACGGATAAAACAACCTCCCCACACACAACACCTTGCTTGTCCTCAAGCAAGTCTAAGCTCAACAAAATACGGAGATTTCAAAATAAGAAGCAAGTTTAATTATGCAACAACAATCAAATTCATCACAAGTTCACGAAAGGGATAATAAGGTTATACATCAATCACCATTACGTGTTTCCCTCGAATGTGCAACTTCAATCCGATCAAACTAGTAACATATGCAAATTCGATTTTTAATTACTCAAAGGCTAGATTTAGAATTTTTATCAATCAAACACAATTATTAAAGAACCAATTCGCATAGAATTTTTAGTGATATTTAAGAACATTGGTCACTAGGTGTGATTTCGTTTAAACCGAGTATCCTAGCGTGGTTTCCCATACCCATTCCTCGAACTCAAAATTTTCTTCGATTTCATAGAGGAATAGGGGTAGATTTCTTATCACCTATTCAAACAGTTCAAGTGATTCAATAACAATTTAAAGGCCATTCGAGCCAAATTTTCGGAAAGAGTGGGTTATATGGCCAAAAGTCACGAGATATGAACATTTAGAGGTTATCTAAAGTGTTCTCGTGTAGTTTCCCATGCTCATGATTTTCAGAGGAGCAGAAGCCTCCCAACTCAATCTCACAATTTAAAAACATTAATATCTAAGTCTAGCCATCAAGCAATCTTATACCAAATGCACATGTTACCAGTTATCACATCAATCCATAATACAATCGAGTGCCCCACGAAAAAAATAATCAAAATGTAATAGTCACTATCCAATCATCAACTCAAAATGTCAATTCATGTCGTCAAGCATAATCAACATATTTCTCAATCAAAATCTATCACTAATTCTATCAAGCTCCAACACGCAAGGAGACAAACAAGAGTACGCAAAAATACGCCGCATGCTACAATATCAAGTATACACCCCCTCCCCCTCGAAATAGAGATGACAATGTCCTCATTGCAATATAAAAACAAGAGAGAGGAACAGATAATACCCGAGACAAGGCAAGGCGGCAGTGATGAGAGCTCGAGTAGTTGTGAAGGTTAGACCTACAAAAGAAACACCAAACAAAGCAAAAGAAGCAACAAAACAAGAAAAAGAAACTAAAAGCAGCACAACCCGAAAACAAACAAAAAGAAAAAACGAAAGGAAAAAAAAAAAAACGTACTAAGCAGCAGTGACAAGTCACTGCTGATCCGGTGGAGGTGGATGTGGATCATTATAGAACGCCCAGCTCGACCACTGAGCATTTAGCTCGGAAATCCGGCGGTTGTTCTCGACAACCTGCTGCTCTATCCTCCACTGACTAAAGGTGTTGTACCCTCCCAAATCACGATATAAAGCACGAGCCGTGGAGGGTGAATAATGCCGAATGGAGTGCGCTGAAAATCTCGCCGGAAAGTATCGGTGGCGGCAGCGAGCAGGTAGCGTCCGGCGGTGGTTGGAAGAGTCTCCGGTAGGTGGAGATGGTTGGTTGTGGAATGGGGTGATAGAGATTAAGGGAGGAAAAGTGGAGATGATGAATTTTGATGGAGGTTTTGGAAGAGGTGTGCGTCGTGGGAGAGGGAAGAAAAAGGAAAGATGATTTTTGGGATAAGATCTATATGGAGGAAGGGAGAAAGAGGGACGACGGGTAAAAGGGGAATAAGTATGGTTTCGCAGTGGGTAGTGACGGCTAAGGGACAGCCGAGAGCTAGTGGTTGCTCCGACCTCGGCTTCTGATCTGAAGCTCTCTTCCAAAGAGGAGTCCTGCATAATAGAGACCTCGGCAACAGTATCAATAGAATCAATGAATGAACAATTCTCAATAGAACTAACAGAAGGCATAGTTTTGGGTTTATGCACAGAAAATGAGATTTTCTCTCCTAGCACAGACATTTGTATGTTACCATTTTTAACATCAATCAGAGTATTAGTAGTTGCCATGAATGGTCTACCAAGCAATAAAGTATGATCGCGTCCGTTTTCATGCACGTCACCTATCTCTAACACAACAAAGTCCATAGGTACTATCAGACCACCAACACTCACTAAAATATTCTCTATAATACCCCTAGGATATCTCACAGAACGATCAGCTAACTGTAAACTCATACGCGTCGGTTTTAATTCACCTAACTCTAATTCCTTAAAAATTGAGTAAGGCATAAGATTAATTCCTGCACCTAAGTCAAGCATGCCTGTTACAGTTTTACCATTACCAAGTGCTATAGTGATCACGAAACTACCTGGATCTCACAGTTTCGGAGGAAGAGGTTGTTGCATGATTGAGCTGGCTACCTCGGACACCATGACAGACTCGTCGTCTGCAAATCTCCTCTTCTTGGAGGCAATCTCCTTGAAGAATTTGAGGTAGGACGGAACATTTCTGATAACCTTCAATAGGGGCAAATTCACACGCACTTGAGAGAGCATTTTGTAGAAATCCATGAATTGATGTTCCAACTTCTCATTCCGTAGTCTGCTCGGGAAGGGAATCGGTGTCTTGTACGGGTTGGCAGCCTTGTGCAACTGAATAGCTGACTGCTCCGGCTCCTTCTCTTTTTCTTTCTCTTTATGCTCCACCATTTTTTCTTTCTCAACTTCCGGGAGCTCCACTTTGTTATCGACGTGCTTGCCACTACGTAAAACAGTAATAGCTTGCACCTGGTGTGGTGTATGTCCTTGTCCCGGTATCCTTCCTGGCTGTAGCTGCTGCTGCACCTGATTCATAGCTCCCGAGATTTGCCCCACTTGATTCTCGAGGCGCTTGATAGTAGCCTCTTGCGCCTCGCGAGCCAGTTTGCTTTCCTGCATGAAAGCTGCAAGACTATCCTCAAGAGATGATTTAGGCTGAGCCAGTCGCGGTGCAGATGGACATTGTGGCTGGAACTGAGGTCCCGGCTGCTGAAACTGAGGCGGCGACGGCTGTGGCAACTGCTGGAACTGCGGAAGTGGCTGCTGATAGTGCGGTGGAGGTGGATAATACCCATGCTGAGGTGTGTAGTAGGGCTGCTGCGGATAATATCCTTGCTGCGGTGGGTAATACTGCTGTGGGGCTGCTTGTCGGACAAGGAAGTTCGAGCCTTGGCCTTGATTCGGCCCCTTCCATGTAGAGTTATTTTGGGTTCTCCATCCCGAAGTCTGCTGAGCTGGGTGCTGCTCGAATGGAGGGCGTGGTGGAAAACCTTGTGCAGCATAAACTTCGGCCCCTCCTTCATAAGTCATCTCCTTCATTCTAGTGCATTGATCCTCATTATGTGTCAGATCACCACAAATTGGGCACGGCTCAGATGCCGGCTCATGCTTGGTCACTGCGGAGGCTTTGCTCATCTTCAATTCTTGCAGCTCTCGCATCATGTCAGCCATCTGCTTCTTCAAATCCGGACTAACTCCGATCTCTCTGACTTCTACTCTCTTGGATCGAGAGGTTTTCTGCTGTGAATTCGTGGCCAAAGTCTCAAATATCTCAATCGCCTCCTCAGCTGTCTTCTCAGATAAATTTCCTCCAGCTACTGTATCCACCATGAACTGATAAGTATGCTGCAACCCGTTGTAGAAGATTTGCCACAGAAGTTCTGGCACAATCTGATGGTGCGGGCACTACTGCTGGAGCTCTCTGAATCTGTCTAGGGCCTCGTGAAAAGGCTCGTCAGGCTCCTGAACAAACTGCATAATCTGGAGTCGGATCTGCTGCGTCTTATGATTCGGGTAGTACTTGAGTAGGAAGGTGGTACTTACTGCCGTCCATGTAGGTAGAGATCGTGCTGGCAGGGAGAGGTACCACGATTTTGCTCTGTCCTTTAGTGAATAAGGAAAGCACTTCTTCAGGAGTTCCTCTTCGCTCAGTCCCTGAAGTGGGATAGAGTGGACGGTTGTGCAGAATTCCCTAATGAACATGAGTGCATCCTCATTAGCTAGCCCGTAGAATGAAGGAAGCAGATTGATGTGGTTGTGCTTCAGCTCATAATTCCTGGCTTCAGTGGAGAGTACTATAGCAGATGCCGTGATGCCGTAAGATGGCCTAGCAAAGTCTCCGAGCTTCTTAGGGGCTCCGTTTTCCTCAGCCATTATTACCAGTTGTTCTTCGAATAGTGTGGCGAGGTTAATAACGTCCCTATACCGCTCCTCACGTACGGCTTCTCTTCTATTGATATTGTTGACGTAGGGTACCAACTCTTGTCTCAAGCTTCGGCGTCCTAGCATACACAACTCAAAAGCAGATCAAACGCACCTTGCGGGAGCAAAAGAATAAAACAAAAAGAAAATAAAATAAAACAACGCAAATAAATGCCTAAAGCCTTCCCCGGCAACGGCGCCAAAATTTGTTTCACTCAAATAAGTACGTGGCGTTGTTGAGTCCAGACCCACTGTCCGATAAGGGATCAGTATTGGGCACGAGGAATGTTTCCAGCCGATATACTTATTTCACTCAAATATACCCTTAAGTACGTGGCGTTGTTGAGTCCAGACCCATTGTCCGATAAGAGATCAGTATTGGGCACGAGGAATGTTTCCAGCCGATATACTTGAAGGGATGTGTCGTGCTTAATGAACTATATTACTCGCAATTTGGACGAGATCATTGTTAATAGTGTAATTAAGCATAACCCAAATCGTACTCTCAAGGAAGGCTAAACAGGGCTTCATTCACGTTGAAGAACATAAAAGCAGTAAAAGAATGAGGGTTTTGGTTTTCTATCTAAGTGATAATTAAGGCAAAAAGGGATTAAAGGAATTTAAATACGAACTATCTAGACAAGAATGAAGAAAACAATTAAATCCTATTTCTAAGAATGAATAATTAAAGAAACGAAATCTAGACATGCCTTAAACTGATTGATTAACATGATTGAAAGGTTTGTATTAATAGTTTGATAATTAATCAGAATTAAGGCAAAGGAATAAGAACACATAAAGGAAAATAAGAAAGCAATAAAGAAAGCAGTAAAGAAAGCAATAAAGAACTCACTAGATTGAAAAGAAATATTGAATTAAAATAAATCTCCGAGTTGAATCACGAACGAATCCACAACTGATGAAAGACGAACTGAAAATAAAATCTAGACTAGAATGTTTTCTCTCGTGGTCTAAACCCTAGACTAGAACTAAAAATATATGAAGAAGAAGCTCTGTAGTAGTCACGCGTGGAGGTTTAAATAGGAGAAGGAGAATCCGCCTGGCCAGCGCCCGCTAGGGGGTAGCGTTCGCTACCCCCAAGTTCTGTGAAGAAGGGTAGCGAGCGCTAGGGGGTAGCGCTCGCTACCCCAACGTTCTGGTGCCTTGGAATTCATAGGGGCCAGCGGTCGCTAGGGGGTAGCGACCGCTAGCCCCTAGTTCTGTCCGCGTCAGTGCTACAGGGGGTAGTGAGCGCTAGGGGGTAGCACTCGCTACCCCCAAGTTCTGTTTTGAGAAATTTCGTGGGGGTAGTGAGCGCTAGGGGGTAGTGACCGATACCCCCTTATTCTGCCTAAGAGACCTAGTGATCACTAGGGGGTAGTGATCACTACCCCTACGCAATGTCTTCACTTCTTTTTTTACGCTTTTTCGTCTCGTTTCTCTTTTCGAGTCTTGCTACTCCATTTTTGTCGATCATAACCTACAATGCAACATATAAAAGACCAAAGCATCAATCCGAACAACAATAATCAACATTATAAATGTAAAATACGAGAGAAACGAGACCAAAAACGGATAAAATAATACTGCTTGCTACACTCAGAACAGATCACTCCTGACCACACGCCAAAGCAAAACTCCATACAAGTTATGGAATGACAGGAAGCCTACTATTAAATATTTTCGCACTTTTGGTTGCAAGTGTTATATCCACAACAATGGCAAAATGTAATTAAAAACTTTTGATGACAAATCTGATCCATGATTTTTCCTTGGTTACTCAGAGGAGAGTGTTGCCTATAGAGTTTTTAATAAACATAACCTGATAGTGGAGGTAACACCACATGTTATATTTGATGAATCTATTTTTAAGTACAAGTTAAAAGATACTGAAGTCACTTCAAAATTTGAACTTACAGCCTTCAGTACAAAGCAAAAAGGAAGTTCTCATTTGGAATATTGAAGATGATGATGAAGAGAACAGTTCAAACAAAGGCACAACTATCAGATTGGAACAAGAGAAGGAGTCTACTGAAGCTAGAACTCTAGCACCTGAACCAGACAGCTTCCCTCAAGCTGCAACTGCAAGCCTCATTCCTAAGATATCAACTAATGAGGAAGCTACCCAATCTGATGCATCACCTGAAGTACAAGCACAAACTAAAAATCTCACCACTAAGATTCCATCATCTACTTCAGGGGAGTAGCAATTCTAACTCTAATAATCTTCAGATTATTGTTGCTACTAACAACATATTTGTCAGTTTAGATAAGTTTATTTTGTAGGAAATTGAATAAAAAACTGAATATGTAAGAGCCAACAATCAAGGGGGAACAAGCCCTTAAAACGAAGAAGAAGATGATCCATTGCATATCCAAACTCCAGTAACACCTGCTCCTCGAAGTCTTAACTTGATGATAATCATAGAAGAGGATCAGAAGAGGAGAAGAAGATGGATTGAAGATCATCCCTCTGATTTAGTGATTGGAAGTCTTGAGAGTGGTGTTCAAACAAGGAATCAGATCCAACCTAAAGTGGTCAAGCCACTAGCAACCGTTGAACCCCCCACTAACTCCACCACTGACGAACAACTAAGGCTAAAAGCAGACCTCGCGTTGTTTTCAGGTGAAAATTTCTTATATAACTACTATCTCTCCAACATTGAACCCAAAGACGCTCAGAAAGTCCTTCAAGATATGAATTGGGTGTCCACGATGCAAGAGGAATTGAACGAATTCTCAAGGAACCAAGTATGGGAACTTGTTGATCGTCCTACGCATCAAGTCGTTATTGTTGTGAAATGGGTCTTTAAGAATAAGAAAGACAAATTAGGAGAGTTGTTCGAAATAAAGTTAAACTTGTAGCTAAAGATTATTATCAAGAAGAAGGAATAGACTTCGATGAAACCTTTGCTCCAGTAGCTAGATTAGAGGCGATTTGACTCTTCCTTGCCTATGCTGCTCACATGAAGTTCAAGGTCTATCAGATGTACGTGAAGAGCGCATTTTTAAACGGCATCTTGAATGAAGAGGTCTACGTAGAGCAACCACCAGACTTCGAAACTAACTACTCCAATGTGTATAAGCTACACAAAACTCTTTATGGGCTGAAACAAGCTCCTAGAGCTTGGTATGACACTTTGTTTGTTTTTCTTATTAATTCTGGTTTCAAGCGAGGATCGGTGGACAAGAATCTATTTACAATTAAATATAAAGGAGACATTTTAATCGTTCAAATTTATGTCAATGATATTATATTTGGTTCAAAGTCTCAGATGCTTTGTGACAAATTTGCCAAGTTGATGAAGACTGAGTATCAAATGTCTATGATGGGAGAAATGAGATTCTTTCTAGGATTTCATATCAAGCAGTCCCCTGAAGGCATCTTCATCAACCAATCCAAATACACAAAGGAACTGATCGGCAAATTTGGCGTTCAGAATAGCAAGGCCGTGAAGATTCCCACGAACACCAATGGGAGAATAGAACTAGATCCTGCAGGGAAGCCAGTCAGCCAAACTGAGTATAGAGGAATTATCGGATCTCTTCTATATCTCACTGACAACAGGCCATATATCACTTTCGTTGTAGGAGTGTGTGCACGCTACCAAGCTAATCCAAATGAGTCACACATGGAAGCTGCAAAGAAGATTCTGCATTACCTGAAGAGCACACCCAATCTTGGCCTATGGTATCCTTCAGATGATAACTTAATTCTAACTGGTTATTCTGATGCTGATTTTGCAGGTTGCAAACTGGATAGGAAGTGAACCTCTGGGACGTGTCAATTCTTGGGCAACAAGCTAATTAGTTGGTTCTCCAAGATGCAGACCTCAGTTGCTACCTCCACTACTGAAGCAGAATACATGGCTGTGGGAAGCTGCTGCTCTCAGATCCTATGGCTAAAGCAACAACTTAAGGATTATGAAGTGCCTACCACTCAGGTTGCAATTTATTGTGACAGTTACAGTGCAACTGCTATCACTCAGAACCCAGTTCTTCACACAAGATGCAAGCACGTGGACATTAAGCATCACTTCATCAGAGATCATGTTGAAAAGAATGATGTTTCCATCGAGAAGATCCACACTGACATTCAACGAGCAGATATTCTCACCAAACCACTGGAGGAAGCATGATTCAAAATGCTAAGTGGAATACTTGGCTTACTGAATCTTGACCAAGCCTGAAGGTGCAACCTGAACTTCATCCGGGTAATGTTGTCTTAAAGATCACCTGATTTAGTATCATTAATGTACTGAAGTCACGATCTAAAAAGACATAAAAGAATGTGATGGCTTCAGCCCACATAGTTACTTCAGTCATAAACCATCATACATTTCATACAAGTTATACACTAACACACTGTAGGTACATGAAGACTGAAGTAGTCACACTGAAAGCTATACAACGATGACATCTGAAAGCTATACGTTACTGAAGGAATTCAGACTACCATGAAATTTGAAGTCTATATTTGAAAGCACCATTGAGAATAAGTTACTCAGTTGCCAGTATCAGCAACTGAAATTCTACACTTATTATTGTTTACACATTTATTTCTCCAAGTGTTATGCTTTTTAATTCTCTGAGTGTCATAGATGTAAATACTTGTTTCATCATACCTATCAATCCTTATCTTATGTGATACACTATCATCGCCATAATTACTTTCTGACATGTACAATAAAAACAACAATGCTTTTTCAACCTAGGAAAGTCAAAACGCCGCGCGTGTTCTTCACCGCACTCCACTTTCCCACCCAGTCGATGCTTCAGCAGCATGGCTACTTCATAGCCATCGATTTCAATTTCTCAGAGTAAGATCTGATTGTTCATTTCACTTTAAATAGTTTTCTTCTCCGATCTCTCAAACTTTTCGCAACTACTTTCACTTATAACCTTATGCTTCAAAAATTTCAGAGTGTTCATTGATGTTATCTGATTCTCTATGCATTCTTGTTTCATTGATAACTCCTTAATCTAGTCTTCCTACTTCTTACGTATGTCCACTGTTAAATAATCTATCTATTTTTGCTACTTGAATATATCACAGTATGAAGAACTAATATGATTTAGGTTTTATAGGTTATCAACACTATGGGCAAGAAAAAAAATCCTTGGACCAGCAATGAAGATGTCTCAACTCCGCGCTCGCATCTACCCCTAGCCCACGGCCGTCTATACTCAAACTGATATAGATCAAGCCAGGACGATGTTTGAGGTCATCAAGGCAAAATGACTAGGAACACTCACTACTCTTCGCCCAAAGAATCTCTACCCTGACCAAGTGGTTCAATTTTATGTCAATCTTGGTTATGATGGTTCCACTCTGAAGTCCACCATCGAGATTTCTGTACGTGAGGCAGTTTCTGGAGCACTTAAGGTTGAGCAACTGAACTTCAATGTCACTAAATTGCTACAATCAGTATTCAAGCTACGAAACAAGGGTATTAAGAAACCTAACCAGTTCATGAATAACAAGGTTGACATTCGGTCGTTCTTTGAGGAAATCCAGGTTGAGGTTCCTCCCCGTCAGTTCTCCACTGCTAACACCAACAAAGGGTTGTTACGCCCTGAATTTAGGATTCTGCTGGATGTGGTCCAGCATTGCCTGCTTGGGAAGAAGTCTTCCCACGAGCAATTGAGTTGGCAGAAACTCAGTTTGATGAAGAGCATTTTCGCCACTGATGGAGCCAATTGGGTGGCTGTCATGGAAGATTTATTGATGATCGAGGCCAATAAGTTGAAGGAGGTGCCCAACGGTGTCTCCATGAGTGGTACTGATACATTGAATTTGGCAATCAAGGTTTCAATTCTGATTAAAGAGTCATAGCAATTTGCTGAAACGACTTTTCCCACTCAAATCCCTTACAATGAGAAGTGGTTGTATGCCACTGATTTAGATGTGCAGTCCTGCATGTTGGGTAGAGCCCAAACACTTCAACTAGAGTCACTTAAGGAGAAGAGAAAGGGCAAGAAAGTGGACTATGAGGATGAGGATGTGGATCACATCCACGCCGTTGAAGAATTTCATGAAGAGGAAGAGGAGGAAGCTGCTGCAACTGAAGACCTTCCACCTCCTCCTAAGGTGACCAAGCGCAAGAGGAACCCTTCCAAGCACCCTACAGGGCTTCTGAAGATTACGCCTCAGGCGAGAGAGCAACCTAACCCTACCCCGGTTGAGGATGTCCTAGATTCATCTACTGATGAGGATGTCCAAGACCAATACCAACTTTCCAAACGTCCATTCAAACCTGTTACCCAACCTTCAGATATTCCCCAACCTGAACCCCTCACCATCATCGAACCAACCACTGGACTTCGCTCCCCCACCCCGCGAGTCCAATCTGAACTTACCCCCACTGATATCTCACCAACCAAACTACCCTCAACCCTTAGCAAAACTAAAACTCCCACTAAACCTCCAACCAAATCTTCCAAAACCAGACCTGCATCTCAAACTAACAACTCTATACCTTAGTCACAACCACAACCCCAGCCTGAATTCACTCCTGAAATCCCTCGAACTGAAACCAATTCCTTAGCTTCTACCTCTCAACCCACTGACAACCAAGCCATGGTACTTTCCTCTCCAGCCTAGCTTTTTATCAACAACCTAGAGTTCCAATCCATTTAACACTTGGGATCTTCATTCCCTGAACTCTATAACCACCCCTCTCTCTCTGCCCTCTGTCAAAGGTTATGGACATGGCGTGCATACAGATTTGCTAACTCTACTGCTCTCTAGTTCAAGATTGAGGTATCTGGAATGAGCACTATCTTGGTTGAAGAAGCTGAACTGCAAGACCATTTTCAGTTCAAGGACGCCAATGATGCATTCTTAAATGCGGAGGCATACATTGAAGATCAAATATCACAAGCAGAGGTTGCGCTGGCCATACTTATTCTCGCTGAGTTTCTACATCTACTGAAACTCCTACTGCTACTGTTGCTTCCTCATCCACGGCCATTGTGCCAGTTGCCACTGAAAAATCATTTCCTGAGGCTCTGTCCTCCGATGGTGCATTGTTTCATGAACATCGTTCGATTTTTCAAGCAACTTTTGCTGAGCTCAAGAAGTATACTGATACTGAGAGCACTCGCCTCACCAACACTGCCGCCTCCACGATAAATGTCATGCAAGCATCCTACACCAAGAAGCTCGAAGGCCATGTTGCTGACCTTCAGAAATCTATTGATGCATTGGCTACTGAGAACAAGTCACTGAAGACTGAATTGAGTGTTGCCACTTCCTCTTTCTAAATTCAATCTTCCAGCACTGACATTGACACGAAGATTGAACAGGCTATCAAGGCCCAGTACACTGATCCCCAAGAATTCATGAAGAAGGAAATGCACTCAACTTTCCCCACTCACTTGGAACATTATAAGGTTCCCTCTGCTGACAAGGTAAAAAACATAGTGCTTTCTTGCAACAGAAATCGCACCAAGGCTGCTACGCTCAGAACAGATGTTGATACTGTTGTTCAGAACATTTCCACCCTACACACTGATGTTGACAAATTCTCTGCTGATATTACTTCTCAAGGAAAATCTCTTTCTCGCATCAGGAAGCGTCTTGAGAAAGTACATCAAACTTCAGATTCAGCTCTCGCCATGGCTGAAAAAGCTAAACTTGTCGCTGATGTTGTCAGCCTTAATGCCACCCTATCTTCTACGCATGCATAGAACATCTCAGGCATGTCTCTTGCCACTACTGATCATCAGAAACGTGTGGATGTTGCCATTGCGCACTGCAGAGCTCGCATTTCTCATATTGAAAACTTTTGCAATGACATCTCCACAAGCAATTCCCTGGGCATTGAATTTCCTAATATCCCTGCTCTATACTCGTACGCTGATCAATATCTCTCTGAATCCTTTGATGCTGCCAAAAAGGGGGAAGAGATACGCCTTCCTCGCCCCCCTGAGAACATCCAGGGAGATGAGGATGTGATAATTGATGAAGAAGACAATGAAGAATCTCCTAAAATTGAGCTGTCTGATACTGAATGTCAAGATGATAATAAAGATGAAAATGACAAGGATGGAAAGTCAAGTTCCATGCCTTCTGGTGCTAAAACTGATGAGCCAGCCACTGATGCCGATGCCATTGAACCTCCTCCTCCACCTCCACAAACTGAGAAGCCCTCTGAATACCAAGGTAAACCAGACAATGAAGTGGGTACAAATATTGATGCCACTGAGTCTACCATTGCTGCTGTTGTTGAGAAACTCATCATTCCCACTCTGCTTTTCAAAGAAGTTCCTCGAGAACTTAATCTATTTGCTGGTGCAACTGAGTCATCTTCCTCAGTCCAACATGAAGTTCTTTCGACTGAGAAGCCATTCTCCATGCACAAAGGAAATGATGTTATGCCATCCATTACTGAAGAGGAAGAACTTAATGAAGAGGAGATCTATGCTGGTGAGATGAGTCCTGAATTTGAAGATGAACTTGCTGTCTCTCTTGTCCAGGTTGTGATTCCACTTAAAGCTAGGGAGAAAATGCAGAAATTAAAGGATGCTTTCGATGCCAAAATGATTGAAAGAAGGAACACTGATACTCATCGTGTTAAAAATCTATACGCCTTCAGAGTTCAAGGGAAGAAGAAGAGAACCACACAATCAGATCCTCCCACTCGTGCTCACACTGATTCATGGGTTTGCCCTATCTTAAGTGATGAATGGGAAAAATTCAAAGATAATTTAGTGAAGATGATTGACCACTGGACAATGTATGGTGCTTCAGGAGAAACTGATAGAGATCAGTTGTTCTTAAATTTCCTAGATGATTACCCTGATTCAAAATTCATCAAGTTGATCAAGGAAGACGCTGCTAAATCCAATATCTCGATCACTACTCCTTCAAGGAAACAATTTTAAATTTCAACTTTGCCCAGAGGCGTTTATCTTGACATGAGACCAATTGAATCTGAAGTCATTATTTAGTATGTTTTTGTCGTGTTTTGGTTGTATTTTAGTATATTGTTTTGTCATGTTTTGTGTGTTGGTTCTTTGTTTAGTGTTGTGTTATTGTTCGTTTTTACGCCGGGTTCTTTGTTTCGTGTTTTGAATGTAGGAGGTGGAAAAGAGGTGGAATAGAAGCTTAAATGATACCGTAAATGTTGAAGATGCTAAGACGAATGAATCCGAGGATAGCGGATGGGAGCTTACTAGGAGATATGGGCAAAAACAACGAGAGGAGAAAGAACGCGGGTGCATGGCCATATGCGAAATTGTTGCGCAATGCACAACAATTTTGTTTTGGCTCGTTCTCCTTCGTTACAACTCCGAATTCGGATCTGTCTGCGGCTACGGATTCCTATCGAGACAAGCTTCAAGTTGGTGTTTTTAAAAATTTCGCTTTTTGCACAGGTCAGCGGTCGCTGGGCCTATGCTGCAGCAGCAGACAGAGTAGCAAAGCCAGGTACCGCTGGCTTCCCAGCGGCCACTGGCTAGCAGTTCCAGGCGGGATTTTAAGTCTTTTTGGGCATCATTTTCATAAGCTCTCTCATCACCAACCATTGTAACTTGTAAAAACTCTCTCAAACACTTGTTCTTACTGTTTTCTTAGTTTAGTGCTGTTGGGTCCCGGGAGAGCAGGTGTGGTGTATGGGGAGGGGGGGGGGAATACACCACAATCCAACTTTTTGCGTTTGGCTGTTTGAACAGCAGGTTGAGAATCAGCTCGCTGTTGATACCAGAACAGCTCGCTGTTAATAGCACTCGATCTCCTCTGTTGTAGAGAGAGTTCTAGCTGCTCAAGAAAGTTCTCAACACAGAGCGTGAGTAATCTGTTAAGGAGCAGATAGACTGGCAGCTAGCTGGAGTGTACCAGACGATCTGTCCAAACACAGATCGTGTGCGGAAGCTGTGTGTATGTTGGTTGCTCTTACACTTAGAAAATATATTTTGTTTATACCGAATGTTCTTTATGAGGTTGATTCAAATGCACAGCTCGCTGTTGGTAACAGCTCGCTGGTGAAGTGATAAACAAAGAATCAAACTAATGCAATGCAAAATATAAAGGAACACACAATATTTAACGTGGTTCGGGAAACCCCCTACGTCCACGATCGATCAAAGCTAGATCGATGAATCCCTTAACCTTGGATCCCTCGCTTATTTATCCTCGTTGAGTACGAGCTAAAACTCGCTTATTTATTCTCGTTGAGTACGAGATTACAACTCTCTTGTTTAAACTCGTCGAGTACGAGATCTGGGTTCGGTTTTATAATCGTTCTTCCTCCGAGCTTTTGGCTATGGAGGAAACTAGAACTATGGGCTTTGTAGGCTCAAAACTAATGTAAGTTCTAGCGGGTTTATCTTCAGAAAAATGGTGATCTCTCTCTAATTTACAACACTCAAGGATGTATATAATCTATATCTAGTGTTGAATAAATCAATGGAAAACTGGAGAGAATCTTGTAGCGTTGTAGCTTTTTCTGGGCAATATCACGAACTCACGAACAACATTTCTGAAGAAGGCTTGAAGTATTTATAGGCTTATTTTAATTATAGCCGTTGGAAGTCTTTGCAGCTTTTGCAGTAAGCATTAAATGCTCTTTTGACCGTTGACTGCTGACTGTACTTCTAGCCATTGGAGTTTGTCCTACGAGGATGTTGACGTGGCATAGGACAGGTAGCTTATCAATTTAGGTAGATTATAGCTTCCTCCAACTTGGATGAGCAGCTCGCTGTCCATCTCGCTATGCAGCTTGCTGTCATCTTGAAGACTAGCTGTTGATACACAGCTATCTGTTGTGGTAAGCAGATCGTTTTCATCTTTTGAACGATCTGCTGTTGACTGCTATTT
>JAPKLX010000131.1:218770-230105 GCA_026898415.1 Leonotis leonurus
TTCTAACCATCTTGAGTACCTCACTTCGAAATTCAGTGATCGATCACCTGCCGCCGCCTCCATGTAGCGTCGGACGTCGTGCTCGGCGTACTCCATCACGATGAAAACGCCGTTGGAGTCGTCGGCGGCCACCTCCTTGAATCCGACGACGTTGGGATGGCCGCGGAGCGACTTGAGGATGTCGATCTCCCTGAATGTGAAGACGGTCATCCCTTTGAACACCGCCTTCATCGCCACGATCTGGCCAGTGGCCTTGTGGCGCGCTTTGTAAACGGCGCCCTGCGAGCCGCCGCTGATGAAGTTGAGCCTCTCGTAGTCGTCAAATCTCCTGCAGTCGACGAAGGCGCCGGTGCTCTTCAAGAGCTCCTTCAGCCTCTCCAACATCTCCTTATTCTCTTTGATGCACTCGAACGCACTTTTGAATTCCAAAACCATTGCGTGCACTTCGAAATCCTTCATGATCAGCGGCGGCGGTGGGAAAATTGCGTTCTTGATACTAACTATTAAATTCTTCATGATGATGAAAGCGCCGGTGTGATCGTTTGAGAAAATAAAGGTAGGAGATGGCGATGTATTTATAATTGGATTAATTGTTTACCCCTTTTTTTCGGTTAGGGTTTATTATGCTTTAGTATTTGGTAAGTTCTTATCCTAATCTCTTCTAACTCTACTTGTGCAATGTGCATTGTATGTACTATATAAACATGGTAACATTGTTGGGAACAGAGAGCAGAGAACACAGAAAAAGAAAGAAGAATTGCTGTAGAATGTATATAAAGAAGAGGTGAATATTGCTTGATGTTTATTGATTGAGATGCAGAGGTATAAATAGCCCTCTAAGCAACGGAAAGATAGCAACGTGGAGATAAACTCTCAACGGAAAAGCAGAAATCCTAGCAACTATCAAAGATACGTGCTACTGCTAACTAATAATGCTAAAAACAAGGACTAACAAAATAACAAATAAAGACTTAGTCTAATGCTGAGCTGGCAATATGAATCATCAATCTTCATTCAACACTCCCCCTTGATTCATAATTGCATACTCCAAGCAGATTTCTGAACTTGACGTGCTTCTCCGAAGACAACGACTTCGTGAAAATATCAGCTAGATTCTCTTGACTGCTGCAAGACTTCAAAGAGATGAGCTTCTCATTAACCAAATCTCTTATAAAATGAAACTTAATGTCGATGTGCTTCGTTCTTCCGTGCATAACCGGATTCCTTGCGATAGCAATAGCCGATCGATTATCGCAAAAAATCTCAGTAGCTTCCTTCTGCTCTTGCTCCAAGTCAGCCAATAACCTTCTCATCCATACTGCTTGACACGCTGAAGAAGTAGCAGCCACGTACTCTGCTTCCGCCGTTGAAAGCGCTGTCACTCCTTGCTTCTTTGAGCTCCACGTCACAGCTCCTGACCCGAGATTGAAAACGAAGCCTGAAGTACTTCGCCTATCATCTACACAACCTGCCCAATCGCTGTCAGTAAACCCAACCAATTTAAATTCAGCAACATTTGAGTACCAAACGCCAAAATCTTGAGTTCCGGCTACGTAGCGAAGAATTCTTTTCGCAGCTCCGAAATGTTGCCGTGTTGGATTATGCATAAATCTGGAAACCATACCAACAGTGAAGGCAATATCAGGTCTCGTATGCGTTAAATAGATCAGACCTCCAACTAGACTTCGAAAGCTTCCCGCATCAGCTTTCTCAGTACCATCTTCAAGCTGCAACTTTTCATTGATATTCATGGGAGTAATTGCAGCTTTGCAATTCGTCATGTTGAAGCGCTTGAGCAAATCATCTGCATATTTTTTCTGGAAGACGAACACTCCATCTTCTCCTTGCTTAATTTCCAACCCAAGAAAATAATTAAGCAAACCCAAATCTGTCATCTCAAACACATTCATCATACTCTCTTTGAACTCAGTAATAAGAGAGTAAGATGATCCCATATAAATGATATCATCAACATATACACAAACAAGGAGCAAACTACCGTTACCTCCCTTCTTTGCATACAACGTAGGCTCATTATCACTTCTCTCAAATCCATTTTGCTGAAAAAATGAGTCGAGCTTGCTGTACCATGCTCGCGGAGCCTGCTTCAAGCCGTATAATGCTTTCTTCAACCTATACACCTTATCCTCCATGCCCTCAACGATAAATCCTTCCGGCTGCACGACATAAACTTCCTCCTCCAACTCTCCGTTTAAAAACGCAGACTTGACATCTAGTTGATAAATAGGCCACTTAAGATGAGCAGCCAAAGCCAAAAACATTCTCACCGTTTCAAAGCGTGCAACCGGAGAGAATGTTTCCTCGTAGTCGATGCCCTGCTGCTGCGCATACCCCTTGACAACCAAACGAGCCTTGTGTTTCTGCACACTCCCATCAGCATTATACTTTGTCTTGAACACCCACTTCAAGCCAATTGCACTCTTATTTTCAGGTAAATCTACTAGCATCCAAGTTCCATTCTTTTCAATTACTCTAATCTCCTCCTCCATTGCTTTTTGCCACTTCTCTTCTCCAATAGCATCATGGAACCGACTTGGATCTGCAACCATAAGAGCAAAAGTACATCTCTCATATATTTCAGTTAGAGACCTATAACCTCGTACAGGTGGTGTTTCAAGAGATGATGAGCTATTTGATGAGGGAGGTGTATGTGTGTTTGGAGAATTTATGGGGCTGGTGTGAGGCGTATTTAGAATAGTGGAGTTTGGAGTAGTGTTTGGTGAGTCTGTGGGGCTGCTTTGTGGTGAGTTCAGGGGGCTACTTTGTGGTGAATTTGGACTAGAATCTGCATCACTCGAGTCCAGCGGGAAGAGAATATATGAATCATCTTGCTTGCTCTCCCAATCCCAACAAGCATCTTCATGGAAAACGACGTCCCTGCTGATAATAACTTTTCCACTAAGAGGGTTATATAGCTTGTATGCTTTGGATTGAGAAGAGTACCCAATGAAGATACACTTTACAGATTTTTCGTCAAGTTTTCGACGATTATGAGAACTGACCAAAGCATAAGCTATGCATCCAAAAACCTTTAGATGGCTCACCGTCGGCTTCGTACCTCTCCAAGCTTCATGTGGAGTGCGATTTAGAACAGCTTTTGTCGGAGATATATTCAGCAAAAATACGGCAGTAGCAACAGCTTCTGCCCACAAAGAGTTTGGGAGATGCTTCACCTTCAACATACTTCTTGCCATCTCCACAACGGTGCGATTTTTCCTCTCTGCCACACCATTCTGCTCCGACGTATATGGTGCTGTTAATTCCCTCCGTATTCCGTTAATTTCGCAAAAATGATTAAAATCATTAGAGCAAAACTCACCACCCCTATCTGTACGAAGAGCCTTGATGCTCATCTCACTTTGCTTCTCCACCATCGCCTTGAAATTCCTGAAGTTCTCGAAGGCTTCGGATTTATTTTTCATAAAATAAACCCAACTCATGCGACTATAATCATCGGTAAGTAGAAAGAAATACCGACTTCCACCAATCGACTCCGTATTCACAGGCCCGCACAAATCGGCGTGAATGAGCTCAAGACATTTAGAAGCTCTCCACAATACACCAGTAGGAAAAGATTTCCTCGTTTGTTTCCCATAGATACATCCCTCACAAAAATCAAAAACATCAATTTTAGGCAGCCCAAGAACCATACCTTTCTCACGTAGAAGTTTTAATCCATTGGTATTGAGATGCCCATATCGTAGATGCCACAGCCTCGATGCCTCTTGTGTGCCGGAAACAAGAGCGTATTTCTCTACATTTGACACTCGCAGCGGAAACATCTTATTCTCCGTCATGCAAACCTTTGCAATAATTTGCCCAGACTTCTTTTCTTTGATGACACAGAAACCATCATCAAACAACACCATGTATCCAGTAGTCATCAATTGCCCCACACTCAATAAATTATATGCCAATTTTGGAATAAAATAGACATCATAAATGTGTTTGGTGTTACCATGGCCATTCTTTACTTCAGCAACACCTTTCCCTTCAACTTGAATCGCCTTGTTGTTGCCTAGCTTGACCTCGGACTTGTAAGATTCGTCAAGCTCTTTGAACATCTCCTTGCTGGAACACATGTGATTCGAGCAGCCGCTATCCACGAACCACACATCGTTCGGTGTATCCATGGCGTCTGCAACAGCCATGAATAACTCAGCTTTTAAGAAATCCTGAGCTTTTAAGAAATCCTGAGCTTTTAAGAAATCCTGAGCTTTTCGTCTGTTATTATTATTATTATTATTATTATTATTATTATTATTATTATTACTCAGCTTTTAAGAAATCCTGAGCTTTTCGTCTGTTAATGAGATTCAATTCGTTGGTAGCTTTATTTTGTATGCTAACTCAAAACAAAAATTCTAGAGTAAACATTACCAATTACACAAAAAAAATACACGAAAATTTAACATATTTATAGTGTGCGATTATGGTATGGTTGGTATGCATGAATATTTTGAGAAATGGAATAATTATTCATGCTTCCATTCCTTATCTAACTAGTATTGTAACTTGCGTCACAAGACTCACAGCATAATATGATATTTATTTTATTATCGTATAATTAAAATATATTTTAAAAACAAAATTAAATATCCAAAAATTACAATATAAACAAAAATAGAGATTACTACTCCATACAATTCAGATAATATATTTCGGAAAATATTTTCCTGAATTGTGTTATAAATTTAAGTAGAATCATCTTATCACTCACCTTAATTAAATCAAAATCATTCAAACATGTAAAAATTAGTAACACGCAAATCCAACAAAATATAGAAGTCAACATTAATAATTATACTTAAAACCCAACATTTATTTTATAATCATAATATATAAAATATAATGATAAATACTAAAAATCAAATGAATAAAAAATAGAAAAATATAAATACTTAATTAAAATTTTATGTCTTACCATATTTTTAAAAATAACGTAAAAAACATCATTAGTGATGTACTGAAGAAATAAAAATAGTTAAACTGATAATATTACACGTTTAACTATATTTTTTAGAATAATTTCAATTTTAAATTTTAGAGATAAAAGGTAATTAAAACTTTATTTTAACACATTTTAGTGATAATAATAATAATAATAATAATCAGAAACGATCATAATGTAGGAATCAATAAACCAATAATAATTGTTTGTTAAAAATATTATTTATGTATGTAACATGTTGTCTTTATTTATTTATAATTAAAATATACGCTAATTAATAAAGTCTAATTGTATGTTAAATCAGACCTTTTGACATTAATGAATTTAAATAAAATCAAGGTAGACCAAAATATACATTGATTTATAAAATCACTAATGTCCTAAGCACTTAGTATAAATCTTGGGGGCCATAAACATATTCCATCCGTGTCTAAATATTTTTTTTTCTATGTATATCAGTTTATGAAGTAATTCTAAAAAAAAATGAGTAATAATGTATGTAAAAATAATAATATTTAAAAATATTAATTAAAATAATAGATTTAATTGTGAAATATGAAATGAGGGACACTCCAACTTTTAATAGGCTTTGAGATTTTATTGAGACTTGATGGTTGTGATGGTATGAAAACAGAATGCTCGGACCAAGTGGGATCAATTCTACATACACCCTTCTTAACATATGAAATGATTTCTATTAGTGAAACAGCCCCACCACTTGTCACAGAGATTGTGTCAACCTCCAATTGGATAGCCTATAACATTATCAGTAGGGCTGTTAAAATGGGTTTGGACAGCCACTTTAAGGTATTCGAGGTTTGGATCGAGTTGGATTTTGAATATTGAGATTTAAAAAATATCAAATTTAAAAATTCCCGTCTAAAATAACATACGGGTCTATCAGGTTTCGAGCTTAAAAAAGTTTGCCGGTTATGAATTATATATGTATTTTTATTTTCAATTAAAATATTACAAATTATAACATTAAGTCATTAAAATTAATGTAGTTTATTTATAATTATTTTGTTTAGAAGTAAAAATATTTTTTTTATAAAGATTTGTTAATATAAATAAATAAAGAAATAATTATATTAAAATTTTAAATATATAAATAAATAATTATTATCAAAATTTTAAAATATATTAAAATAAAGCTCGTCCGACCGATAGGTCGTAAAGTGCTGGTTGGAACTTCATATTTATAGACTAGAAATTTTTTGAACAAATTGAAGCGGATTTTAAATTTTTATAAAGTCTAAGGGACGTGATTGGACTTGTCCAGAGAGATAATTTTAACAGTTTAATTAAGAGAAATCCTATAATAAGGTATATAAATAAAAATATGAATATCTTTTAGCAATTCTATGTATATGTAAATAAGAATACATATAATATAAAATATGATTAATATCATTTTTAATTCTATTTTTTTAAAATAAAAAAATCGAATCAATTCCAATGATTATTCAAGCAATTTGAAAAATAATTTATAGGATAAAAATATCTTTTTATAATATTATTATATAGAATATATTGTACTTGACTCTTTTTTATTTTCCCTAAATTTCCTACAAAAACAAGTTTCTAATTACAAATATAATTCAGCAAGTACTACTTAAATTGAAAAAATATTAGTTTCTCCTCAAGAATATAACTCCTTTAACCAAGCATGATTAAGTGCAGACTCGGCTGTGATTCTCTCACTCGGATCCCAACTCAAAAGACTAATCAAGAGATCGAAACCAACATCTGTAACCACCTTAGCAGGAAAACAAAAACAATCTAAACCACCCTCGACTTCCTCCAGCATCGCATATATCCTGGGAAGCCTTCTTCAGGCTTGCTTATCCCTGTCGGACCTCAGCAGCATCCAGGGCCGGACCTGGATAAAATGGGGCCTCAGACGACCTATATATATTTACATGGAAAAAAATAATAATTTTATTAACTTTTTTATTTTTATTTTTCAATGATTATTTTATTTTAAAAATAAATAACTATCAAGAACTAGAGTAATATTTCGTCTGCTACATTAGTGATAAGATTGAGAAATTAATTGATTTTAGTTGTTAAAAATAAATTTCCTGATATATATGGAAAAAAAATTTTAACAATTCAAATGCTAATTATTCTTGTCATTTGATATTTCATGTAAATTTTGAAAATTAGGACAAAACATATAAAGTAACCTTTATTATTATTTCTAAAAATTTATTATTAATATAATTAATTTTTCAAATGAATGTATGTCATATATTTTAATTTTTAATACTAGTTAGAATGATATTTCAAATCTCAATTGTTTTGTTCAAGTCTTCCAAATATTTTTATGCAGTTAAAAAAAGATAATAAAATCATTTAATAGTCATAGTTCAAATTTGTGGACCTAAATGAAAGTATTTCATTATTTTTATTTCAACTAATGTCATATCTTGATTTTTTTGGTAAAACAATCTAATATCTTTTGTGCTTTGAAGATAACGAAGAATGTATTTAACATCATTTCAGTGCCTCCGAGTGGGGGAAGTACTGAATCTTGCAAGTAAATTTACTGCAAATGCAATGTCAGGTTTTGTGCAATTTGCGAGATAAAGGAGAGCTCCAATGACACTCAAGTAAGGAACTTCCGGTCCCAAAATTTCTTCATCATCTTATTTAGGTCTAAACAGGTCCTTGTTCACTTCTAGTGATCGGACAACCATTGGTGTGCTAAGTGGATGTGATTTATCCATATAAAATCTTTATAGAATCTTTTTCACATAAGTTAACTAGTTGTACAAAAATTTCTTTTGGGAAATGTTCGATGTGCAGGCCGAGACAAAACTTGGTTTTACCCAAATCTTTCATTTCAAACTCCGTCTTTAAGCATGAGCTAGCTTCATCAACTTCTTTGTGTGTTACGATTAAGTTTATGTCATCAACATAAACAATAATGATACAAAAACCATCTTGTGACTTCTTGATAAACACACAAGGACACACATTATTGTTTATATATTCTTTCTTTAGGAGAAATTCTCTTAGCCGGGCATACAACATTTTTTCCGACTGTTTTAAGCCATACAACGACCTTTCTATTTAACACTATACATGTTGTAACTTTCATTTTCTTTAGTTTAGAAATATTATATCCATCAGGGATTTCATATAAATATCAGTGTCTAGTGATCCATATAAACATGCAGTCACGATTCCATTAACTGCATATCAAAATTCATAGTTGATGCCAAAGATATTAAATAGCGGAACGTTATGCCATCTAGGTCTCTACGAGAACCCTTGAGCTACTAATCTCGTTTTATATCTCACCACCTCATTATTCTCGTTTCTCTTTTGTACAAACATCCATTTGTATCCAACTGGGATAGTATTCACGGGTGTACGTACAATAGAGAAAAAAAATTCTTTTATTTAGCGAGTTGAGCTCTGCCTCGATTGCCTTTTTCCATTTCGACCAATCAGAGCGCTTCCGCCACTCTGCTATCGTTTTTTGTTCTGGATCCAGATTATAATTTGAAATAGCAAGGGCAATTGTAGAGGCAAATATGTTTTCGAAAATAATAACATTTCTATTATAAGTTTCTCCCGTATTTATAAAATTCATAGAAACTTCAATATTAACATTAATCAAATTTCATCATTTCTCATAATATCGTGATCTGGTTGTTCCACAATCCTAGTATTATCATTAGTTGATACACGTGCAGACGTACTAGGATTATCATCTTCAGGAGGTTGTTGATTCAATCTCATTCCTTTATTTAATTTTACTTCGGGGACTTTTATCTTTAGCACCGACAGGTCTCCCACGCTTCTAGCGTTGAGGATAATCAGCTGATTTTGTTAGTTCACATGGAACTTCAATTATTTGCTAAATATTGTAAATTTATAATTTTTTGAACTCACAGTTAAAATTGATTAGTATGGGGATCTAAATAGTGAAGATTCTTTTCATTCCATGAAATTTCCTGACATTTTGTTGAAACTGGGCTTTTGTCTCCCCCTAATGTCGGGAAAAGATCATCAAAAATGCAATCAGCGTACCAGACATTTAATTTATCCACATTCATGGGTTCAAGAAATTGAATACTCAAGTAATAGACGAAGATTCAAAACCCACGTATATCTCAAGCTTGTGCTGAGGGCCCATATATGTACGATGTGGCAGCGATATAGGAGTATAAACTCCACAACCAAATATACGCAGATGAGAAATATTTGATTCTTTGCCACGTACTAATTGTATGGGGGAATAATCATGATATGCAGTTGGTCGGATTTGGAGTAAAATAGCAGTAGGCAGAATCGCATGACCCCAACAAGAAATAGGTAAGTTGGAATATTGTAGCAATGGTCTAGCTATTAGATTTAAGCGTTTGATTAATTATTCAGCCAGACCATTTTGAGTGAGGACATTAGGAACAGGATGTTCGACTTTGATATCCAATGAGGAGAAATAGTCATCAAATGTATTTGATGTGAATTCACCAGCATTATCCATTCGTATGGATTCATTGGGTAATTAGGGAATTGAGTTCTAAATTTAATGATTTTGGCAATCAATTTAGCAAATGCATTATTGCGAGTAGAAAATAAGCACACATAAGTCCATCGAGTTGAAGCATCTATTAGAACCATATGGTCCTGATGCGGGGTGAATAGTTCCACATATATCTCCTTGGATCCTTCAAGAAAAGTAGGAGATTTTATTCCAACTTTAGTACAAGAAGATCGTACTATAAGCTTACCCTTCGCACATGCGTCACAAACAAATTCGTTTGAGGAAGGGAGATCTTTTGTTTGAATATTATGCTCAATAGCATTATTAATAATTGGACGTATCATATTTAGCTCAGGATGACCCAATCGTCCATTCCATAATTTAAAAGATTTTGGGTCTTTAAAACTTATACTTAACGCAACATGATTATTAGGTCGAATGTAGGTATAATACAACTCGGAGGAGAAAGGGGAGAATTTTTCAATAACTTGCTTTCGACATCCAATATTTCGAGTTATGCTTAAAAATTCATTATTGTTCTCAATTTCGATTTCAATATGAAAACCGTTTAGACGGATGTCTTTAAAGCTAAGTAGGGTACGTTTCGATTTGGATACAAAAGTGCATCATATATAATTAGTTCAACACCCATAGGTAGTATAAAGATGCTCTTCTAGAGCCGATAATAAGAATATTATCATTAGCAATTGTAGTAATATTGCCCATTTTTTCAGTAAGAGTATGAAAATATTTTCTATCAGTTAAGATAGTATGTGTTGTGACACTATCCACTAAACACAATGTACTCGTATTCTCCGTGGGTTGCATATTCGAATTCATGATTCTAAAAGAAAACATGGAAAAAGAACATTAAAAGTACTGACTAAACTAGTTAATAATATATCCAAAATCATCTAGTCAAAATGTCATATAAGCATGAAAAATTAGACAAAACCAAAGTATCATCCAAGTCGCATAATAAAAAACATTCTAAATATAAGTTCTAAATAATCTAAATAATTAATTAATCACGAGATCACTCTTGATATCCATAATCGGCAAGCTCAAGCTTCAACGAGTCATCATCATCAGGATTAAAAGCTAAATTTGCTTCAGGCAAACTAGCATGGTGTGTCTAAATAAATAATTAATTAATCTTGTCCTTTTGCATCCTTTGATAAGCTTCAACAAGGTGTTTCGGGGTGCGACAAGTGCGGGACCAATGTCCCTTACACCCACACCTATAACAAGTTTATGATTCTCCCTTGGTGTGCTGAGATTTATCAGGCGTCTTCTGGACTCCTGTGTTGTGATCTTGAAGTCTAGTATCATTTTTGTGACCACGACCTCATCCCCCTTTGTGTGACCAACCTCGTCCACCACGTTTTGGCCAATTTGTATTTCCTCTACCTCTCCCTCGGCCACCTTTATGTGTACTAGTATGTGCTTCAAGCACTACTTCTGTACCAACGGGCCTTGCATTATGATTCCTCGTCAAGAGTTAATTGTGTTTTTCTACTACTAGCATTGCAGAAATAAGCTCAAATGCTTAGTGTAATTTTTAGTCTTGTACTGCTGCTGCACTTGTCTTGTAACTTCTACAAACTGTCTCACCATGTCATTACTTGAAGATGCTTCGTTGACCTTCTTTTTCGGACCTCTAGAGCTCCTTTGCTGTGAGTTATCCGCCATTGTCTCGAATATCTCGGTGAGCTCTTCCGCGGTCTTGCTCCCAATGTCTCCTCCAGCCGCATTATCAACCATATAATGAAAATTCTGGTGAAGACTCTCGTAAAAGAACTGGTTGAGCAATTTCGGAGAAAGATTGTGATGAGGACATTGCATCTGGAGACATTTGAACA
>JAPKLX010000131.1:230115-411053 GCA_026898415.1 Leonotis leonurus
TATCTTCGAGTCGTACATGGTGATCAAGCATGCAAAACCCTTAAGCATGGATCAAACAACCATAAAATAAGATCGATTCAAGCATCAAACCATAGAATAGAAATAATCAACCCTAGATAAGAATCTAGCCAACCATAATGAAAAACAAATCCATAGAAAAGTTCATTGAAGATAACTTACTAAGAATTCACCGTTCGATTGCTAAATTCCTTCAATCCTTGGATACCCCAAGGAATTAAAGTAAGAAAACAATAAACAAGTGTTTGGGAACTGTATTTTCTGAGTTATAGGTGTTAGAATGTCTGAAACTACGCCTAGAACACTTAAAACTCACGCACATAACTGCTAGCCAGCGGCCGCTGGCTACAGCCTTCTGACCATCAACGAGTAGCTTCCCAGCGATCGCTGGAATACCTAGCGATCGCTGGCTGCGTGGTTCTGCCTTCGCTTGATTCTGCAGCCCAGCGATCGCTGGCTGCCCTTTTCAGCTCCTTGTTGTGTTCTTCTCTATCCCGTTCCATGCTCGTATGCTCCTTTTTTGCCCGGCTTTGCTCCAACGGCTTTTCCAGCACTTCCAACTCAAATTCATCTTCTTTCACTCCATCCTACATAATACACACAAAAATAAGAACCGGCATAACACGAACGATAAAACAATACGAAACAAAAGATAAACATATAAAACACGACAAAACGACACACAAATACATAACTAAAAACCTACTAAACATGTACATCATGTTACACATAAAAACAATACATAATCATAGCTTCATGAATAATCATTCCAAAATAATTAATACTTCATACTAATACATCAAGGCTGTAATATACATAAAACTCTTATCAACCTCTAAGTTAACAACTAATATAGGCAAAATAAAAATGAAGCAAGGTACGAAACATTAGGATCTCACTTATGGAAATAAATGTAAATTAGTAATTCTAATTTATTAGAAAAAAATATAAGATAATAAAGTGACTTCTCACACAAAAAAAAAAATGATTTTAAACGCAACATATATATTGTAGATCACTAATTGATAATCATATCTCTCCGTTGAAATTTGAGGATGCAATTAAATAAAATTTAATCAGCAATAATGAAAAAATGCCCAATGTATAAAAGAGGAAAGTGATTTGACGATGGTGAAATTTCTGTTCAATTTCTGTTAGTGCGCCTACTGGAAACGTGCTTTTGTGTTCTATGTCACTAGTAACTCATGGATTCTGTTTATTGAATAGTTGAAATCCTTCTCTTCTAGTATGCTATTGTTGGCTAATTGAATAAAAGAGAAACAGGTTTTCCTGTTTCTGAGTATGGTTATACTTTTACGGGTGGTTTGGTTTGTATGATAGGATTGATAGGATTAATAGGTTTATAACCTTTAAATCTCTACCTTTTTATTCATAATTATCCATCTCCTTATGAATTTAGTCATTTTTTATGTTCCTTAATCACTCAAATGTTTGATTAAATAATCAAGTCAAATTTGGTGTGATTATATAATCAAGCATTTGAGTGATTAAGAGGCATAAAAATGGATTGAATTCGTAAGGAGATGGAGAATTATGGATAAAAAGGTAGAGATTTAAAGCTTATAATTCTATCAATCCTATCACACAAACCAAACCACCCGTTATTGGAAATTTGGGATGTGAAATATGAAGTTAGTTTAATGTGAAATATTGAAACCGGATACTGATACGAGTGATAGGGTTGAATAAAAGTGATGGTTTCAGACATGTAAAGGTCAAAGTTTTATTTTGTGTATAGAAGAAATAAGAGAAAACTAGAAAAATAAAAGAATGGAATGACACTGGAAACGAGCTAGAGAGATGAATTGGTATAAAAAAAAAATCTCACATAGAATAGAACAATATCAAATTTTCAGAATACAATACGAACAACACTCCACGCTCTCGATCATATCATATGTTCAATAATCAATTAGAATGAAAATATAAGTATACTATCTTGCAGTAAAGATACGATTTTTTTCCTAGAACAAATTACCGTATTCAATTTGAGTTAGAATCTCGTGCTGATAACCTGTTGTAATTCATCTTCTATTCTATCGATTGAACCGTGCGTAGAGAGAAAAAAAATGAAAATAATAAATGAGAGAGGACGCAGGGAAAAAAACAATAGGGTCTCAAAACCCTAGAACTCTATTAATATTTCTAGATGGTCATACAAAAGATATTACATAATCATAAATAAATATCTAAATATTCTAATAGTAATGTCCATCAAATAATCTTATTTTATAACAGGATTAACCATTCATTCAACTACTCTTGATATTAGCTATATATTCTCAATGATTAGGAATGAGTTTTATTTTGATTTTTGAAAAAACTAATTATTACTTAGTATTTTTTAAAAATGACTTATTAAACTTTTTTCAGAAATTTCATGCTGGCTAGGTCAAGTTGGATTGGACCGGACCGATCTTGATTCATTGGGTCAAATGAAGAAAATAGACCAATATAATTTTTTACCATATTTTTTGCACAAATTTACAACTAGCGAATAATAGTGGCAACAAAAATTGTTTTTCGTGCCTACAATAATCGGTACGAAAGATTTGCGAACATGTTTGAATATCATTTTAATGAGTCGTATTTTGAGTAGTTCACGAACTTTCTTAACGAGCTTGTTTATGAACTTTATAAACGAGACGAACTTCCAATAGTTCTCAAACTTATATATGAATTAGTTCACAAACTTGTAAAATTAATATAAAATATTTAGGGAAAAGTAGCATATTTGCCCCTAGGGTAGAAGCCCATATGATGGATCACCTCTTATGGTCTAGGTTTGTTCAAATGTCCCCCTAAAGTCGATAAGTTGCTGCAATTTAACACTTCATTCTAACAGTCGTTTAACGTCGTTAAGCAAATTAGTTTTTATTTATGATTCTCATTGTCTCTAACCTCTCCTCATCCACTCTAGGCTCTTCAACAACAACAACCCTTTCCTCTACCCTTTATTCAACCCCTTTTCTTCTACCATTTCTTCATTACACCTTTCATCTACCCCATCTACATCTCCTCCATCTGTCATTTGATTCCTCTGCTCTCCGCAATTAGTTTGGAACTAACGTATATCTAAGGTAGAACCGAGATTGCTCGATCCTCACCTAGAACGCCACCATGAGTCTTATATATGAGATGTATGGCTGAAAAAATAAAGCTTACATATTCATACAGAGATATCACTTATCACCTATGGTGACACGAATATCTACGGTATATGATATCTGGATACATAATTAGTAATCCAATCAATACTATCCAGAGATAAAATTGAAACATCATACATTTTAACAAATGCTTATAGGCATAAAGAGAGGACATGGATAAAAGTTGTACGTAGGAAACAAATTTACACTAATTCTTGGAACAAGATGTAGTTTGGTACTTTGTTTTGCTGTTGAACTTCTCTTAGTCTCATTGATCACTTTTGATGTTTTCCTTTAGCTTACAAGAATTATATTTTCTTGAATGAACAATATTTTCTCCATCTTCTACCAAAATAGTCTTGTACTCATTTCTTGTCTGACTTATGCTTGATCATGTCATCTCTAAATTTTTGTAATATTTGTTTCTACACATATACATATATGCTATTATACAAGGGCGACTTCGCTTTCCTTCCTCTCATTGTTTTGCTTGATAAATCCCACATACAGGCCAATCTCGATCCGATCACTGTCAAGAAGAAAGTCTTCTGCTTTGACCACCTTCAGAAATGCTCTTGACAAATTCAACCAAATTTCTCCAGTTATCTACTTCAAATAACCACTTAATCATTCTTAGATAAGTAAATGCAGTCAATGGATGAGGAAAGATTAAAGATAATGACAGATGGAGCAAACATAGATGGGATAGAGGAAGGGTGTGATGAAGAAATATGGAGATTTATGAAGAATTACAATATGAGTGAGATTTTTACAGAATTATGGAGATTTTACTTCTAGTGTGCAATAGAGAAGTTCAAAACAGACCTTCATCTCTTTTAAGTAGTTGAGAATCAGAAATAAAAAATTAATTTACTTAACGGTGTTAAAGGGCCGTTAGAATGAAGGGTTAAGTTGCAGCAATTTATCAACTTTAGGGGCTCGTTTCAACAAAACCAGATCATAAGAGGTGATACGCCATAAGGACCTTTACCCTAAGGGCGGATATGCTACTTTTCCCAAATATTTATTATAACATAATTTTAATAACTAGACCCATTACGGGCCTAACACATAATTTGATCTTTATAAATAATTCGAATTTATATATATATATATATATTAATGGTCCTAATAATGGTTTCGATAAATAATTCGAATTTTAATAACAATGTACTTCATCCATCCCACTAAATTTGACACCTTTTTTCCGGCACGGTTATTAAGGAGAGTGGATAAAGTAGTGTAAGAGTGATAAAGGTGATCGGATCCACACTTTTTTGAAGAGATAATTTTTACTCTCTCCGTCCCACTAAACTTGACACAATTCTCTTATTGGGACGTCCCACTAAACTTGGCACACTCTTAAAATAGTAAAAGTTATCTCTTTAAAAAGTTGTACACTCTTACACTACTTTATACACTATCCTTAATAGTCGTGCCCAAAAGTTTTGTACCATTCTTATTGGGACGGAGAAATTATTATTTTTGGAATGTGTCAAGCTTGTGGGACGTTCCAGTAAATAAAGTGTGACAAACTTAGTGGGATGAAGTAATATATATATTTATCATATTATCAAGTGGTTTTGATCAACTCATATGGTATATACGCCCATTACGGGCCAACACACACTTAGCCCAAATATTTAGAGAGGCCGGACTGAATAGTTTTTTACTTTATTTAGGCACTAACCCAAACACAATATGCCCTTCTTAAATCATGTTTTTAGAAGAATTATGACCTTAGTTTGATCCGCTATAGTAGTGGGCTTGGATTGTGTTGGCCCATACACAAATGAATTTAAAATAATTAGATCTTCTTATTACAATCAATAATGCTACTAAATTAAAAAAATATTAATTAATTTTTTAAGAATATCAATCATAGAAATAAAATTATTTAGTTCATTTCTTTCTCATCTTTATTTATTTACAAAATTCATTCAATTTATACTAAATATCATTCTTATATATCAACTACAATCTTAAGATTTTAGTTTGATGGGTAATACAAGAAAATTGTAATCTAATGACAACTAGTAATGTAACTCACACCACCACAATGTAATAAGATTTATAAATTTTATTATCGCATAATTAAAATATATTTTGAAATTACATTACAAACAAAAATAGTGATTATTACTATACATAATTCAGAGTATATATTTTAAAAAATATTTTCCAAAATTATGTTATAAATTCAAGTGGAATTATCTTCCCACTCACATTAATCAAAATTGTACAAACATGTAAGATTATTAGCCTCCAAAATCGAATATACAAAATATAAAAATATAAAAGTCGAAATAAATATATTTAAGATTCAACCCATATTTTCTTATCATACCGTATAAAATCATGATAAATCCTAAAAAATCAAAGGAATCATAGAGTTAAAAATTATTGAATATTTAATTAAAATATTATATCTTACAATAATTTTGAAAATATAATATAAAAAATAATTAGTGATATATTGAATAAATAAGTAAAATAATAATAGTACATATTTAAAATATAAAATAATTTCTGAAAATAATTACATTTTTTAAAATTATATTTTTTCTAAAATAACTTCCATTTAAAAAGATAGACATCATCATTTTATTTATCTGACTTGGAACTTCCTTCTGCAAAGTTAACACGCAGTAGATGAAATTTTATAAACACAATAAAAATTCATGTGTTAATTGGTTGATTATAAAATTAATGAGGAAGTTGCTATCTTGATTAAAGGCTTCAAGGGTAAAAAACGACCAAGCGTAGCATAAATAAGAAACTTTAGCAGGGTTGACATTTGACCTTCACTCTTAGTAGGCAAGCTTAAGACATTATCATTAGACCTCACAAAGTTTTTTTAGACTTAACATTACTAAAAATTTAAAAGTTTTTCTTGATAATGTCAAAAGGAATTGATGATAGCTAATCAACCGTTTTGTGTGCAAAACAAATCGTTGTAACAAAATAGATTGATCGAGAAAATAAGAAACAAAAACATAAAGACATAAATTTATGTGGTTCATCAATTGGCTACATTCACAGACAGAGAGAAGAACAAATTTTATTAAACGGCTAAATTAAAATACCTAGGTTCCCCTAGGATTACCTAGAATTCAATCAGGGTTACAAATACCTAGAGTTACAAATTACATATCTCAAATACTATATATATATAATTGAATTGTGTATAGTAAAATTATGTGTCCAATATTTACTAAAAGAATAAAAAGAATCAAATAATAATTTTATGGAATATGCAATAATTTTGTGGTTGGTGAATAATATATATTAATAGTACTATAAAGTAAAGGATTCGAAATGTTCGATTCACATATATAATTCCAATATTCTTCACATTTTTGCATGACTCATGACATCTAACTAGGAAGAAAAAAGAGCACTAAACAGTCCAAATTTGACCTTTTATACATTAAAGAAACAGCAAATAAGTCTCTTTTTAGGACTTGGAATAATTTTTCAAAATTTTCCAATATGATAAGGAAAGCATATTGGTCACGAAAATTCAACAGTTGAATCTTGTAGTAAGTCATGTAACTTTCATGCATGAGAACATGAAGACTCTTTAATTAATTATTAAAGTTTTCACATAACTTCTATTATCCTTATCATCTTTACATGTTTTCTTTTTAAATAGTAAAGAAATATCCAAAACAGTTTATCGATGGGTACAAACAAAAGGAAAATGTGAAATACAAAATAAAATTGCATCATCGACTATTGTTCAAACATTATATATCTTTATGTCACTTGATAAACAAAGATAAAAGTATTATAATTGTAATAATAGGACTTTCAACCAATTAAGAGAGTGTTTGACTAAACTTATTTTAAAGAGCTTATAAGCTCTTGGAGATTATAAGCTATTGCAAGAGCTTATAAGTTGAGAAAATAAGTTAGAGTGTAACTATTTATTTTTTGAAGAACTTATAAGCTCCAAAAACTTAGTTTTACAACTTATAAGCTTTCAAAGAACTTAATTTGCCAAATACTTCTAGAGAGTTTATAAGCTCTTAAACAACTTATAAACTATTTTAAAGAATTTATAAGCTTAGCCAAACACCCGAGTCATATACTTAGTCATTATTTAAGATATTTAAGAACTAGTACAACAAAATTACCAATAGTGATATTATAAAATTCTGTTTAAATAACAGTAATGCCATGATAGTATATACTTATAATTAAAATATTGATATAGTTATGAATTGAAGTTGAACTGTTGAAGCTTCCATATTTCCAAGTCTATAATGTGAAATGATGAGTCAATTATTGGAGTGAATGATTGATGGTTTGAAGTAAGTCACACAGTTCAGACGATACTTCGTACACACGCATATTTATTCGCTAAAATTGATTATAAATTATTCAATACGAATATTAACAAAATAAAGTATTGTATTTTTATTTTAAAAAATGAATTAATATTTTAAAGATAATTTTTTTTAGAAAAATAGTTACTTTTAAATGACAACCCAATAAAAAATATAATTATTTTTAAGGAACAAAATGAGTATATATATATAATTGCATGTTATATAGCACATCTAGAATTATATGATGGAAAATAGTTTACATGTTTTATACAAATGTTCTATCCTCAATAAGTATTTAACATGATCCCGAATCATATAATAAATATACATATAAATTTATAATTTATATATATATTTTTAAAATTTATAGATTAAGGTATATTTTAATATAATTAAATAATAAAAAAACAATAACAATTATGATTATTTGTGTATTTATGTGCATTGAAACAACTGATATATTACTGATGATGACTTATGAATTTATAATTTTATACCAAATTCCATTATTATAAAATTGTTGTCATCTTAGAAAAATTTACTATGCATTATTACGCCAAGTATAAAATATAATCTACATTGTGAATTGCAAAATGGATTTTTAGGTTCGGTTCAATTAGTTCAACATCAAATATAAGATTATAGGATGAGCAAAGCTAGCATTAGTTCTGAACGACAAATAGTTTTAGGGTAAAAATAAAAAATACCCATTCTAAAATTTTACATCTAAGAAATATCAATTGTTTAAATTATATGTGAAAAAAAAATACTCATTTAGTTTTGAAAATATAAAACTTGTATAAGTCAAATATGTATGTTATTTATTGGAGTTGAAAAAGTATGGGTTGAGTTGGTGGAAAAATGAATGATTTAATTGCTAAAAATTATTGAAAATGGATATCTTTGAAACCGCACGCATACACTCATCGAAAAAGTCATCGGATAGTCAGACGAAAATATAACACTACAGATGTTCAAAGGAATCGGAACCGTTATAATCGAACCATAATCGGACAGTAATTGGTAGTTTCAGGAACCGTAATCGTACCTGACGGTTCGATTTCGAACCTTAACCGTATGGACGACGGTTCGGTTACGGTTGCAAAATTTTAGAACCATGAACCAAAGGTTCGAAACCGTAACCGTCAATTTGGAACCGTATCACAATTTTATTATTAAATTTAATTTATTTCTTATATTATAAAGAGTCATTTTTTATAAGAATCTTTTTATAATTCATAATAACACATTAAAACTTATGAATACATTAATAATTAAATAAAATAAAACTTAACTAGATGAGAACCTAATTAAACTCTAATATTATAAATTAAAATAATTAACTTTTTATTAGTGTTCATCTTATATTGTTATATTTATGAAGATTAACATTTTATTTTATTTCATTTCATTATAATAGAACTGCACTTTATAATACATTCAATATTTATCATATAATGGAGTCGATAAATATTTATAATAGAACTGCACTTTATTGCATTTACATGGAGTAATTAATTGGAGGACAAATTAATTTAAATTAATTAATTTAAGTCTAAATGTGGGCCAAACAATTAATAAAATTCAATAGGGACCAAAGGAGATTTGAAAATTAATTTAATCTAATTATGGATTTGTCCAAACCTATATTAATTTTTAATATAATTTGAATTTGAATTTGAATTATAGTTGTAACTGCAAGAGATAAATGTGGGGATATGGTTTTATTATTTGGAATCTAATTCATTCTCTTTGAAAGTCATATCCTAGTCCACAATGTGTATAAATAAGCATAAAGAAGGAGTCAATTTCTCTCTCCTAGTAATAGAAATGGGCGCCCACATAGAGAGAAATAATCTCTCTATTTTCAAAAATTAAGGGAGTATTTCACACTCCAATTTTCGATCTTCTTTTTCTCTTAAATTACTAGATAAATTCGTCCATACGATATTATAGTAAGTAGACCGGGAATAGAATAGAAGTTCCTAGGGGTTGGATTCGGCGGAGATTTAAGAAGGAGATTCGAATGGCATGGATTGCAGTTTGATAGCTAATGAGTCAAAGTGTTTCTTCACAATCAGAGGATTTGTGTAGTAAAAGCTATAATATATTTATTTCCGCATTTATATTCTCCTATGTGTTTTAAGAATTAATTATTTATGTGATTAATTAAACTTGTAGATCCTACGATTTCGTGAGCCCCTCATACGGGCTCCATCACTAACCTCTCTAGATTTTAACTCAATTGGAGTCCTCCCATTCACCTTGATTTTTTACAACCAGTGTACATCAATTTTTTCTCAATGAATTCTTCAACCCTTTTCAACCTTGTAGCCATCATAATTTTCGAACCAAATCTTATTTCAGCTACTTTAAAAAGTTTCATTTATGCATAACGCTGAAAAATTGTGTTAGATAAACCATAATTGAGATTAAAAGTGTTGATTTCATTCACCTGATGCACCAATATTGATATCCACTAAAACTCATCAGTGTGTTGATATCTAACTAGGTACACATATCGATTTCAAAACCAAATTTAAGCAATGAACAACACAAGGCATCCAAAAAATATTGATATTCTCTTTCTATAATTGCACCGACTGCTTTATAATTCGATGTATTATCGGTTACAACTTGCAGAACGCTTGTTTCACAAATATCTTTAATTATTTCAATATAAATATTAATCAAATAATCAACATCTTTGGTGAGGAGTCACTAGCATCAATGACTCTATAAAATAACGGACCAACAACAAATGCTATTATAATATTCAGCAAAGGTTTGGATTGACTATCTTGTCAACCATCTGAACATATTGATGCACTTTTCTTACTACTGTTATCTCTAATTGGTTGGAGTAAAACATCAACATGCACTCTCAATTGAGCTAGTAAAGTGGTTCGAAGTCTTTCGTTAGTAGGAGGGAAATATCCACTTCAATTTTCATTGGTTAGTCTTTGAAAAAACCTTCTAAAATGCGGATTTCGTGCAGTATTAAACGACAACATACCCATGTAGAACATCATTTCACATTCTTTGTCGACTTCTTCTCTCTCCAATACGTTGAAGGAAAACTCCAATGGTCCCTTTCTCTTTTTCGCTCAACTAAATCTGAACCTTTCGGAAGAGAAATATAAGCTTCTTTTTGTTTTGCTCTTGAAGCTAAATTTCTCTTATTCGACCTCGCTTCGTCATTTTCCATCTTAAGTTGACGATGAATTTCATCTGATACTTTCTTGCAACCTTGAACGTCTTGATTTGGAATTTTCAATAAATGTGCCTTAACTTTTGAATACGAGTTAGTCATGGTTGATGCTTGAACTTCAACATGACTTTATAATTGTGTATCATCGAACCCTTAGTTTTTCATTGGACGAGTTGCCATGGAAACAGTGGAAGATTGAATTTAGTATATCGACGTGAATTTTTTATGTTAAGAGACAAGTTATATTGTAATGTCATATAAATATGTTATGCACTATGCACTCACTCTATTAATATATAAATATTTATGTATCATAAATTATACTATGTGGCTTATCGTATGTACCCAAGATAATTATTATTAAATTAAAAAATTATTGATCATTAACACAAATTAAATATATCTAGTATTTTGAACTAAATATTGAATACCAATGGGTCGGTTACTGATAGTATTGTGGAAATGAAAAAGTGTTTGAACTTCAATTGAAGATGAAGATTACACATATTTCTCTTGAATATTAAATAAATGTACACATGACAGTTCATTAAATTGCCACTAATTACATTAGTTAATTGAAAACATTGAAAGAATGATATTTCTCTTTATTAAGCTTTCCATCTCCATTCTGTCATTGTATTTAGAAAAATTTGAGAGTCCGCCGAAAACATGTCCGAGTAACATAGGGTGGAACACAAATATGTTTGGGGGAAGCTCTTGCATATGAGATGCACTACACATATCATGATTTCTTTTGTCAAAAGGCTTAGATGAGATATGATTGTCCATGAGATGAGTCAGAGAGGTAGTCAAGTATATCAAAACTTCACCAACTAGAGAATAAGCATTGAGGGGTTGTTGCACGCACTCAAGATCGAGCACACCAAATTCTTGTCCATAGACGTGTTGACACGCTGAAACTCGACATATTTGATGCTCGAGTTGGTGTTGATTTATGCCAGTATCATCAAATTCTTCATGGACACGGCAACAATTTTGTAGACAGCATGAGGCGTAAGAAGTATAAGTATCAACCTGTTGGTGTGCATGATGATCTAGATTAAATCTCAATGTTGATAAGATGATAGCAATGTAGATAGAATCAATGTTGAGAAAATGATTGCATTTCTGAGAAAGTTGTATGCTTTGACCCGTGTCATCAATTGCTCCAAATATGTGGCATCACGTCTATTTTTCAAAGACATGTGTGATGTATTTAGTTTGATCTTGAAGATGGAGTTCAGTAAAGATGAGGATGTTCAATATATTGCTTGGAAGATGAGGAAAAAGCTCAAGAAGTATTGGTTGGAGGAGGAAGCACAGTTGAACCCAAAGTTCAACAAAATTTTTTACATTGCTGCATTATTGGATCACAGACATAAGATGAAAAATATGGAGAAGTTCTTGAGAACAGTTTATGTAGAGAGTATGTCAAAATAATTGATGGTGGATATCAACAACACATTGAGAGAGTTGTTTGATCTCTCTACGCAAGGAATGATTCCAAGTGCTTCAACATGAGATGCATCAACTTCACAAACTACTATGGGAGGATATGGTGATTTATGATTGATGAAGAAGATGAGCTTAAAGAGGTTTCTAATTTTTCCGAAATTATTATCCACTTTAGTGAGAAACACTACAAGATGAAAAATGAATGAGATGAGATTTTTCAGTATCTTAAATTGGTGAAAGAACAATACACTTTCCCATTCTCTCTGAAATGACAAGAGATATTTTAGCTATCCATATATCTAGTGTTGCTTCAGAGTGCACATTTAGCACGAGGGTACAATCTTTTATAATTTATAAGTTATTTGACTCCAATTATGATGGAGATTTTTATATGCGCTAAAAATTGGTTTCTGTCAAGTTCAAGTAACATTTTTCTATAGACGAAAAAGATGTACCTCATATTGAAATAGAAAAAGAATATAAAAAGGTGAGAACTTTAAATCTTAAAATTCTTAAATATTTTAAGTTTATGATAACTTATTGTCTTTATATATTAGTACTCAAGCAGGTTGTAAGAGCCGCTATTTTACATTCAAATGTGCTAGCATCTGATTTTTTTTATATTTATATTGGGTGTGTTATTGTGATTTGGTATTCTAGTTGACAAATGAATTATCTAATTGAAACTGACTAGCCAGTTTTTAATTCTTATTATCTAGTTGAGTTGATGAATGAATTCATTTGAAATTTAGGATTATGAATATTATTATTTGGAAGAAATTTGTTGTTTCAATATTACTATTTTGAAATATTTGAATGTTTAATTATATTGCCTATTTATTTATATAAGTTTGTACTGTTTGGTGTTCTAACATTTGCTAGAGTTATTGGAAAATTTGGTAAAGAGAATAATCTTTCGGTTCCAATTAATTAGTATTGAAAGTGAATCGTGACATAGAATTTGTTCATCAGATAATTAACTACCTGATTGGTGTTGGAACAAATTTCAACATTTTGCTATTTTCAATTTAGATATCTGAACTAGAACCGAATCGATTAATACCTCTAGCAGTTACCTCCACTATCATTAGTAAGATCACTTATAACATTTAATCTAAATTGTATAAAATGTTATTTTATTAACTAATTTTTAAATTTGCAATTTAGTTAATTAAACATACTTCTTAAATAAGTCGATCATGATGCTTCTGTTGAAAGTAATACAGAGGATAGTAGAGCGATAGTAAAAATTAATGCAAGAATTCTTCTGTTCGGTTAATATTAGTATTATTAATATCAGACAATAGATCGAATACTCATGCATGATATAGTTTTCTAATTTAAATTTAATGTAAAAAAAATTATTAAAAAAAATCAAATTAATCATTTTCTTTAGAAAACCAAGTTCATTATGACTTTAATAATCACCTATACTAACCATTTTTTTTTCCTTGTGTAAATGAGCCCAGTAAATAACAAAAATAAATGAAAACAATGTTACGTATAAGAGTGAAGAGTGAAAAGAAATCACCAAAATAATGCAAAACATTGTTATAAGTAAATGCAATCACCCAAGAAGAAAATTAAAATTCCAATTCCCACAAACAACTCAAGGGTACCACTACATCTGAGTCAATACCCGAACCACCACCCTTGCATTATGTCACCCTATTACCGCCGCCGCACCACCGCCATACGTGGTTGCTCGAGAGCGGTTCGTTCTTGACTCACTCACCCCCTCATTTTCATATCTTCGAGTCAAGTAAAAAACACAAAATGAAAATTACATAAAACTCCTCTCCTAGTTAATTTCTTTTACCACGCTATGCATGCACTTCACCCAAAAAAACAAAAGAAAAAGAAAAGTTTAGCATATTAAAATCATGTAGTCTGAGACGCAAAAAAAGAAAAGAAAAAAGGAATCAAGTCTGGCAGTGAAGGGCAGCCTTGATCTTTTGCACGGTGCAGGAGATGAGATTATTGACGGTCTCCACCGACTCCACCGTCAACTTCGCCGTCGGCACACTGTTTACCAGTATTTGGAATGCCACCGTCAACAACGACCCTCCGACACGTGGGCCCGTGGACCCCGGGGGTCCGTCCGGGACGATTGCGAATCCCGATGGAAGCAGCGCCACGTAGGCAGAGTCCCCGCCGTTCATGACCACGTGCATCGCCGGGATGTCCACCGGCGCGTACACCACAAGCGAACCGGCCGAGTCGATGCATGTCTCCTGAAGGATGAGCATACTACTCTGGTTCGAGTTAACCGCCTGACCAAAATTACAAAATTGCCCACCTGGCTGGTCAGATACATCATCCATCGCCAACCGTATTGAAAAAAGATTATTTGTCAGTTTCGCCCCCTCGGGTAGGGTTAAGATAGTCAACCCAGTAAATTGACATGTCGATGAAATGGGCCCCAGTTTTAGGAGATGGGACTATACACTGTTGAGAAGTCAATGATTTTGACTTTCTTCTATTAATATTTAATAATAATTTAACAATATCCGTAAAAATACTATTGAAACTAGAGGCTGAAAATAAGACAACACAACAGCGTTTGGATATTATCTTATACAACTTGTCCTTATAGATAGTTCCAAATTCCGAAATTGTCCCAGCTAATCATACCCTTCCTATAAAACACAAAGTCCTGATTCGCTAAGATCTCATGGGCACATGCGTCATTTAACCTATTTTAAGCTCTCTATTATTTTCACGTATGCATACATACTATCTTCACAAATCAACACAATGGACCACACTAAATAAGTCCAAGTGAAAAAGAAATTTCTCTTGTCCACTGCTCGACATAGCAATTTTACTAGGGCTAGCTCTAAAAACCAATCAAACTAGCTCCCCTTAATTAGAAAATCATACATATATATAATTAATAAAAAATATAAAATGAAATTAAAATAAGAATATTAATTAAGGGACTTACGCTAGCACGTAGGAGGGAGACGCAATTGCCATGATCTTGTCCCTTGGCAATGTGAGCCATCTCTTGCATGGGCCCACCGTTGGAGAGTATGTCCCACTCGCTCCTCAGACGCTCGTCGCGCAGGAAGTCGAAGAGCCTCTGAGGGGAGACGGGCAGCCACACGGAGGTGGCTGCGCTCAACACGATCCCCGGGGGCTCCCCAGGGTCATCAATGCTCTTGCGCGTCATCACCTGGACGTCCTTGTCCACGTTCTCTGTCTCCAGCTTGTTCCACTTGTGCACCGACGACGCGCACACGCCTGCGCAGAAGTTGTTCGTCATGCGCTGTGCAAGCTTAAGCATGCTCCGCCGCCCTCCCACCGTGATGGCCGCTGATGTGTACAAAAGAGTCAATCAAATAATTCATTAATTTCAAGACTATATATATATATAAAGATTTAATAGATCTTGTCCCCACCGGAATGGTCCCGGGCAGGTGCAGTCGACGACATGAGGATGGCAAGGCACTCGCACTGGCGTTGGAGTGTGGCGAGCCAGCGTTGGGCACCGAAGGCCATGCCGGAACTGACGAGGGGCCGGTAAAGGTGGTGGACAACGCTCTCATCATATTCGATGTGCTCCACCCATGTAACCTAGTTACATTTTTCCCATATACGGATCAAATAGTACTTTACATGATAGAATCTAAAGAAAGTTCAAAGGCCCACCATACACATAAAAACGCTAACCCCACAAATTATTTTTTGCTGTAGTGGTTACAAGTACAATAATTAGGGACAGACAATACAAGCAACACAAAATTTCTGCAAGATTTGGTGGCACGAGGTAAGAGACATGGAGATACCAACAAGACTGTATTTTGAAAAACTAGGGGGTGGGGTGGGTGGGTGGATGTGACTAGATGCTGGTGCATCGGGCATGTCACGTGCGAAACAAAATATTAGGCAGTCTTGGGATTTGACTAAAGAGTGATTTGATTTTGAGTAGAAAAATGAAGAAGACATGATGAGGCTGGAACCAGGTAATATGCAGTCGTAATGAATATATAAATCAAATTAATTCATATTCCAACGATCGAGACAGCATCTGAAATCGGAATAGAAACATCAAATGCTTAGTTTTATTCTACCAACGTTTGATTACTACTAAATCATACCAAATTAATGTGTCCCAAGGAGCAAAAATAGGAGTAATAGAGGCTTCCAATTCATTATATTAATTCCCTCGACTGCCTCAATCTACTTGTTTAATTACTCATTCCAACATACATCATCTTATCCGCCATTATTCTATACTTTAGGAAGGTTCCTTATTGGGTTTTCGGGCCGGGCCTTTGCCATTAGATTTTCTTGAATCTTACTGCTAGAGTTAGACAAATTTAGAATTCAAGAAAAATGTGAGTGTTGCATGTGTAGGTGGTGCAGTTGGGGAGGTAGGCTCAATAAATGTGTAAGTTTAGTGAAAGAATACAAACATGGAGTTGTGCAATAAGTAACAAGAAAACAAAATAAACACCTTGGAATAGCCATTAGGCATATCTTGCACAAGGCAGCAGGAGGGGAGCATCCGGCAGTTGGGATAGGCCACCCCGGCCTGAGATTCTCGGATGGTGTCGATGGAGACGTCCACCACGGCCCACACGCCCTCCGCGTGTTGCTTGCAGAACCGCAGGAAATTCACCTCTCTCACCGGCACCAACGGTGATAGAACTTGAAGTGCAGCATTCATCTAAATCCAATCATTAAATTGTTACAGCCTAGTGGTAATACACAACAAGAACAAGATACTAGCTAGCTCCATATTAAAACAAAAATAGGCCTAATCATCATTGAACTAATTTTATTACCAGCTGAAGTGCACCGTTCCTTGTTCCACCCATGCCGCTGGAGATCACTTCTGTAGTTGAGGTTCTTGCGATCAAACAAGGAAACATCTCTGCCCATTTGTTCTGTTAAGAATCACAACAAACAAAGCCTTCAAGAAAACTGATCAAGAATATGAAAGAGACACAAATTTAAGTTCAAGAATGGATTTTTAATTTAAGTTAATGTTCGTGTGTGTTAGCACTCACGGAGTCCATCAAAGTCTCGACGAGGGCGAGACTGTTGATGATGACCATGCCGGTTTCCCTAGAGGCTTCGGTGACGAAGCCATTAGGCTTGATGCCGATGCAAGGAGAGGAAGCTCTCAAGTACTCTTGTTGATTCAGCATCTCCTTCCCACCCTCCAAGCTCCTAACCCAAAGGGGCTCTTCGCTCTGCGCCATCTTGATGAGCTCATCCATGGCGGTGAGGGCCAGCTCAAGATACATGGATCTCTCCATAGGGTTGACGACGCTCATGGCGGTCTTACTAGGCTGTTGGGGTAATGGGGTGGCGAAGTCGGAGGGGATGAAGGCGCCATTGATGTTGTTGCCGACGGCGAGCTCGAGGGTGGAGTTGGGTAGGGAGGATATGGGGCGGCCGAGGAACTTGCCGGCGAGGGCGCAGACGCGGTCGAGCTCGTCCTTGAGGCGGGCGTTCTCGATGCGGAGGTGCTGCTCTTCGAGGGAGATATCGCCAATGACGGCGGGTCCCCCGCAGTTGGTGCACATGGGGTTCCTCATCGCATCTCTTATAGACATGTTCTCCGCCCGCAGCTTGTCGTTTTCTTGCCGGAGAATGGAGTTCTCGTGTCTCTCGAGCTGCGTCTGTAATTGAATTATTGTAATTGTTCTTCTTAAATCAAAAGTCAAAACACACACACAGAAACACATAGAGACACGTAGATACCTTCATCTGGGTTCTTCGATTCTGAAACCAGAACTTGACTTGCCTGGTTTCCAAAGAAAGGCGTTTGCTGAGGTCGAGCCTTTGCTTCTCATCGGGGTGGGGGCACTCCTTGAACAGCCTTCACATATTATACAGCAAATTAAATTAAATCCAGAAAAGAGAGGGTTTGTGATGAGAGAGAGGGAGAGAGAGAGAGAGAGCGTACGACTCGAGCTCTTGGATTTGCTGAGGAGTGTGTCGGTGGTATCTCTTCTTCCTCGGAGGCTTGTCGGGAGCGTCGTCTTGGTCGTCAGCGGAGGCGCCATCCATGTTGTCGCTACCAGATCTGCTGTCGTGCTCTTCGTCTCTGCTCCTCCTCCCACCGACATTGCTCATCTCCTTGTTGTTCTCCGCCATCCTCCCCATCTCCCCTTGCCCCTCCATGCTCGTCTGCTGTTACACGCAAAACACTCCCCATCAGCATAATCACAGTCGTAGTACACCTATCTACATACATGTATATATAAAGAGAGAGAAATATAGAGAAGTTGATTGAATGATTGAATTACGAGGGCTAGAGAGAGGCCGGGAGAGTTGAACATGGGCTTAGAGGAGAGAGAGTGAGAGTGAGTGAGGAAGCGAGTCTGAGCGATTGCACCGCCGGCCATGCTGCTGTTGTTGCTGTTATTGCTATTGTTATTCCCGTAAGGTGCTGCTGCTATGTCTGCAACAATTCTTGCACACGAATTGTTCTCTAGAAAATCCCCAAAATTCATCAATTCAAGCCCCTCTTTCTCTTTCTTTTCTTCTTATAAATTCCTCCCCCCTCAGTCTATATAAATATATATCAAGACAAGTGTTTGTTTTAACAAAGGTTATCAATGTACAATCTTTTGCAGAAAGAAAGAAAGAAAATAGTCTAAAAAATAAAAGAGAGGTAGAAGAGACACAAGGCCCAAATCCAAATGTCTCCAGCTGCCTCTCTCTCTCTACTGTATTTAGTGAGAGAAAGAAAGAGAAAGAAGGCAAGCAAAGAAAAGAAACACAGTTGGTTGTTTTTTGATGCTTAGCTCTTCCTTCTCTATCCCTCTCTCCCCTCCCCTATTTCAAGAACCCTCCTTTCTTTCCTTCCCCACTCTAACAACACTAGCTAAATCTTTTCAAATGTCAAGAACCAACAAAAACGAAAAAAAATGCCTAAAAGAAGAAAAGAAGAATAAGAAAGACCTAATTAATAGGGAGAGGTTTCTGGGTGTTCACAGTTATCTCAATATATCTGCATGCTTGACTTGCAAAAAGTTCATGCCCAACAAAAGCAGGAAAACAAAAGAGAGAAAAAAGGTCTTTGTATTTTGGGCTCAGAAAGAGAGAGAGAGAAACAAAGTGGGTAGAAAACAACAATTGAAGAGAGAGGGAAGAGAATAGCCGCAACGCAATACAGTACAATACGATACGATAGTATGTGGAGTTATGGAAGCCCACATGTATGAGCAGAAGAATAGCTGAGAAGAAAAAAGAAGGGAAAAAGGATGGGTTGACTATCTCTCCTTCACACTAATATTCATCTAATTTTCTTTTGTCTTGTCTTTATTGAAAATCCATTTCCTTTATGTGTGACGGCAGTGAAAATTTTGACTCCCTTTTAACCCTCTCTCTCTCTCCCTTTAGTTTACTCAAAAGAGGGAGAAGGAAACAACTGCCTTTTCTGCCTATTTCTTTTTCCTTTTCTTGAATAGTCTGTCGCTATGTTCCATTTGGATCCCATTCTAAAAGAAATTTTTCTTTTTTTCTTCCCGTTACCAACGCACGCAGACGCAGTCACGCACCGGAATGAACTCAGTACATTTTCATAGTATTGTCACACTTGGAATTGTAAGAAAATTAGTAGGAGAGAGCTTTATCTTAACTTTAAATTCATCTTTTGGTCGGATCGAAACTGAAATCAAGGGAAGCTAAATTCATGTGTTTCAAAGTAAGAATTGAATGTTGTGTACATTACTAAAATTCCTATGTGTTATAAATTGGTTTCTAAAGAATATATCTTTTTTTTGCATTCACTACTTGATGGGAAATGTAGAGACACCACCGATCTTGGGACATATCTAAATAGTGATCTGGTCTCACAGAAAAGTGATCTGATTACACATACCAATGAGTTTGGGACATAGACCAACAAATATGGAACATAAAGAATAAGTGATTTGTTCACGTAGATCGTAACACAGACCAACGAGCTGGTCAGAGAGAAAAGTGATCTGGTTACACAAATCACGACATATATAAGTCAACTCAAGGAAGAGCCAGACCATCTTGAGAAAAGACCTATCGCTAGTCAGGCCACTTGACAGATCGTTGGACAAATCGTGATTATGATATGTTCTGTAGCCTTAATTTGATGTGAGGGTTGTACATGTATATATAATTTATTGCGTGCGTGTACACGTGTTACTCACTGTATATAAATAAGGATAACACCCTTGTATGAGAATCATGTTTTTTTCAGAATATTCAAATCAATGAAAATATTTATCTCTCTAAAATTTTGTTTCATCTTAGCTCGTCAATTTCTATGTGGTATCTAGAGCAAGGTTTGTTTTGTTCAAATGCCGAGAAATTGACGAGCTCATTGGAATGTTTTAGCTAATGAACAGATTGGAAATAATGGCACGAATCAAGTGAAGGAAATGGTGGCTGGTTAAGGAGGACAACGACAACCGTTACCAGATTCACCGGAACTTGATGAAGCTCAAATCAATGAGATCTTGTTAATTTATCTATTGGATCATCTTGGTATGTAGTTTGTGGTTGTGCCTCTTACCGGTAACAATTATTAAATTGGAGTAGATCTATTCGCAGAGCTCTTGGTGCGAAGGGCAAATTAGAGTTCCTGGATAACAATTTTTCAGAATCTTATATGAATTCACCATATTACAAGGCCTGGTTAAAGGCTAACTATATGATATCCTGTTGGATAATTAGCTATATCTAGGGCTGTAATCGAGCCAAGTCGAGTCGAATACTAGTCAACTCGGCTCAGCTCGTTTAATATATTAAAGTGCTCGAGCTCGACTCGAACTCGACTCGAGTTTCTAACCTGCTGATCGAGCTCTGCTCGTAACCTAATTACCGAGTTCGAGTTCGGTTCGAGCTTGACTCGTGTATTACTTGATTTGATATTATTTTCGAGCTTGAGCTAGAACTCGACTCATTTGATATACTTTCAAGCTCAAGCTCGACTCGTTTAATATATTTTCGAGCTCAAGCTCGAGCTCGCTCGTGAAAAGCTCAAAAATATTTAATTACTTTTTATATTTTAATGTAAATTTAAATTATTTTTATATGTGATATTAATTTTTTTTTAATGCGAATTCCATGTATAATATCATTATGTGAATATGTGAATATTTAATAAGTTATGTTAGTGAATGAGTAATTTGATTTATTTTTACTAAAAGGTCAAGGATTCAAATCCGTACCTTTACTATAATTTTTTATGCATTCAGCTCGATTAAGTGCTCGCGAGCTATCTCGAGTAATCTGCTCATGAACAAATGAGCTCGAACATATTCGCGAACATAACGAGCCGAGCATGTCTTGCTCGAACTTGGCTTGATAAAATTACCGAGCTTAAATTTTTGCTCGAACTAACGAGCTAAGCTCCGAACAAATTTTTTTCGAGCCGAGCCTCGAGTAGCTCGTGAGTAACTCTGTTCATTTATACCCCTATGTATATCAAATGATATTGTTAATGCTTTTGTTCATATTGAAAGCATGAAAACTTTGGGAAACTCTAACTCAAAGGTTTGGTCGCAGTAATAATCCTAAAATCAATCGTCTCGAAAGGGACATACATAGTTTTTCTCAAGGTAATCAATCTAAGTTAGGATATTTTAATAATCTAACTGCACTTTGGGATGAATTAAATATTCATAACCCTACGCTAGATTGTGTTTGTGGTGTTGATAACCTAGTGAAGAAGAGAGATGATGAGTAGAGATTTATGCAATTTATGTTCGGGTTGAATGACTTGTATGAGAGTGCGCGAAGACAAATGTTATTCCAGGATCCATTGCCTATTGTAAACAAAACATATTCTATGATATTGCAGATAAAGGACTAAAATTTTGTTACAGAACTTCCTTTAGGATCTAATGAACAAATGATATTTAATGAAAAAATATCAGTTCTTGAGGGTGTTAAGAGTAACTATACAAAGCAAGGAGGACCTAAAATGCGATGCATAAAAGAAGACGAAGCTCCATTAAAGAGTTCTCATTGTCAAGGGACGGGACATGATGAACATGAGTGTTTTAAATTGAATGACTTTCTGGAATGATACAAGAAGCTTAAGGTTTCTAAAGGAAAAACAAAGGTGAACTTTGTTCACTCCCCATTAGACTTGAGTAATGAAGGCAAATTAGATTTGGACATTAACCAAATGATCCAATCTTAAATTGTAAAATGTATGGGGCAATACTTCAACAATGGCTTCGTAAAAAGGATCATCTAATCAAAAGGTTGAGATCTTTTATGATTGGTAATAATGTTGATCATCGTGGGCATTTTGCTTTTAGTGTGGTTTCTAAAACTTGCAGTAATACTTGGTTCATTGACTCAAGTGCTATTACTTATATTTTTTTTGTAATGCTAAGTTGTTGAGTGAAATGAAACCACTTGTCAAAATACAAGAAATTTACTTACTTGATGGTTCAGTCAAATGTGTGGAGTATGAATGTGAAGTCCATCTTAACTCTCAAGTGTGTTTAAAAAATGTCTTGTTTTCCTCTTACTTCACTCATAATGTTATTCGAAGTCCAACAGGTAATGCCTTAAAATCAAAGCAAATATATTATTGACCTGCTTGGGACAACTGGTCTCTTGGGATATGCGGCCGTGAGCACATCTCTTCCTACAGGGTGTTAATTCTCTATTTCTAATGTTGATCTTCTCTCATCATCAGATCAGTATCGTAAATTGGTTGGACAACTATCCTATTTGAACTTGACACAACCTGATATTACTCATGTTTTGCAACAGTTGAGTCAATTTGTTTCTCAACCTTCTCAATCTCATTGGGTGGCTGTTATACATGTGTTGAAATACTTGAAGGGTTGTCCACCTCTTGGTCTGTTTTATCGATATGGAAATGCTTTTACCATGCGAGCTTATAGCGATGTAGATTGGGGCTCCTGTGTTGATACACGTTGCTCTTTTAGTGGATATTGTGCTTTCCTTGGAGATTCTCTTGTCTCTTGGAAGTTCAAGAAACATACCACTATATATGTTTCTACTGTAGAGGCTGAATATCATGCACTCAGTTCAAGTGTTCGTGAAATGATGTGGATTAACTATCTTTTATCTGATTTCAAGATTTATATTTCTCTTCATGTTCCTCTATACTGTGACAATCTAGCTGTCATTCATATTACTAAAAACTACTAGTTTTTTCATGAGCGTACTAAACACTTGGATATGAATTGTCATCTGGTTCGGTAACACTATCGCTCTGGTTTTTTCGCACCTCAACATGTGTCCACTACTTTATAGTTAGATGATCTTTTTACAAAATCATTAGCTGGTCCTCTATTTCGATTCTTACTTTCCAAGATTGGTTTGGTAGATCTCCACCAAATCCATTTTGCAGAGGGTGTAGAGACACTAGCGAGCTTGAGAAAATTCAGAAAAATAATCTGGTCACACATACTAGTGAACATGAGACATATCAGAAAAGTTATATGGATACACAGATTACACAGACTTATGACACAGACCAACAAATATGAAAAAGAAAGAAAAGTGATCTTCTGACACAGATCATGATACGGACCAGCAAATTGGACAAAAAGGAAAGTGATTTGGTTACACATATCACAACACATACAAGTCAGCTCAAGGAAGAGCCAGACTAGCTTGAGGAAAGATAGATCGTTAGTCAAGTTACTTGATAGATCGTTGGACAGATCGTGATTACAATTTGTTCTGTAACTTGAATTTACATGGCCTTATTTCAATGTAAATGTTACATGTGTTTAGTTTAGTGTGTGCTTGTACACATGTTACTTTATGGAAATCATGTTTTTTAGAATATTCAAATCAATGAAAATATTTCTCCCTAAAATTTTGTTTCATCTTAGCTCCTCAATTTCTACAGGAAATATATACTTAGGTATGTATGTACGTAATTAGGTCATTCTATATCTACAAGTGACAAGCAAATACATATATGTTTATATGCTTATGAGTTATGATCAATATAGATAAATTATTAATTATCTGCAACTCATCGATATTGCTTTCGTTGTATTAATTATTTTGTATATTAGTAGTACATAATAATAGACTCGACTTTACATAACAAAATCGTTGATCCATAACTCTTACTATCTTTGTTAACAATTCAATGTGCATGCCGGAAAATTTATTAAATACACAAAGTTGTTTCACCATATATAATTAAGGCAGCTCACTGAAAATTGGTATTAATAGCATTATTGCATTGTTCTAAAAGTCGAGTAAATTTAATTCATATGTTTTTCTTGCTTGTATTATTAATTTTATTTTACTTTATTAATCACTCCTATATATTTCCAATTAAAATTGTAGTATACTCCCTCCGATTTTTTTTAAGTGTCCTATTTCACTTTTTTTTTGTTTCTAAATAAGTGTCCTATTTCAAAATTCTAGAGTATATTTATGACAATCTTTCAATTTTGCTCTTATTTAATACTTATTGGAATTTGATATTATTTGTATGAATGTATTTATTATTCTATTAAATTAAAGGTATATAAGTAAAATTTTCATTTTATTGGTACGTGTAATTTAGTAAAATTGGACACTTATTAAAAAACGGAATAGTATCTTTGCCCAACCTATGACTAGGAGCTAGCTACATTAATCTGAACTCTGCCTAACATTTAAGCTTAATTAGTCAAACTAATACCAATACTAAATAATTTTTACTGCGAAATTGATGGATGAAAAAAATGTCAATCCCTAAATCTATGTATAGTTTATGCATAATTTTCTTAGAATATGGTCCACTAATTAAGATGCCCCAAAACGCAAATTTGAAAGATTGTCCACTTATAACACATATACAATAAGTTATTGCATGTCGTAATATGAATTTATGAATTTAATTTTGCTTCGTATATCATATATATATATATATAGGGGCGGAGCCAGGCCCCCGAAGGTGGGAGGGGCAAAATCGTTGCCCCTTTTCTTAAAATTTTTTGGTGGGGCAAGATGTTAATAATTTTATGAATTTATACATAAAATTGTTAAATTTTAGCACAACTAATAGCTAGTAAAAATATTTGAGGTGGGACAACAGCCCCACCATGGCAAAGGGTGGCTCCGCCACTATATATATATATATATATATACTTCAATTAACATGCATGGAATTCTCGTACTATACTTTAATTCATGTTAATTTAAATAATGTTGAACTTTTATGACAGACTGCATGTATATTGTTTAATTAATAGATCCCACAACAAGAAAAATAACATTTAGTGGCGAAAGTATTAATGAATGAAGATATACCCTCATTAATTGTAAAAAAATAGTTTTAGTGAGAGTAAAATTTATAGTTAAAAGTTCAAATTCCATCATTAATAATATTTAGTGACAATTTTTTTTGCCCGTCACCACCTCTCACTATTGCTTCTCTAGTTAAATATCAATAATGAGAGTGAAATGTAGTTTTACTCTATGCTAAATGTTTGTTTTCTTGAAGTTTGGATCATCAAAGGATATAACTAGAATAGTTTAGTTATCTTTTTGGCATCGACTTTTACAAAATAATAATGACTACACAAGTATTATTACTAATCACATAAGACAATACTTATTATTGTGATCCTATATAGAATAAATAAATCAGAAAGATCAAATAAATAGGACATTAATGTAATAAGAATAATTTAATATTTAAGCAATATCTTTATACACAGTTAGGTTGGATTCGAGCTTATAGACCTTCCATTAATCATTCTATACAATAGATATGCTAATGCACAAATATGAAAAATGTATGGAGTATGTATTCCCCATCCTATTATTTATAGCATCAGTTAATTAAAATTATAAATATTTTATTAACTTTTTGATCATAAATAATGTAATAGATAAAGTATATGCATGATATGTTGAGAGAGAATGTGTGCAGTACAACAATATATTCTAGACATATATAACCGTTATACATTGCCTGCAGTGGACACAATTCAAAGTGTCCAGGCTGATGTAACAATACCACGTAATGTTACATACTATAATTTTATTATGTTTTATATAGTTGAAAAATAATAATTAATAACAATTTAATAAAATTTAAATATTTATATAGAGAGCATGTTACATGTGCACGGGTATACATATATCCCCATTAGCCGCGGACGCATGATATATATTTTTGTGTAGACATATGTATTTGTGGATTTATTAATATTAAAGATAATAGCCTTTACACTCTCTACATGCACGCAGGAGGTTGCTAAAGTCGGAAGACGAACCTCTGAATAAAGAGCAGGCAAGCCCAAGTGGTGAGAAGGACTACACAGTTTCAATTACAATTACATTTGAATTAAATATAAGGGCAGTAGATTAGATGAAGTAGGTAGTCATGGTGATAATGATCGAATGCTCCTTAATTAATGTAAATAATGCTACTCTTAATTATCAATGCCACTAATCAATCATAACCAAGGTGTTGGATAATGTATTCTTCCACAGTGAATTAATAAAAAAATACATATATAATTTACACGGAATAATAAGATAGATATGTCATTATGGAGCAGAAGTAATAACTACTATTTTGCAACAAATGCTATTCATGAAACTCTTTAAAGAGCAATCGAAATGGGGATAGAGCTCGTTTTGTACACCTTTAAATTTCCCAATTCATTGATAATTAATATTAATTATGGCAATTTAAGTCGCAAAACAAGTGCCTTTTATTGTTAAAGGCCACTATTCAGTAAATTTGTTCAGAGTGGTTGACAATACATTATTTCCTGGCACTATTCATATTTATAAGTTTCTCCACTTAATAATTATTTCTTAAATAACAACAATTGCCTCTCCCTCTCTTCCCTCTCTCTTTCATTTTGTATAATGCTTTGATAGTTCCATTTAAGATATTATTTGTTTGGAGCCTAATTCAAGTAAAAGATTGCTCTCTTTACAAATTTTTATCTTGTCTTTTAGAACGTTTCAGGCAAGAACTCGTTGTTCGGGAGACAGACCCAGACCACCAGCACTGTGGAGGTCATTTATGAAACCTGCTTGTGCTGTTCATTGAACTGAATTAATACAAATCTTATATCCCTATAATTTTTCTCAATCATAATAACATAATAAGTGCATTCATACAATTAACATCGAATTCTAAAAAAAAATATTAAATGATGGTAAATTTAAAAATTATCGTGATGAACAAATTTTTGAAATAAGAAAATTCTTAATCCAATTCTAAGTTTTATTCCAACGATTATTTGATGTTTATTGAAATTACGTATTACTCTCTCCATCCCACTTTACTTGATACGTTTTATTATTATAATACATTTATTTGAATATAAAACGTGTCAAGTAAAGTGGTACGGTAGTATGTGATATGGTGTCCGGTTAGTGTAATAATACATGAGACGGTATATACAATGAGAACCACTATAAGAGACACATAATGTTAACCCAATTCAAAGTAACAACACGTTATGAGGGATTTAATCTAAATATGATTGAGTCTTTGATTTCCGCAATAGTGTAAAAAAAAGTGCTTCAAATCATTATTATTTGACTTGGACATGTTTTAAAAAGGTATAAGTATTTTAAATTGTTATTTTGAATTGTTTGTTGACGACAAAGTTAGGGAAAATCTCTGAAATTATTTTAATATTGATCAATGATTATTGGTGATTACAACTTTATGTTTTTGAGTTGTAGAGAACAATCTGAATTCGTTCTGCCTTACAACCTTGTTTTCCATTGTAATTGTGATTGTAGCATGACTTTATCAATTATCACACTATGGCTTCATTCCAATAAGACATTACAAGTTGGCACTTCCTACACTAATTCTAACCAAGATTATAGTCCCTCAAGACAATAAGTCTTTTCCCCCTCTAATTAATACTTCCTATGTCTCATTCAATAAGTCTTTTCGGCATACAGACTAAGATAATCATTTTCTTTTTATTTACTCAATGCACTTAAAACACAAAATTGTTATTATAAAAGGAAAGAGGCCATATTCGTGGGACAGACGGAAACGGCAAAAGGATCGTCTTGAGTGGGAACCGAGGGAGTATTATAATTTAATAATACAAGTTTACTCACATATACTCATATAGTGACTCAGAATGAGTACTAGTGAAGTTGGTTCCACTCCTACTATTGTCTTGTTTGTACCGTGTAGAATAACATAAAACTCAACAGCCGCATCTACTGTAGCTCAACCTCATATATAGGGTGACTTGGGAACCTTAAATATGATTTCAATTTCCTTTCCAACTAAAAGATATGCTGCCAAACATGCATTTATCTCTTACAAATTTATAGAAAAACAATAGAAAACTTCACATTCCGTTCTGGTCCAAATGTAATTTCTTTTAGTTGTTATTTTCTTCGGTGCAATAGTTAGGGATAAAAGAGTAAATTCATCCATTTTCTTGATATACAAATTTTGTTATAGACGGGGTGGACAAAATTTGGAAAGAAACCGAAAACCAAACCGATAAATTCAGTTTGATTTCGGTTTTGATTTTCGAAAATTTTGGTTTTTCAGTTCAATTTCGGTTTTTGTATCAAAAAAATCGAAATGCCGAAAACTGTACCGAAACATATTATTAAATCATTATTTATTTTATTATATTACTTATTAAATATATAAATATAAATATATTATTTAATAATTATTTATTTAATATTTTCAATTTCTGTTTTTCGGTTTTTAACCGAAACTGAACCAAAAACTTTGGTTCGATTTTTTTTTTTGTTCAAGATTATTTCGGTTCCGTTTTAATTTTACATTTTTCAATTTGTTTTTTTTTTCGATTTTTATTATTTTTTCGGTTCAGTTCCATGCTCACCCTAGTTGTAGATTTATGCACTTAATTTGGTGTAATTGGGATAAATAATAAGCAAAGATAGATGCAAAATGAAATAGCATTTGATGAGAAGAGTGAGTAGGAGAAGGCTAATGTTTGGGAATGACAAGCAGAGTGTAGGTCCAACTTGAATTAAATGTAAGTCATAGTCTGGGCAGAGGCGCCTCACCATGGAGGTGGGTGGGGGCTGTGTGTTTTCAATCACAGAGAGATAGAGAGTGATGAACTTGAGAAATAAAGAGCATTCATTAAATAGTAGATTATCATAAGCATGTAGTACATCTGTCCACTCTTATTCCCCCCACTCAAATATCATCAAACTTCAACCTTTGATATTTTAAATACTGCTAAACAAAGAAAATAAAACCTCCAATTTTCAAGATATTTAGATATGAACACAAACAAAGGCCACACATATTTTTCTCAAGTATTCAATATTGCAGGTAGTGAAGTTCAATTTCATAGACTTTAGTATTAAGATCAAATGCTATAAGAGAGCTTTAAATTGGTATACCCATATTTAGTACTCTATCCCTATCCTAATCTATATAAATTAGCCATTGTACCTTACTTACAACAGGTAATCTTATTGTCATCTACCTTCTACTTCTACTTCTAAGTAGCCCCAGATCTTGACTCTAAATAAAGGGCCCTGAGAAATGGTAAATGATGCTATTGCTACAAGATATTAGTTCAAGAATGTGGAGTAGCATTTATGTAAATGAAGATGACACTCAACAAAAAACTTGAATTTAAAGCTATCTGATTCTACAAAACTTCAATATTAAGCAATTCCCAGTTAAAATATAATGAGACAGAAGATTGAAATCGGAACCATTTTACAGACTTTCAAATATGAAAGGGCCATCATAGATTCTTTTTTTTCTTTTTCTTTTTTTTTCATTTTGCCTATAGGTACGAGTAAATAATGTGAGAGTCCGACGCAAACTGTCACTGTATTGTAAAATTTGAAAACCCAAGAGCTACACAAGATTACCTACCTTACAATGGACAACACAGTTATTGTTTCAGTGGGATCCAGAAGGCAGCTTCCACAATTTCTTCGTCGCTACCAGGATTTTCTCCCTCTGATGTGATTCAGGTTCTTTGTCGTGTATGGAGGGCCTCCATCTCATGGCACGAGATATGCGATCCATTTTGTCAATCACTTCAGGTGAATCTCTAATGATAACTGTGCCTTCAGGACGCAACATTCTATCAATTTCCACCATCAGATCTACAAGGTTACACCTGTAATATGACAAGTTGGTTAATATCAAACATGAAAAAGGGGAAAGTAACTTTGGTCATTGGACTTAAATACAAGCATGGAGTACAGATTATAATGTTTATTGACAATAGCATGTCTAGTAAAGTAGTATAAATTGCATTACAACATATAAACAGAAATTTCCTCGGAAAATGGAGTAACAATGACTGTTGCAAGTTTTACAAACAGAACCAATTGTACCTGGTTTTTCCAGAAATGGGATCCTTAACAAGAGACTCGATATCAGCGATATGGATTAAATCATATGTACGAGGATACGTGGAGAAAGGCTCACACCTACAAGCATCAGCAAGAAAAGAAAATCTAGTATTAGTTAAATATATACCACTCCAAAATCTATAATATGGATATGGAAATCTGAACTAAATCACAAGCTACCAGCCCAAATTCTATGAAGACAATGCATACTTAATGTCCAAAGAAAAGTACAATATGATTCAAAGTGCAGGATAGTAGAAACTAAAAATTGTGATGAAGAGCTTATAACTCCACGGGCATGGTATTCAAATTGATTGAGTGATAGAGAAACAATGGTCAACAGAAAAACGAAACCTCCATCCACTAACCAATCATGAAAAACTCCTATAAGTCCTCGGTCATAAATGACATCAAGAGTTGAAGGCTTGCGAGCTGGGACAACATTCATTACCCAAACAGGGTCAGAAATTATGGCCGCTGCAAAACCTCCAAAGAAGGCATTCATATCCATGACATTTCGTATTGATGGAGTTCCCAGTTTTATGTTTAAAGAATTCTTGTAGTAAGCAACTCTCCTAGCCCATCTTCGCTTGTCAGCTTCAAACACATCAATTCCATTTTTTATGACACTGGCCCTTGAAGGAGCTCTTGTCAATCTTTCTGGCCATTTTGGAATTGCTCCAACAGCATACTCTCCCTTAACAGAGGATGTCCTGCTAACACATTTCTTCAACTTGATGTACCTGCAAAGTAATAGAGTTTAATCAGTTTTGTAAAGAGGCATCAATAACATTCTGTTAAGTATATATCAGTATATACATAATAAATCTGAAACTACAATAATCAAAGATAATGCCATTTCAATGAAGTATTGTGGAAGATATATAATAACAAACGGCTTCGAATGCATAAGTACCATGAAAAACTTGGGTCATCAGATTCATCGCACAAGTTGAGCCCAAATTCATTCTGATTGGGATGGCAAGAATCTCCAATTGGCTTTTTCCATATGGCTGTATTCCCATCTACAACAATCAGCTCGTAACACAAAGATCTGGCAACAGCCTGCAGCTCGGCCCATTCCTTATCTTGTTTAGCCCACTGTACAGGAGGTCCAGATATGACGAGGTAGCCTCCTGGCCTAAGTAACCTATCAACTTCAAGAAAATAAGTAGCATCTGCATAGGGACAAGTGATGTGTTAGAAATATTGTGAATTGTAATATATTTACAAAGCCCCTATGGGCTACGAGGTAGTGGCAAACCATTACAAAAATGACTTACTATATGCAGTGAAAGGTATCAAACATCGAGAGCAGTGCACCAAATCAAAAGAGAAACCAGAGAAAGGAAGTCTAAGTGTGCCGAGCATGGCAACAAAAGTTGGTATTCCTCTCTCCAAAGCGAATTGTATCTGTGCTTTATGTGAATCTCTTGGGGCAAAGGAAAGAGGCAATATGCCTTCAGAAAGCATGTATCCACCAAAACTAGCAACCTAGAAATGAATACACAAATCTCTCAAGACATGTATTCAGCAATAACTGTTATGAGGAAAGAAGGAAAGACTTATTACCCCACATCCCATATCAAGAGCTGTTCTCAAAGCTCCCCCAGCTATCGGGATATACTGTTTAAGCTTTTCAATATATTGTTCGGCTCCATCTGGGAACATCGTACCACCACCAGGAAATATGAAATATGGACCTTCCCTCTTCATCCATCCCTGGTGGCCTTTCCTATCTGCTATTTTATTGTAAGGCATGTTATCATGCCAAATCTGCACACATAAACATAAAACTAATGATCATGTAAGCCAAAGCAAGCCTTCAATTTCTTCTAGCCAACTACAGACTTGAAATTATTGAAGAGATTCCTCAACATGTTAAAAAATAGCGCAGATTAGAGCACTTCATTACACAAGACACGGAAGCACGAATGCAAAATAGCTATGGCATCAAGCGATTACAAAATGCAGAAATGCATGTACTTATCAACAATATTACTGTAACAGTACATGCATTTGGGATTTGCAACAAGCAAGACCAGAGTTTCAGTCAACTTCAGTTTGAGCTACTATACATTCCCATCAAGTTGAAGCTAAACATACAAGTTCACGGAAAAGCCACATATTCAGCTAAAACACCCCCAAGCCATATCTAGTGATGACTATCAAGCTAAAGCGCACTTCTTCAGCCACTACCAATCTCCCAAAGCCGTTGAAATTACACATTCCAAGAGATCCAAACTACCAAATTAATTAAAACATTAAAATATTATCTCCAACAATTTCAAGGATCAATTACCAAGTAAAAAAAAATTGCCTGACCTTATGCAAACTCTCCGGCCACTGCACAGGAACCCTGTAGCCCTCGGGAGGCGGGATCAAGCAGAGAGGGGTCTCCTCGGGGGGAGGGCAATGCCTTTCCCTGTAATAATTCATCTCCCTGCTAAGCTGGCTATTAATCCTGGGGTCCTCGCAGGGCATGTGATCCACCATATCGGCGGGGCAGGAGTCGATCGCCACCGCTTGCTTACCGTGCTCCACCAGTGCCACCAAACGCCCCCGGTGGCGTGGATCGGAGCGTAGCAGCGTCTGACGGCCGGACGCTGCCATGGAGTCGCCCAGCGGAGTGAAGACTAGAAGGAAGAAGAGGACAACTGCCGCGAAGAAGGCGGCGACGATTACATCCAGCAAGCGCCATTGGCGCGCGTGGCGGTTCTTGGAAGAAGGGAGATTCAAGAGCCCCATTTGCTAGAGGATTAAAGAGTGAAGAATGAGCATAAGATGGTTCAAGATCTCATATTTTAAACACCAACATACACACAGTGGGGAGTGTGAGTGTGAGTGTGAGTGTGTGCTTCTTTCTCCCGAAGATCTGAAGTTTCTCAGTTCTCAGTGATGGGGCTGTCTTTGGCAACGTCGGTGTTTCACAATATCCTCTCTTTTTTTATTACTAATTAATTAATTAATTTGGTGGGGGAGTGGAAATGGTACAACTCACGCTGCTTAGCGTGCAACGCTCTTAAAACCAGCGTGAGATTGAAGTTTTGGTTTTTGTCTTTTTTTTTTCTCTATCGCAGCAGATAGCTTCAAGTTAAAATATTGGCCTTACTTAGTTCCAAGTTTCCACTACAGCATCCTCTTGCATAGCCTCTTACTTATTCTAATATATGCATTTTTTGTAACTTTGAATTGGACCTATTATTATCAACTCACCTAACTTTAATCAATTCTTATATAAAAACATCTTATAATTTCATTCCTAAAACATATGGAATATGAATCTTAAATTAAAGATTTCGACAAAAACTTTAATTTAATATATAATATGCAATAAATAAGTTTGATATGAAAATGTCATAATCATTTAAAAAGGTATAATATAATGAGCGAAATAAATATTTCATTTGTCCCGTTAATAACGATTTATTTTTCATTTTGGGTAAACATTAACATATGGGTTATTTTTTGGATTTTGTGTTATACACATGTATTGAGTGTTTATTGATATGGTGTAAAAAGTAAATGAGTCGTTATTAATGAAAACGAATAGAGTATGAATTATCTATTAATTTTCCCTGTATAGGAGAGAACTGCTTACTAGTTAAATTTAAAATTGGGTATTTTCTCGAATTTGTCACAGTATGTGGTTAAATATTTCATTATTTTTTTTTTCTCACAATCATAGTCGCACTACTATATTTTATTATGTTTCTTACAGTTAGTTACCTATGCACACTTGGAAATGGACATATATAATTATAAATCTAAGTTTAATCGAGTAGTAATATAGAAAATTTAAGAGTGGATATATAAAAATAATAATGAAACAAGATCGTAAAATACAAATAATAGTCAACATAATAATATTTAAATTCTAGTGGTTTATATATTTTTTGCAGTAAAATATTTTTTAATTATTTTTATAATTACAAGAATTAAAATTGTGTATGGATCTTATTAAATTATATCGTTCATATATAATATTCAGTTTTATTAACATGTATGCATGTATGAATGATATGATCGTAAAATATTCATATAATTCATATTTACCTCATGTGCGCGATTCTTACACAGGTCACGAAATTATATTTAAGTTTAAGGTTGTTTTATGATTATTTATGTTCAAAATGGCTATAATTTAAATACTTTTATGTTGGTGATTATTATTTATTTTTTACGTATCTTATTTAGTTATTTTATATAATTAGCATAAAATTTAAATACTATAAATCTCGTTTCTCTAGATATTCGGTGTGTTTCCTTTACATTATAAAAATAAAAATAATCTAGTATTTATTTTAACGATTAAATGATGTATTGTTTAATGGACAATTCTTAAAATAATCAAATTCTTAAATAAAACAGTAAAAATTAGTCACTTGAATAAAAAAAAAGTGAAAAACAACCACTTACTAATATATCCTTTTACATGATGAAATTGATCTTGCAATCATCAATTACATGAGCAATTACTCATGGAATTAAGGTCATATAATTAATAAATACAAGTAATATGCAATTGCACGATAAAATGATTATGCAATAGATATGGGTGAAAATGGATGGATATGGGCGGATAGTGCTTATCCCGTATCCTAATTCATATTTTTTTTCTCGAATTTGGAGTCGGATACAGGAAAGCCGGATTCGAATACGAATTCAGAATATTTGGGATACGGACACGAGACGGATATGGTTCGGATCCGGGCCGGTTCGAATAAATATAATCGGATAATATATTTCATACAAAAACGGTTGACACTATATTTCATAGAATAACTAATACAAATTATAAGAATTGTATCTATTAAAAAAATACAATTTTTAGGATCAAGAGAGTATAAAATAAATTAAACAATTAGACATGAAGTATCTAGCAATAATGAAATATGCATCTTGAAATATAATTCGAGAATTCACAATCGGCAAAAAGTAGTTTGCAAAGTTTAAGAACCATAACTGTATCATACAAGTTTTGACATGATGTGATAGCAAATAAAATAACATAGTTATTGAACATAAAATGGAGACCTCAACTCTCGGATCCTGATCACTGTCCATTTATTCTTTAACCTACATTTTTTTTGTATAAGCAGTAAGTATTTCAAGTTTGCAACTAACTTGGAAACTAATTAATTTAAAAAGTAATAAAGATGAACCTCACCACCATATTTGTAGGAAGTGCTTCTAAAATCTTAAGATCACCAATAATAGATGAAATACTTTTTTGAGAATCTAAAATTTTTAAAAGAACATGTATTAGAGGAATATACATACATAATTATAACATAAAATGATAAGAATTTAAAAATTAACCTTTTTGGGATGCAACGATGCAAACGACTACGAAATGGATGTATAACACGACCACTCACACTGAATGTAGATTCAGAAGCAACAGTTAACACTTGCATGGCCAACACATCCCGAACAAGTCGTGAAAGAATAGGGTATTCCTGTAGCCCCTTCCACTAAGACAAAATATCAAAATTTTCAAATTTAGGCACCATTAAGGGAGGTTCTACGACGTATTTCTCCAAGTCATTTGTTGCTGCACTAGCTCCATTACTGTGGTATAAGTAATTATTAAGTTCATCATTGTCTTTTTCCATAAACAAAGAACTTGCTTCACAAGTTTCATCATGACTACCGACAATAGCATAACTCTTTGTGGCATTCAATGCATCACAATCATATTATTGATATAGTTGTTTCACAATCTTCATTATCTTTTCTGTTTTAACTTGATACGCGAGCTCACCATGAAACTTCCTCATGAAAAATTTTATGGTCTTTTTCTTGAATCTAGGATCAAGATAACTAGCACAACAAGAACAACATTTGACTTCTTCCAATGCTTGTCAAACTTGACAATCATAGACATTGGTGATATCATGGCTAACAAGCCACTCTTCCAGCAAAAGGTTAATCTCACAAAAGTTTTGATAAACCAAATTTGCAGTTGGATACAATGTGCTAGACAAAAGTTCAATAATATCATTGAATTTCTTCAAGATTTGCAAAGAGATAAAGTCTTACCTCATTCTTTATTTGATGGTGCAATCTTCTCATACCTCTGGTACTCCATGATAAGAAATCTATTAAAAGCATTCTTTTAATATAAAACATCCATCAACATGATATATGTGGAGTTTCACCTCGTAGCTACATCTAATGCAACACCTTTGTTTGTATCCAGTTGACATTCAGTTGCAAACTTCATAAACTCCTCCCATTGTAGCGGAAAACTCTTTATAGCTACAATAAAAGCACGGATATTCTTAACTACACTTGCAATTGCAGCAAGACCATCTCTAGCAGCAAGATTGAGTATGTGATTAGCACATCTCATATGAAAGAACATACCATCACAAACAAGGGGGCATATTTTTCCAAGCCCGGAAATATCATTTTTAACGCAAATGTCATTTGCAGATGCATTGTCAAGTTTTAGACAAAACTTTTTCTCAATAAACCATTTCACAACACTAGCAATGAATGCTTTGGACAACTTAGCACATGTATGTCGTCCTCTTACATGCATGAACTTGATGATTCTCTTCTAAATGTGTTCATCTTCATCAATCCAGTGTACAGTGTTTTTATTCGATGTCCATATGTCATGCTAAAGAGAGATTTCACGATTTTAAAATACTCATAGAGCTTTTCCTTTTCTTGAGTGAAGATTTCCATTAGTTCTTTCCTAACGGTGATGCAGCCCTTCATAGGAAAATTTGGACGCAAAGACTTGATGAACTCAACAAAGTATTCATGCTCAACTATATTGAAAGGGTACTCATGCATGATTATTGTTGTATGAAATTTTCTCAAGCTAGCTTCTTGATCGTACCTATACGGTTCCAGATCGGACATATAATATCCGCCCAGATTTCACCCCTAGAAATTGAGGTAATTTAATTAATAAGTGTATGTTGTGCAAATATCAATATGAATTTACACGAACATGATTATTATTAGTCGTGTTCATGTACTTCTTAAATTCACTTTGTAGTTTTCACAAATATTTGGAATGCATTAAAAGAAACAACCACCAACACCCAAGTTATTCATACAAAACTAGTGCATCCACATGTGCGATGCACGAGAATCAACATTCTATAAAATTAATATGTATAATGAATAATAAAAATAAAACCAATGAAAATTGAAAAAAGAGAATATATAATGTTATATGTTTTTAAAGACTTCCTTGTACACAACATTTGTGATAGTAGTATCATCATTTTTATCATTATTTGAAATTAAGATTTTAAGAATAGCACGACTTCGTACTCTTGATATAACAACATAAAATTAACCATGTGTGAAAACTGATCTTGACAAAAACAAACCATATGAGAAAGTGATTGTCCTTCACTTTGTTGATTGTCATTGTTTAAGACACAATTAGAAGAAATTAGTATTTCGACTAAAATTGTTTCGAGTCGCTCGTAATTTAAAACGAGGTCATCTAGCAATGATAAGCCAACTCAAGTCGTATTCTCAAGGAAGACTTAACAGAGCAATTCGATTCTTTGTTCATGAAAGCAATAAAAATGATTTGTTGGAGATTCTATAACTAGGCGAATAATGTAAATAAGAAAAACAAATTAAACCTAATCTAATAGAAAGCAACGAGTAAACAAAATACCTATCTAAGAAAACGAGATGCGGATTCAAAATAAAGCAAGTAACTTGGCATTCGAAATCAACAAGAATGCAGAAAGAAAATTGGAATTTGTAAACGAAATAAGAAACCGAAAGCATAACAAATTAAACGAATGAAATCAATAAACGAAAGCCATAATAATAAAAAGGAAACGAACTTGATTAATAACTGGAAAAAGTCTGAATCCACAAGAGAAATCTGGAAACGGAATATGAAACGATATGTTGTAATCGGCTAACCTTTGAGTACGAAATCTAAATCTAAAGAGAACTAACTAGAAATCAAAGTCTCGACCCTCAAATGTAGGTCGAGACGTGCTAAAACTATGAAGGGAAAATGTCTGGAAGTAAATGCTGAAAAGTGGCATCAAAAAGGGTCTTGAAAAACGTGCCAAAGGTGATGTCCATCGAATGAGAAACTCGCCGAGTACATATAGCCGAGAGGGTTGGTTAGCGACAGCTCACAGTTAGCGGCCACTGACTCGGGTGGTTCCGTATTCCGTGCTCGAGGTTGTGGTGCCAGGCCCGAGTCATCCGGGTAGTCAGCGACCGCTGACCCTGGCGTCTTGGCCTCCCACGCGTTGGCTCGGCCAAGGCTTGGCCGTGGTGTGCATCACCTAGTTAGCGGTCGGGTAGTCAGTGGTGCCGTGGTGGCTCTCGGCACTATTCTTCACACTTCATCATTTCTCGATCTTTTCTTGTTTCTTTTCCAACTTCAACACTCGTTTAGGCTAGTGGTCCTGAAACATAAATCGAGCCAAAACATCATGCAATCGAGAAAAAATTACACGAATAAAGATATGGAGAACACGAATTTAGACGAACAAAAAGAGAATAACAATTAGCGTCGCTCAAACTTGAAAAGCAGTCTCGGATCAGCTGCAGCCAAAGACATTCTTGAAATCAATACATTTTAATTTGCATTATGTACCATAAGGATTTTTGCTTCTAAGATATGATTATCAAGCTTTGTGATCATCAATCGAGTGCCATTGCACAATCCATTGACATGGTCGACATTTCTCAAGAACATAATTAGAGTTCCGATTTTTAAATATATTTCATGATTTGGTACACCTGAACATTTGATACCATTCAAAAATCGAGAGTATGCACTTCTTGCAACAAATAAATATTTGTATCTGACTTGCACATTAAAACAAAAAATTATTAATTGAGATAAAATAATATAATAATTGATGTGAAATGATGTAATGCTACGCCTTTTTACTATGAATAACTTAGCGAACCTCTTGAAATTTATGAGCTTGTATTCGATTTACGAGACCAAAGTTTTGATGATTAATGAGAATTGCCTAATGTAATAGCGATTCGTGCAGAATTAGACACATTGGAGTGCTTATACGCAAACCAGTGTCGCTAATTAAATTTATGGCAAATCACTAATTATGTGAATATGTGACCTTGTATAGATATAAGGTCATGATAGAATTTAGATATTTATAAGACTTTAGTTGAATCCATATTAATATGGAATTCAATTATTTAGAGTGGTGAACGATAATTAATAGCATGCATTATAGTGATTATGATAAATGAATTCACTTCTAGCAAAAGTGATTGATGTTATTCAAAGAGAGGATCATTATAATGATTAATGATAATTTAAGAATGCAATAATTAATAAGGATGATGAAAATTGTTTCATCATTTAATATGATTGACATTTAATATACAAGCATTTATAGTAAAGTAATAAATGCAATCATTTAGTGATCATAATGCCTTAAGTAATTAATAATCTTTAAGGTAATTAGTGTTATTAAAGAGGAATCATTGCTAGTTGACAAATGTCATTATTCAGAATCATTGTAATAGTGATTTATAAAATTGGAACAATCAATTGAGTATAAAGAAAAGAGCATAAATTGATATATATATATATATATATGTGTGTGTGTGTGTGTAAGTGGGTGATAATAGTGGAGTAGATGTGTGAGATTGATGCACACTACTAGTTAGGAAAATCTGAAGATTATATATATAAATGACAAAATAAATCACCAAATAAGACAAGAGAGATAACCAAGTATAGAAGTGTGTTGTGATATAATAAATTTGGAGTTTGTAATATATTGTAGGATGAATTTCTGGAATTTAATATTGAATGTTACTGTTTGATCGAGAAAGAGAATAGGAAGGAAGAAAGAGAGAAATGAGAGAAAAAGTTCATAATTTCATAACCATTCCAAAGGCAAAGTTTACCCTAAATGCAAGTTGGGCAAACAACAAAATAACAAGGTTGTACAGGGTTCAAAACATAAATAACCAAAACAATATTAGCCTACATCTAGCCACACACGTGTACGCTTAAGATGTAAACACAAAAAGAACTCTCCTCCACATGGCAATTCACTCTTTCTTTTTCACAGTCGGTCAACACAAGCAATTAACTTTCTCCTTCCTTCACTTTAGCAAACCCAACGCCATCCACTGTAAAACCATCGCCGCCACCATCTCCGATAGCTCCAATCACCTTCTTTGGCATAACAAAGTGCTACAGTGGGTACATACGAGCAAAACAATTAGCAAATCTAAACCTTAGAATACACCACATGATAAAAGTTGTTTCTATGTCCTAGAATATCTTTTGAATGATGAAAATCTTCTAATTGTGTAAAGAAAACAAGTTACATTCTTGGAAGGAAAGAGACTACAGAATAAGGAGGGAAAGGGTAAGCTGTCACAACAACAGTAGGCAAAGTGCATAGGGGGAAGAACCCATGCTGTCCTTCCTGCTCTTGGTACTACATCTGAACATATTTTGTTTCCATGTTGCCACCCTCCTTCTAAACAACATATGAAACAAAAGGAAAATGAAAGGAAATGATAGAAATTAGTCTATGTTGGTGAAAAGAATGAGAAAAAGGGGACTGCAGGGAGAAGAAGAGAGGAGAGAGGACTGAGATGCTCATCGATGCAGCCTCCACTCCCTCATGCATGCTGCAAATCAACTTCTCCCTAGGTTGTAACCTGCAACATAAGACAAACCAATGCATTAGAAGGGACTGAAGTGAAGGAGAGTAACCAAAGTGAACCTAGCATTTTCACTATAAATATGTGGTTACTCCCTTACGTGGGAGCTATTCCACACTTCATAAACCCAATCAAAAACAACACTTAGAAACATTCAGCACTTAGAGCATAGAAATGAGAAAGAGGAGTAAGTCTGTCAGTTTTAAACAACATAGAACCAACCATAAGGTAAGCTAAGCTAACTCTCAACCATGCTAATAGCCCATAAATTTTAGAAAACAAATTCTTTTACCTTGTCCAACTCCAAGTCTGCTATCTCAAGCAGACTTCAAAGAGGACCAAAGAGAGGCAGTTCTACCCATTTTTCAAGCCTAGCATACCAAGTACTGCTCAGGTAAAACAGAAACTTGAACTATCATATGATAACTACCGCTACCCAAAAACTAGATACTCAATGCAAGACTCAAACTTATAACATAGTAACGCAAAACACAGAACTTAGTAAATCCATGCTATTGTGTACACTAAGAAATTTAATCTTTGTCACATGCATCTATTTCTCTAGAGGAATCAAAACATAGTTCATGCTTGAACATAGGATTCGTTCTAAGGCTTGGTGACCGTATTAAGATAACATACAGTGTGTCAATCAAAATTTAACATAGAGACAACAACCATCACACTAATGTCATAAACCTACAAACCAACATCCAAATCATGAACAAAGAATAAGCTACAAGCTAACTTCCTCCATCAAACAGAAAGCATAGAAGTAAAATAGAACACTTAGCTTATTTTTCGGGGGTGTCTCGGTAAGAAGGGAACCAACCAAGCACCCAACCAGGAGCCAAGCTCCCAGAACCGGATGGGATACAGCTACGCTGCATATGCCACTTCCCCAGACCCCGAAACAGACGCAAATTCCATCATACCGAACCCAAAATTCGAAACCAAACCTGTCCCCCTCGACTACAAGGTAAGATTACACACGTCAGTGACTTTCTCTTGACCCAACCCTCAATTAAAATATTTATTTCTCTATCCTTCACATACACAATTCAACTTTCATCTTATTTACACTCCCACTAGTGACACTCACTTGACCTTAAACATCCATTTACTTTTATTATTATATTTTTCATAATAATATCAAATATATTTATAAATTATACTCCCTCCGTCCACGATTGTTCTTCCCACTTTGACCCGGCACGGGTTTTAATAAATTGTGTTGACTTAGTTGGTAAAAGGTAAAATGTATTGAATGTTGTATAGTTAATGGAGAATGGGGTCCACTTTATTGATGATGTGTAAAGTGTATAGAGTAGTGAGTGGAATAAGGGGCCCACATTAATGATTATATATATTGAGTAGTGTGTAGTTAGTGGAGAATGAGACCCACATTATTGATGATGTGTTGAGTTGTGAGTGAAGTAAAGAGTTGCCAAAAATAGAAAGAAAGTGAGAAGAAACTTGGTGGACGGATCAATAAGGAAAGTTGGGAAGAAAGATCGTGGACGGAGGGAGTATATATATTAATTTTATAATTTAAATTTTAAATATGAAATTTTAATATTTTAAAATCATTAAATATTTTTTTCAAATTTTCCCAATTTTAATATTTTAAAATCACTAAATACTAATGTATATAATATATAAAAATAATTATATGAAATCCAATTGAAAAGTGCCATTTGGCTGTGACTTTCAACCCTCTTCTAAAGAAAGTCATCAATTTTTATTTTTTTTAAATTAATCTATTTTGTCTTTTATGGTGACTTTTGAAATAAAGTCACTAATGTGACTAGTCTTAGAAATAGCAGAGAAAAAAAACATAAATCTGGAAATCAAATTTCAAACAAGAACACATAGATAATCAATAACAACAGAACTACTACCTTAAACCACCCTAGCCAAAATGTGAAACTGAAATCCCTCCCTAGGCAGAAACCGTAGCCATTCACCTCTGGACTGAGCCACTCTCTCTGTTAGAATCGAAGAAAAGCAGGTAATAGTGAGGTTGAAAGAAGAACTATGAAATAAAAATTTGCTAAGGAAAAATATCAAGTCAATACTTGAACTTTAATACAATAACATTTATAAAAAAAAAAGGAGTTGGAGGTATTGAAGGGAAAACAGTAAGGGAGAAGGAGAAGGTTTACCTGGGAAGAAGGCAGGAGCTACGATTATTGTAGTGGTAGTGGCGCGGGGCTCCGATGAGTGCTACTCGTTGGGTGGTGACCGGGGCTGAGACAACGGCGATGGATGGCACGGGCTGCTGCTCGTCGGATGCACAACGAAGGCGGACGCTAGAACCGTTGGCTGGACGTCGAAGAGAGACACGGCGGCGAGGGACTCCAAAGTACCCATGTCCTATTCCAATGGGGAGAGGTAGAGAGGGAAGGGAGACGAGAGTTGTTGCGTGTGTGTGGATGTCGAGGTTAAAGAAAAGAACGGCAAGGCAGCCGAGGCGGCGAACGCTGCCGAAGAAGAAAGAAGCCCGACAACGGAGAGAACAGAGAGGAAGGGAGTGGTAGGTGGATGGTGTGATGTCTAGGAAGGAATATAGTGGGGTTTTTAGTTTTACAACCTAAGCCTAAGAATGAGGATTCTAGAACCCGAGCCGGGTTACGGACCGAGTTAAACAATTAATGTGCCAAACTCACTAAGCCTAAACTAATATAAGTACTGGGCTGGTAACATAATTCGAATGGGCCGAATTATTAAATCTGATGGGTCGAAATAATTTAACTGGGCTCAATTTATTAATCTGAATGTACCTAATGAAATTAGTTAGAGTGTTGGGCCTACTTAATTAGATTAATGATTGATTAATTTAAATTTTCTCATGGGCTAGTATAAGTCCCAATAAATCAAGACTTGATTTATAAATCAAGACTTGATTTATGTGGACTATGTCCAAGAATATAATTCAAATATTGAATTTAGAGAATTTAATTTATTATTTAAAATTTAATCATAATAAATGATTAAATTATAAATCATACTTAGGGTATGATAATTGAGGTTAACCTAACATATAAGAAATTAGTTATTTTGATTCAAGGATCAAAATATTAAGTTAGAAATTCCTTTATTATTTTTACCCAATAATTGATTACTTGGGTAAAATAAATTCTCAATCATAACATGATTTAGAAATCATCAAACGACACCTCTAGAATATAACTACGATACTCGAAAGATATTCGAGTTAAAAGACCTGAAAATAATTCTCAAAATAACAAAGGATAAAATTTCCTTACACCTAGAAATAATAGATATACTTGATAAATATATCTCACGTGAGATTTATTTAAAGGCTTCGACGAGAGGTCGGATCCGCATCTCGAGAACGAAGCAGTCGTCACTCAAGACTATTCAAGTAGGTTTTCTTACTCTATAAAAATATGTGTTCATACTTTTAGAATGAAACGAGATATTTTCAAAGTACTTTCTTGCCATAAATGTTTTATTTATGTATGATGTTTATCTGTTTATTTATAATCAAATTCAGGTCCCAGTATATTAGATATACTACTCGGACTAGTGTACACAGGACCGTGAGTCATCCAGATGTTGACTGATCGAGTGTCTGTGGGAAGTGGCCACTTCCCCAGCACAAAGAAGCTTAAGATATGGTTGATTACAAAGAACTAGGACTGCAGTCAAACATGACTTTTCTCAAGAAATGCTTTTGTGAACATAGGTGCTTTAGAGACAAAAATCGATATGTTTCACTTGAAATGGCTTGACAGTTATAATTAGTATGTGTGCGGTTTCGGCACTTGTCTACTGAGTACAAAACGGAGTACTTTGTACTCAGCCCTGCATGTATTTCTAAACGTGCAAGTTAAGAAAAATGAAGACTTGGTGCTACGTTGGGCTTTTTGTCAGTCTCCTAGTAGCTGACTATTGGGGGTGGTTCTACGTGTCTTCGTACACGTAGAATTTTTGTCAATTTGATCTCACATTCTGCTGCTTGACCGTTATGTAATAGACTTAAGATTTAAACTCCTCAAATATTTGTGTATGTAATGAGCTCAAGACTCTAGTTATGTCTGTTGTCGAATTCGTACGATGAATTATCGACTTTTGTAATGAGAAGATTATCAATTTGCCTTGTTTTATTCTATTCTCATTGCTTAACCCTTTCATTAGTCATGGTTCACCAGCTTCACTATCCTTAGTGAAGTGCGGGCGTGACAGAGTTGTATCTGAGCATTCGTGCTCTAAACTCAAGAGTCATTCTTCAAGTTTAAAGTTTAGTGTTGTTTCACTAGACTAATTAAGCAAGTCAACAAAAGCCTAGCACCCCGGCGTATCATGCTCCTTAGATGTTGCAAACGCCTTATAAGAAAAGCTTTCAAAGTTGAGAGATAAAAACCAAATCTCTCACCCTAAGTTCGGATTTTCGAGAACTTTGAATCTTTCCTTACAACTAAGGAATCAACAACATGAACGACTCCTCTAACAAGAGCATAGATCACAAACTAGAGTGAACTCTCTCGAATACTCCAATGAATAGAACAAACGAGAAGAATCATAACGATGTCTTCTTTTACTTAACAAATAGTGGCGGGATTTGATAACTATCGATCGACCGCTGACGGAACTCAGTCGTTATCACTTCGGTCAAGATAGATTTATAATACTTACACTCTTCACTAGGTTATGCTAGTGGCAAGCACAGAGTCGATCCCACAGTGAGTTGGTGAATTCTTCTCTCGATATCACAATTTGAGGTTTTGAGTCGGGTCTTGCCTTTGGCAAGAAGTGTAATCAAGCAGAAAGTAAAGTACTGTAAAAGTAAATAACTGAAAAGAAAACAGTAAAAGAGTTAAATAAGAAAGCAACTTGACTTGGGTTAGAATTCTTGAGTCTTGACTTATGTCTTGATCATTGGTGCAAAGTTGTTCGTTGTACTGGCATGTCATTGGTTAAAGGCGAGCGTAAGAATGTGGTTTTTAATCGTCACGTAGCCACCGAAGCCTCGCCCAACATACCTTTTCAGCCCAAAATGTAAGGGTTACTCACTCCCATATCCCCCTTTACCAAGATTACTCCTGGACCAAGCTTACTCCAGCATACCCAAATAGGCATTAATGGAAAACACAACAACCATGGGCACACCATCTCATATGCCCGTCCCATGGCGTTCCCACCTACATCACTGCGCTAATCCTTATGGCTGGCATGAAGGGAGTCGCTAACACTTGGAGTTTCCAGCTCACAGTTGCAACATGATCTTGCCCAAGACTGCTACTGGTCAGACAACATCGAGGACTTGATCAAGTTGTATAGGATTCAGATCTAGCGCTTTAGGAACATGCCAATACAACTATGTGCACAGTTGGACCTCTCAAGACGTTATAAGTTTGGACTCAATTCATATTTCCCAAGCCATGTTTATAAACCTAGCTACTCATACGAAAATTAAAGAACAAGAATGAAACAAACAAAAACATATTTATATTAAAATACGGAAATAGAGTGTTACCAAAAGATCCTTTTGCTAGGACCAACCCTTGGCAAGGCCGAAAGCATTAACATAAAATTAAATAAAGGGATTGCCCGTAGGACTTGTTTCTTCCTCCCCAACACTAATTGAAATAAAGCCTAGACTAAGGATAAGAGCAGTCGGGCGTCGTCCCTCCCTCGAATGTTTAAAGCTTATTGCATTGTGTATGTCTCTAATTCTAATCATGGATTTAAATAGGGATCTCGTGGGCCTGGGCCATACAATCTCCAGATAGAAACCGTAGCCATTCTCCTCTGGATTGAGCCACTCTCTCTATTAGAATCGAAGAAAAGCAGGTAATACCAAGGTTGAAAGAAGAACTATGAAATAGAAATTTGCTAAGGAAAAATATTAAGTCAATATTTGAACAAAGAAGCTTCAGATATGGTTGATTACAAAGAACTAGGACTGCAGTCAAACATGACTTTTCTCAAGAAATGCTTTTGTGAACATAGGTGCTTTAGAGACAAAAATCCATATGTTTCACCTGAAATGGCTTGATAGTTATAATTGTATGTGTGCGGTTTCGGCACTTGTCTACTGAGTACAAAACGGAGTACTTTGTACTCAGCCCTGCATGTATTTCTAAACGTGCAAGTTAAGAAAGATGAAGACTTGGTGCTACGTTGGGCTTTTTGTCAGTCTCCTAGTAGTTGACTATTGGGGGTTCTACGTGTCTTCATACATGTAGAATTTTCGTCAATTCGATATCACATTCTGTTGCTAGACTGTTATGTAATAGACTTAAGATTTAAACTCTTCATACATTTGTGAATATAATGAGCTCAAGACTCTAGTTATGTCAATTGTCGAATTCGTACGATGAATTATCGACTTTTTTCTTGAGAAGATTATCAATTTATCTTATTTTATTCTATCCTCGTTGCTTAACCCCTTCATTAGTCACGGTTCCCCAGCTACACTATCCCTAGTAAAGTGCGGGCGTTACAGTATGGTAACAAAGCATTCGTGCTCTAAACTCAAGAGTCTTTCTTCAAGTTTAAAGTCTAGTATTGCTTCACTAGATCTCTCAAGATGTTATAAGTTTGGACTCAATTGATATTTCTCAAGCCAAGTATATAAACCTAGCTAGTCATACGAAATGTAAAGAACAAGAATGAAACAAACAAAAGCTTACTTATATTAACACACGGAAATAGAGTGTTACCAAAAGATCCTTTTGTCAGGACCAACCCTTGGTAAGGCGGAAAGCATTAATAGAAAATTTAAAGTGTTTGCCTGTAGGACTTATTTTTTCCTCCCCAATACTCATTGAAATAAAGCTTAGACTAAGGACTAGAGAAGTTGGGGTCGTCCCTCCCTCGAATGTTTAAAGCCTATTGCATTGTGTCTGTCTCTTATTTGAATCATGGCTTTAATTAGGGATCTTGTGGGCCTGGGCTTCGTGGTGGTGGTGGCTAGGGTTTACGGCGAACTTTCCTTCCCGGTCAGATCTTCCGCGTAGAAGAAAATATTCCCAATCCTCCCCAAATCGTTGGTAGAAGGAAAGAGAGATATGTTTGCTTTTCCGTGGAATGATAGAAATCCGCCGTGCATCCTCGCGTCTTGCCAGTTGTCTTCTGCGTTTCTGATTGCTTAGTCTATCTCATTGTCTTGGTCAATGTGCTCCTCTTGGCCCCAGCGGTTGCAACGTGATCTCGAGCGGTACCTTGCCTTGAGCTTCAGATTGCCCAAGATGCTCCATGTGTAAACATGCCTCTTTCTTGAGATAACCTGCAACCTTGACCTGCATCCTGTCAACCCAGACTTATGTTCTCCCAGACACAAAACACGACGCAAACAAAGCAAAATGACTTGATCTAGACCTAAAACAAGACACAAAAAGAGCACGAAAAATTGGCTCGTCGCACTCACACACTTTAAGCATGATTTTTCTCAAGCGTGTAAGTATAACTTTCCAAAAAAGAAAAGGAAAATAAAAGACTCGAACAGCCAACACACCAACATACATGCATAAAAAACAGTCAAGATAGATAGGAGTTAGAGCATAAATTAAACAATATTCTCAAGCGGTCAAGATAGCAGTCAAGTGAGCATAGAGATGTCTTCCTTACTCGCTCAGCACTCTGTGTTTAGGTTAAATGTTTACGCTTGGTAACTACTTGATTAAGAAAAGTCCCATAGGCTTGCCTGCCTTCTACATGTCTCCACTCAATTAGCCTGGTCAAGGCATCTATCCTGAGGTCTTCATGGGTTGTAACGTGGCTTTGGCCAAAGGTTGGAAAATTTTGGAACTAAGCTAAGGTCGGTATGAACTATAGTCTTGGGCAATTCCTTGATTAGAGAGCACACTTAAACTTCTCCAGGGCCCTAGCACACTTATTTATGGGGTGTATATTTTTTTTTTGAAATTTTTTCTAATTTTTCTACCCCTTTCTTTTTTATTTTTTTCTTGACTCCCCCCGTGTTTATTTATTTTTTGATTTTTTGGATTTTTGGTTTTCTGGCTGCCCTGCTGGAAGCCAGGGTAGCCATTTGGGGGGGGGGGGGGGGGGTTGTGTCTTGTCCTTTCTTCTTACTCCATGGGTTTTTCTTTCTGCCCTATGTTCATCCCGACCAGGGTAGGCCTTTATGGGGTTTTAAATATGTGTTAGACAAAAGAAATATTAAGGCTCAAAATTGACTAGCAAGAGAATATGAATGATGGTAGGAAATTTTGACTCTGTGCTTATGAACAAAAACTGCCTAAATCCTCTAGAGACTTTACCAGGGCTGTAGGGTGGGTCTTGACCAAGAAAACATGCAAGTTCTAGGACAGATCAAGCCAAGCAGTTGTATACTCACAGATGCTAAAAAATCTCACAAGGTATACATGCTCACTTGACCACATTTCCGTCATACCAAACTATCCTAGAACATGCTTGACCTACGCATCAAAACTCCTACGTCTATCATGCTCAAGACACATATACATGTATGTTGGTGTGTGGGGCCAGTATGTCAAGTCTGATGGGCGCTCCCGATCCAACAATTGGTATCAGAGCCGGGGCTTTGGATATGAAGAATCGAATCCGGCGGTGCTATCCCTAGGCAGGGAGTGCCTGAGGGGAGGGGTTGTTGGGCACAACAACTCTAGGGGTTATGACGATTCACGGCCGTAATCCGAGGTGCGAGATTGACAGTCCTCTGGGTGTCATAAGTAGCCCCGTGGCCCGGGTTCGAAGGAGCGCCAGCATATGATCTCAAGGTCCGATGCATCCTCCAGAGTACCGAGATGGTGCTGAGGGGGGGATTGTTGGGAAGTGGACTCCAGCACCTCCCGGAGGGGGGGTCCTCCGTGTATCGTACCCGAGAGAACTTATGGGAGTGCGGCCTGCCTAAGTCCCATAAGTTCTCTCGGGTACGATACACGGAGGACCCCCCCTTCGGGAGGTGCTGGAGTCCACTTCCCAACAATGTAGTATGCTGGCAAGACTCTAAATAAAACATACTCTAAACAAAAGCAATAAAAATCTGACTCTCTAACCTAGACAGACGTGGGAACCCTTCCCACTCACACACTTTGCTCAAGGCAAAGTGCTAAAGCAGTTGAGGCTTCCTAGTCAACACTCTAACAAAACAAAACAAAAACAGAAAAACAAGAAAAATAAAATAAAATCTATAAACCTAAAAAGAAAAAAAGAAAAAAGAAAAATAAAAAAGGGAGGACTGAATCAATGGTGAGCTAGGGGATACCTGATACCCACGTGCTCAAAGTAGGCCAGTTGGGCGTCTTGGCTTCACTGTCTTGTTGATGCGGCTGAGAATAGTGGTCAACTCTTTCGTCGGCGGGTCTGGCGAGGGGGATCTTGTTGCTTTCACTATGCTCTTCGTGGGGTTCTCCATCAGCGTTCTCCTCTATGGTAAACATGCAGGTCAGGGTAGCCATGTTGAAGTGGTCCTCTCTCTCCAGGAATCCTTCATAGTCTGACTTGATCAAGACAAATTGTTTCCCGAGCAATGTAGGCAAGTGGGATAAGGACAAGCGCTGCTGGGGCTTGGCCAAGATGTTGCGGATGTGGTTTGCTACGAACGAGGAAAAGTTAAGCCTTTGTTTCTTCTCCATGGCCCAAAGTATAAACAGCTCACTTTGGGACACAGTGTTGCTGCTTTCCTTCTTGTCAAATAGGTTGGTGGCCAAGATGCGGTGGCAAATCTTGACCGTCGGGTCCACCAAGGCAGAAGCTTTGGACTTTCTTCCCTTGAAATTCTTTGTCTTAGCAAGGCCTTCCAACATGCGGTTCCATTGCTCCCTGGGTGCATTGCGGACTACCTTGACCGCTGTTTTGTACTCTAGGTAACTTTTCTCTGAAATCGATGTTGCCCAGAATTACATCCAGGTCTTCAACGGCTACCTTCTACTGCTTGCTCGTGAGTGAAAACTCCAGAATACTGGGGACTCCTCCCATCTCCACTTCCACCTTGATGCTCCCGAAAAACTCCATGACCAAGTCACCATATGTCAAGGAACTTTTCTCAGCCTATTGCTCTGAACCTTTCTCGAACTTGCTCCTCCACGCCTAGTTTCTTCAAAACCTCGAAATCGATGGTCTTGGGGACAATGATTTCTCTTCTATCCATCTCGTTTGTCCTGGCTTATGCTATTCTAGCCCTCGTCTTCCTCACTGGCGTCACCTTCTCCTTCTTCACGATAGTCTTGAACCGGCGCTTCTTTGGGGTTTTCTCCTCGGATGATACTTCCTCTACCTCCTCCTCAGTAGCTTTGCTCGAGCATCCTTTCTGACTTGCCTCCTTTGGTTAGTCAACCTCCATCTCTTCCGCTTTCTCCTGCTCCGCTGCTTCCTCTTCCTCTTCGTCTTCTTCCTCGGCCTCTACTTCCTCTTCCTCCGCTTTCTCAGTCTCTCTTGGTGGTGGGTTGTCTTTCTCCGCCTCTACAGTGAGTGTTTGGGTGGTTTCTACGGCTGGTATCTCGGGTGTCGCCATGGCAGGAGCTTCTGGCACGATGGTTGTAGGCAGTGGTTGGGTTTCAGTGGCCATGGATGAGGGTTGGTTGTTGACTTCTCCCTTCTTCTTGGCTACTAATCTCTTACCCACCATGGTGATAAAGGTTTAAGTGGTTGGTTGGGTGTGGTGGTTATGGAAAATGTGGGGCAAGTGGTGTAAAGAAGTTGAAGATGGTGGTGAGAGTGGTGGTTTACGAACTGGAGAGAGTTGTGGGTGATGAAGGTGAGAGGAAAGTGAGTATGAATGATGAAAATGGTGGAGGTTATGGGGTTAAAGTGTGTATTGGGAGTTCCAGAGGTGAAGGTGGGGGGTTTGTTATAACTTGATCCCACTTACATCACCGCGTTGATCTCTTTGGCTGACAAGCAGGGAGTTGCTAACACTTGAAGTTTCTAGCTCGCAGTTATAACCTGATCTTGCCCAAGACTGCTACTGGCCAGACAACACCGAGGACTTGATCAAGTTGTATAGGATTCAGATCCAACACTTTAGGAACACGCCAATACAACTATGTGCACAGTTAGACATCTCAAGATGTTATAAGTTTGGACTCAATTCATCTTTCCTAAGCCAAGTTCATAAACCTAGCTACTCATACGAAAAATAAAGAATAAGAATGAAATAAACAAAAGCATACTTATATTAAAATACGCAAATAGAGTGTTACCAAAAGATCCTCTTGCAAGGACCAACCTTTGGCAAGGCCGAAAACATTAACAGAAAATTAAATAAAGTATTTTCCCGTAGGACTTGTTTCTTCCTCCCTAATACTAATTGAAATAGCCTAAACTAAGGATAAGAGCAGTTGGGCGTCGTCCCTCCCTCGAATGTTTAAAGCCTATTTCATTGTGTCTATCTCTGATTCGAATCATGGCTTTAAATAGGGATCTCATGGGCCTAGGCTTCGTGATGGTGGTGGCTAGGGTTTACGGCGAATTTCCTTTCCCGGTCAGATCTTCCGCGTTGAAGGAAATATTCTCAATCCTTCCCATATCGTTGGTAGAAGGAAAGAGAAATATGTTTTCTTTTCCACGGAAGGAATGAAATCCTGCCGCGCATCCCCGTGTCTTGCCCGTTGTCTTCTGCGCTTCCGACTGCTTAGTCTGTCTCCTTGTCTTGGCCAATGTGCTCCTCTTGCCCCCAGCGGTTGCAACGTGATCTCGAGCGATACCTTGCCTTGAGCTTCAGATTGTCCAAGATGCTACGTGTGTACACATGCCTCTTTCTTGAGATGATCTGCATCTTGCAAACCAAGACTCGTGTCCTCCCAGACACAAAACACAACGCAAACAAACGAAAATGACTCGATCTAGACCTAAAACAAGACACAAAAAGAGCACAAAAAATGGGCTCGTCAACTTCCGAATCCAAACTTAAGGACAAACCGTAAAGGATGATAAGACTTAAAAGAAGAAAATTTTAACTCTAAAAAGGGGATTTTGCCCTTTGGGCATTTCCCTCAAATAGCAATTTAAACCATTGGAACAAGTTGGCCCCAAGAGAGCCATAATAGCTCATGAAATGCGTTTAGATTTGAATATTCGAAGTACTGATTACGTGTATATTATTTTTTTTAAAGTGGTGAGATTTCTCTAAACTGCGAGGAAGCAGATTACGTGAGTATTAGTCGTACGTGCCCCACCCGGGAGATACTTTAGTGGAGTTCTTGGACCACTACCTGAGGCGATGGGATGCGGCAAGGCCTCATGGGTCTACCGGGATGGATGGGATCATGAGGTTGATCCCTTTACTGCCTGCCAGGGGGCAGGGATAAGCTCGTATGATAAAGGGCGACTACATCCGGCCTGTCGGACAAAGTTATGATCGTGGAACTGACGTACAGAGGTTCGTGGCCACGATACTATACTTTAGTGCTGCGTAAGGTAGCGCACCGGAGGGGCCCTACATCCGACCCTGGGACTTGATTCCAGCAGGCGACATACCGCCGATGCGGGCACCATTGCTGCAGACATCCCTCCCAACCGGAGTGATCACTCTCGCTCTGACATACTGTCCATTGTACGACGAGCCGACATCGAAGATCCTGGCACGTCACGACGCCGAGGCAGGGGGAGCGTCGTTCGCCGTCGTCTGTTCCATCCCCAACGCTCATGCCGGGGTACTGAGAGTGTCATGAGGCCGAGTCTGGTCCCTCACGCCCCACTATAGGGATCCGACGACCAGCTTCTCCCCATCAACCCCTATCTACAGATGATGACTCGAGCTCGACACAGTTTCGACTCGTGAGGATCTGACCAGCGGGAGATGATGATAGGGGTAAGGCCTCGGTGCTAGTTGCTCCGGAGGAAGATCGCCCTCCATTTCCCTACTTTCGAGGCTCTAAAAGGTCAAGCCTTACACTCACTCCAGCTGACGAGGGTCCCTCTCGGAAGAGGGAACCATCCCTCGACTTCGACGAGCTCCAAGCCAAGATGAGGAGGGTACTGGAGAAGTCGAACAGGTCCTTGAAATTATATGGGAAGTATCTAGAGGAGGACCCTAGGATCCCGAGGAGGACCCAGAGGAGGATCCCGAGGAGGATCCTGAGAAGGACCCAGAAGAGGATCTGGAGGAGGACTCAGAGGAGGATCCGGATGAGGATCCCGAGGAGGAGCACCTAGATGAGGCAACCTCCGAGAGCGACCCGGAGGATGAGGCCTAAGAGCCGGATTGGGAGCAGGAGGCACCACCTGAGGAGGAATACCTTAGCTCCATAACCCAGGAGTAGATATGGGACTTTTGATGTAGGTCATTCTGATGATAGATTTTTTAATCAGAAATGATAATCTAGTAGGAATCATTCCGTACTAGTGACAATATATTCTGACATTTTGACAACATGAAAACACAGTAGTTAGTGATTCGTAGCTTAGTACCTTTTGTGATGTCATTCTAGGGAGATGAGCATCATACCATGTACTTAGATAGTACGATAGGAACTAGTATTTTATTAGACCTCGTTGAGGCGATTATGAATGGAATTGACCCTAGAGGTCCATTTCGATATGCGTAATGTCTATTGCTAGTTGTGTATTTTATTTCCGCCCTTCATATTATAATGATAATAAGTAAGATTATACACTTGCATGCGCAAAGACAAAACTTTTTGCAACATTTCCCAATATGCACCGAAACAGGTGGATACTGACGAGAAGATGGTTGAGAAATTATGTGCCGGTCTGAGGCACTAAATTAGGATGGCACTGGCTAGCCATGGGGACTTGTCATACCCGGAGTCTCTTCATTGCGCTCTCGACATCGAGAAGGTTATGACAAGAGAACGACCAGTGACTGTAGCACCACCGGCATTTACTCAACCGCCATCCCAGAACCACAAGGGAAAGCGTAAGTGGGAAGATAACCGAGGTGGTGCGACTCCAAGGAAGCCATGAGAAGGACATAATCGTTTCCACAACTCCGGGAAACCAAATCCAGTAGCTCAGACTGAAGTGCATTCACAAAAGTTCCATACATGTTCGAAGTGCAAGAAAATGCACCTGGGAGAGTGCCGAGCCGGCAGTGATGGCTTCTTTGTCTGCGGCCAGAAAGGGCATCTGGCTAGGAACTGTCCCACTAAGCAACAAGGGAGAAGTTCCAAACCCAAACAGTCGAACCCGAGGTAGTATGTTCGAGCCATGCAGGTTCAGCCCCAAGCTCGACAACAACAGCAACAGTTGCCACCACCTCCATCCCTGTATCCTCAGTACCAGTCCCGAAGAAAGCCACAGCGGGCTAGGGTGTATGCAATGAAGTAGAAGCATCCTGAGGGGAATTAGGGGAATCTGACAGGTATGAAAATACTCCTAGACACCCCAGTAATAATTTTATTTGATACGGGAGCTTCTCATTCCTTCATTGCTAAAACATGCGTAGAGAACCTAGAGTTGAAATCGGAACTTGTAGAGGCATCTATATATGAATCTTTCTTCACCTCTAGGAGGAATCACCACTATCACTCATGCTTGCTCGAGTCTGAGCCTGAACTTAGGATCTATTAAGGTGTTAGCAAACAATCTTAGCATTCTCCCGATGAATGACGTGGACATAATCCTAGGAATGGATTGGCTAGCTGAAAACTATGCAACGACCCTTTGCAATGAGAGGCAAATTTCATTCTGACCCCCTAGAAAGGAACCCATGAATTTCCACGGGATCACCTCGACTTGAAAGGAGTCGATCATCTCAGTTGTACAAGCCGAGAAGCTAGTAAAGAAAGGTTGCTTAGCGTACCTAGTCTCCTTGAGTGGAGAAGTCAAGGAATAGCGGAAAATCGAAGACGTAGCTATTGTGCGGGAATACCCGGATGTATTCCCAGAAGAATTACCAGGCCTACCACCGAACCGACAATTAGAATTTATGATCGATCTAGAACCCGGATCAACACCAATATGCAAGGCACCTTATAGAATGGCCCCGAAGGAATGTGAAGAACTCAAGATCCAACTCAAAGAACTTTTAGACCTGGGTTTCATCAGACCCAACGTGTCACCTTGGGGAGCCCCTGTACTCTTCGAAAGAATAAAGACGGCACCTTGAGAATGTTTATAGACTACCGAGGCTTGAATAAGATGACCTTGAAGAATCAGTACTCTTTACCTCGAATAGATGACTTGTTTGACCAGCTGAAGGGAGCAAGCGTCTTTTCAAAAATTGAACTAATATCGGGTTATCACCAGCAGAATATTTGAACATAAGATGTCCCTAAAACAGCATTTCAAACCCGATATGGCCACTACGAATTTGTGGTGATGCCGTTCGGATTGACCAATGCACCTGTCGTGTTCATGGACCTGATGAACCGTATTTTCCACCCATACCTCAACAAATTTTTTTGGTATTTATAGATGACGTTCTTATCTACTCGAAAAATGGAGAGGAACATGAGAATCATCTAAGAATCACCTTGGAAACCCTCAAAAACAAGAAACTTTACGCCAAATTCAATAAATGCGAGTTTTGGCTAAATGAAGTGGCTTGTCTCGGACACATCGTGTCGTCTGAAGGGATCAAGGTATACCCCGCCAAAGTAGAAGCAGTACAAGGACGGAAGGCACCCACAACTCCTAATGAAATACGGAGTTTCTTAGGGTTGGCAGGGTATTATCGGAGGTTCATCGAAGGATTCTCCAAGATAGCCAGACCGATGACGCAACTACTTCAGAAGGGAATCAAATTCAAGTGGTCACCAGAATGCGAGGCCAACTTTCAAGTACAAAAGGAGAAACTGACCACTGCTCCTGTACTCGCTGTGCCAGAACCCCATAAGGAATACGTCGTCTACACTGATGCATCTAAGATCGGGCTAGGGTGTATGCTAATGCAAGAAAGGAAAGTGATAGCCTACGCATCCCGACAACTCCGGCCACACGAGCTCAACTACCCTACCCATGATCTAGCGTTAGCCGCCGTAGTACACGCCTTGAAAATCTGGAGACACCACCTCTACGGAGTTCGGTGCGAGATTTTCACAGACCACAAAAGCCTCAAATACTTGTTCAAATAGAAAGATCTCAACATGAGGCAGAGGAGATGGATAGAACTGGTAAAAGATTATGACGGTGGTATAAACTACCCGGCAAGGCTAACGTAGTGGCCGACGCCCTGAGTCGTAAAACATCTTCCAAACTTGCTTATCTCCTCACTCAGAAAGAAGAACTCATAAGGGAGTTCAGCAAAATGAACCTGGAAGTCATACCACCTCCCAAAACTGTAGAGGGATTTCTTGCTACTTTTGTAGTCGAACCCGACTTACGGAGTAGGATTTTGGAAGCATAGTGAACAGATGAGACTTTAGAGAAGATCAGGCTCAAGGTGTGAAAGAATGACACCACAAGTTATCGAGAGGAGGCTGACAATGCCATCACCTTCGAGGGAAGACTATGTGTCCCACAAAATCAGGAGATTAAGGAGACAATCATGAGTGAAGCCCATGACACACCCTACACCGCCCACCCCGGGAGTACAAAGATGTACCAAGACCTGAAGAAGAAGTTCTAGTGGGACGGGATAAAGCGAGACATAGCATCCTTTGTAGAAAGGTGCTTAGCTTGCCAACATGTGAAGGCACTTCACCATCGATCCTATGGGAAGCTACAACCATTAGAAATTCCGGAATGGAAGTGGAAGCACATCGCTCAAATCCCAACGCGGAAACTCCACCATCTGGATAATTGTGGACAGACTCACGAAATGTGCCCACTTCATACCAATAATGATCACCTATGGATCAGATAAGCTAGCCCAGTTGTACGTGCGTGAGATTATATGCCTCCACGGCGTACCAGTGTCAATCACCTCCGATCGAGACTCAAAATTTACATCCAAATTCTGGATGAGTTTGCAGAAAAAACTAGGCACGAGATTGGATTTCAGTACTACCTTCCACCCACAGACTAACGGACAGTCAGAGAGCACAATTCAAACTCTATAAGATATGCTGAGAACCGTGGTTCTCGATAGAGGTGGGAGCTGGGAAACAATATTACCCCTGATCGAGTTTGCCTACAACAATAGCTATCAGGCAACCATAGAAATGGCTCCGTACGATGCCCTGTATGGGAGGAAGTGTCGATCGACACTCTATTGGGATTAAGTCGGCGAGAGAACGATAGTAGGTCCTGATTTTGTTAGCAAAATGATTGAGGTCGTTCATCAGATCCAAGGAAGAATCAAGAAAGCTCAAGATAGACAAAAATCATATGCTGACACCTGCAGAACCGAGTTGCAATTTGAAGTGGGAGATAAAGTTTTTCTGAAAGTATCTCCTTCTAAAGGAATGGTTAGATTCAGTATAAAAGGGATGCTGAGACCCCGTTTCGTAGGACCTTACGAAATCCTGGATATGATAGGATCGGTGGCATACCGATTAACAATACTGCCTAGCTTCGGAAACGTGCATAATGTCTTCCACGTATCTCAGCTCCAAAAATACGTGTTCGACCCAAAACACGTGATTCACCAATAAGAGATGATTTTAAACCCTGATTTGAGCTATGAGGAAAAATCTGAAACTATCTTAGACGAGAAAGTGCAACAGCTTCGAACCAAGTCAATAAAACTAGTAAAACTACTATGGAGACACCATGGGCATGACGAAGACACATGGGAACTCGAAGAAAATATGCGACAGAAGTATTCTCTGTTCGACGAGAATATGCATATTTCGGGACGAAATTTTTAGTTAGAGGGTTATGATGTAATGCCCCGCCTTTTTACTTCCGAATAAATTAGCGAATCTCTTGAAATTTATGAGCTAGTATTTGATTTACGAGACTAAATTTTTGATGATTAATTAGAATAGCCTAATGTAATAGTGACTCGTGCAGAATTAGACGTATTCGAGTCCTTAGACGCAAACCGGTGTCGCTAATTAAATTAATGGCAAATCACTAATCATGGGATTATGTGACCTTGTATAGATATAAGGTCGTGATAGAATTTAGATATTTATAAGACTTTAGTTGAGTCCATATTAATAAGGAAATCAATTATTTAGAGTGGTGAACGATAATTAATAGCAAGAATTATAGTGATTATGATAAATGAATTCATTTCTAGCAAAAGTGATTGATGTTATTCAAAGAGAGGATCATTATAATGATTAATGATAATTTAAGAATGCAATAATTAATAAGGATGATAAAAATTGTGTCATCATTTAATATAATTGACATTTAATATACAAGCATTTATAGTAAAGTAACAAATGCAATCATTTAGTGATCATAATGCCTTAACTAATCAATAATCTTTAAGGTAATTAGTGTTATTAAAGAGGAATCATTTCTAGTTGACAAATGCCATTATTCAGAATCATTGTAATAGTGACTTATAAAATAGAAACAATCAATTGAGTATAAAGAAAAGAGCATAAATCGATATATATATATATATGTGTGTGTGTGTGTGTGTGTGTGTGTGTGTAAGTGGGTGATAACAGTGGAGTAGATGTGTGGGATTGATGCACACTACTAGTTAGGAAAATCACCAAATAAAACAAGAGAGATAACCAAATATAGAAGTGATATAATGGGTACATACGAGGAAAGCAATTAGCAAATCTAATCATTGGAATAAACCACACGATAAAAGTTGTTTCTATGTCCTAGAATATCTTTTGAAGGATGAAAACCTTCTTATTGTGTAAAGAAAACAAGTTACATTCTTGGAAGGAAATAGAATATGTGGTTACTCCCTTACGTGGGAGCTCTTCCACACTTCATAAATCCAATTAAAAACACACTTAGAAACATTCAACACTTAGAGCATAGCAAGGAGAAACATGAGTAAGTCTGTCAGTTTCAAACAACATAGAACCAACCATAAGGTAAGCTAAACTAACTCCCAGCCATGTTAATAGCCCATAAATTTTAGAAAACATATTCTTATACCCTTATCAAACTCCAAGTCAGCTATCTCAAGCAGACTTCAAAGAGGACCAAGGAGAGACAGTTCTACCCATTTTTCAAGCCCAATATACCAAGTACTGCTCAGGTAAAACAGAAACTTGAACTATCATATAATAACTACCTATCTACCCAAAACTAGATACTCAATGCAAGACTCAAACTCATAACCTAGTAACCCAAAGCACGGAACTTAGTAAATCCATGCTATTGTGTAGACTGAGAAATTTAAACTTTGTCATATTCATCTATTTCCCTAGAGGAATTAGAACATAGTTCATGCTTGAACATAGGATTTGTTCCAAGGCTTGGTGACCGTATTAAGATAACATACAACGTGTCAATCCAAATTTAACATAGAGACAGCAACCATCACACTAATGTCATAAACCTACAAAACAGAAAGCATAGAAGTAAAACAGAACACTTAGCTTATTTTTCGGGGGTGTCTCGATGAGTAGGGAACCAGCCGAGCACCCAACCAGGAGCCAAGCTCCCAGAACCGGATGGGATGCAGCTACGCTCCATATGCCACTTCCCCAGACCCCGAAACAGACACAAATTTCATCACACCGAATCCAAAATTCAAAACCAAACCTGTCCCCTTCGACTGCAATGTAAAGAAGCAGTAAGAGAAAAAAATAAAAACATAAATCTGGAAACCAAATTTCAAACAAGAACACACAGATAATCAATTACAACATAACTGCAACCTTAAACCACCCTGGCCAAAATACGAAACTCAAATCCTTCCCCAGACAGAAACCGTAGCCATTCACCTCTGGACTAGGCCACTCTCTCTATTAGAATCGAAGAAAAGCAGGTAATAGTGAGGTTGAAAGAAGTAATATGAAATAGAAATTTGCTAAGGAAAAATATCAAGTCAATACTTGAACTCTAATACATTAACATTTATATATATATATATAAAAAAAGGAGTTGGAGAGATTGAAGGGAAAACAGTAAGGGAGAAGGAGAAGGTTTACCTGTGAATAAGGCAGGAGCTACGGCTATTGTAGTGACGATGGCGCGGGGCTCCGATCACTGCTGCTCATCGGGTGGTGACCCGGGACTAAGACAACGGCGAGGGATGGCACGGGCTGCTGCTCGTTAGATGCACGGCGAAGGCGGACACCAGAATCGATGGCTGGATGCCGAAGAGAGACACGGCGGCGATGGACTCCAATGTACCCCTGTCCGATTCTAGTCTGGAGAGGTAGAGTGGGAAGGGAGGCGAGAGTTTTTGCGTGTGCGTGAATGTCAAGGTTGAAGAAAAGAACGACAAGGCAGCCTAGGCGGCGAACGCCGCCAGAGAAGAAAGAAGCACGGCGGCGAAGAGAACATAGAGGAAGGGAGTGGTAGGCGGATGGTGTGATGTCTATGAAGGAATAGAGTAGGGTTTTTATTTCTACAACCTAAGCTTAAGAATGAGGATTCTATAACCCAAGCCGGGTTAAACAATTAATGGGCCAAATTTTATCCCTACTAAGCCTAAACTAATATAAGTACTCGGCTGGTAACATAATTCGAATGGGCTGAATTATTAAATCTGATGGGCCGAAATAATTTATTTAACAGGGCTCAATTTATTAATCTGAATGGACATAATTAAATTAATTAGAGTGTTGGGCCTACTTAATTAAATTAATGATGGGCTAATTTTAATTTTCTCATGAGCTAGTATAAGTCCCAATAGATCAAGACTTGATTTATGTGGACTATGTCCAAGAATAGAATTCTAATATTGAATTTAGAGAATTTAATTTATTAATTAGAATTTAATCATAATAAATGATTAAATTATAAATCATACTTAGGGTATGATAATTGAGGTTAACCTAACCTATAAAAATTAGTTATTTTGATTCAAGGATCAAAATATTAAGTTAGAAATTCCTCTATTATTTTTACCCAATAATTGATTGCTTGGGTAAAATAAATTCTCAATCATAGAATGATTTAGAAATCATCAAACGACACCTTTAGAATATAACTACGATACTCGAACGATAGTCAAGTTAAAAAAACCCGAGAATAATTCTCAAAATAACAAAGGATAATATTTCCTTACACCTTGAAGTACTACATATACTTGATAAATTTATCTCACGTGAGATTTATTTAAAAGTTTCAACGAGAAGTTAGATCCGCATATCGTGAACAAAGCAGTCGTCGGTCAAGACTATTCAAGTAGGCTTTCTTATTCTATAAAAATATGTGTGTATTCTTTTAGAATGAAACGAGATATTTTCAAAGTACTTTCTTGCCATAAATGTTTTTATTTATGTATGATGTCTATCTGTTTATTTGTAATCGAATTCGGGTCCCAATAGATTAGATATACTACTCGGACTAGTGTACACAGGATCGTGAGTAATCCAGATGTTGACCGGTCGAGTGTCTGTGGAAAGTGGCCACTTCCCCGGCACAAAGAAGCTTTAGCTTGCATGTATTTCTAAACATGCAGGTTAAGAAATATGAAGACTTGGTGCTACGTTGGCCTTTTTGTCAGTCTCCTAGTAGCTGACTCTTTGGGGTTCTTCGTTAATTCGATCTTACATTTCGCTGCTAGACCGTTATGTAATAAACTTTAAGATTTAAACTCCTCAAACATTTGTGTATGTAATGAGCTCAAGACTCTAATTATGTCAATTGTCGAATTCGTACGATGAATTATCGACTTTTGTCATGAGAAAATTATCAATTTGTCTTGTTTTATTCTATTCTCGTTGCTTAATCATTTCATTAGTCACAGTTCCCCAGCTTCACTATCCTTAGTAAAGTGCGAGCGTGACAAATGAACTTATATTGAATTTTTAAAACATAAAAATATTTGAATCATACATGCACATCATATATGACCTTCTATAGAGTTGACCTTCATTATTATTCAAAGAATTCATGCATTGATTTATAGTTTCAACAACACTTTGGGTTAGGTCAAGTATTGTTCGTTCTTGTAGATGATTTGTATGTACATTATCAGTCAATATGATTTAGATCAATTGGATTTCCTGATCATTTGATAAAAATATCCTTAGGAATATTAATGCTAATTTCACCATCATTTGGAGCTCTAATTGTTCTATCACGTATATCAACAATCTATTTAGAAAATTCTTCCAATTCCTTATCTTCTTCACCGAAACCCACATTTTCAAGTCTAATTTTTTTGTCAACCGTAGAACCTTACAATCTCTACAAAGGTATGAAGAATTTATTGTTGCAAAAAAATATATTGCTTACTTCATTTTGGGATAAAATTATTTATCTGAAATTTTCTCCAAAGACAACTGTTTTTCCACCAAAAAGGTTTGTGTTTACGAAACAGAATACCTTGAAATTCTCGTAAACTTCTTCCAAAACTTTTCAATAGCTTCTTAATTTCCATATGATCATATCTTTTAATTTGATCATGACTCAATTGAAGGTTTGTCAATAAAAACATAAAAAATTAATTCAAATTGTATAAATTATATTTTATAAAAATATTATATCAAAATGTACAATAAATGTTATTTGGATTATCCAACAAAGACCGTTGATTATATAAGATATCATCTGATAAATATTTTCAACATGCATTTCAAACTTCTTTTGCAAATTCAAAAGAATCTGACGACAATAATGTGACAAATAAACTTTTTAAAGAATTTGTAGATGTCCAAAAACTTGTTTCAATTATAACATCAATGTATTTTTTGTCGTCACTCCTTGAATGAATTGTGCACAATGTCATTTACAACTCTTATGTCTTCAAAGCATGTTGGTCCAAGTACAATGTTGAGTAAGCATCTCAAATAATATTTTTCACGAGAACCAGGAGGCACATAAAACCCTTGTTTTCTTGACTTCCACTCTCTCATTTCTGGTTTCCAAATAAATTTTGTTGGAAATTTATCATATATAAGTTCTTTTACTTCTAGATATTTTTATTTGCTTCAAACCACACTAAAAACATGCTCTCTCCAATTGTTGGTCTGCTTAACACTTCTTCAATGACATATGAATATGAGAATATGATGTTTTACTCATCTAGAAGATGAATACTAAGTTTTTCAACAAAAGATTTTCGATACTGAATTTCAAACCCAAAAATTCCCCAAACAACTTCACATGGTTTAATATATCGGCAATTATAACAATATCCACTTCATCAACATTTTTCTCATAACTTCATCATCCGTGATCTTGCAAAAAGACATAGTTACACGATTATTTCTCTTATTAATATATTTGAAAAAATATTTGATGGATCGAGATCGATTGCATTATTCAACATTTATATGTGCATCATACTTCATCAGAAGATAGTTATTGTGTGGAACAACATATATATTGTTCAAAGGCACGTCATTTTTTAGAATGGTCTTACCATTGTCTCTGCGTCTACATACTAGGTTACCATCTTCATCCATATTTGTTGCTTCAACATATTTTTTGGAAACTAATTTGTACAACGAACGTTCATTATGCATGGCGGTTTTTTATTTGCTACTCCACATGAACCATGAAGCATAAAATATTGTACAATTGTATAGTACTTTGGGTTTGAATCTTCATTTGGTATTTCAGTTGAAATGATTTTATTAATGCTTTTGAAACGAAGATCGAAATATGTGCATGTGGGATTCCTCGTTTTTGAAATTCAGCGGTGTATACAACTGTGTCAGTAAAAAAATTAAAATATTTTTAAATAAAATAAACATCAATAAATAAAAATTATATTATTTGTACGGTCACATTTTCCAAAGACTCTTTTTTGCATAACTCTTCCATTAAACTATCAAGTTTCATTTTGAAAACACGACAAATAATATTTGGACGGTCTTCAAGTTTCAATCCATGACTTTCTACATATCTCAATATCTCAGGCTCTTTGGATTGCATGTAAATGTAACAAATAAATTAGGGTATCCAACCCATTTACATATTGTCATTGCATCTTGATAACTTTGGACCATATATCGAGCCCCTCCAGTGAAAGTGGATGGCAATATAACTCTTTTTCCTTGTTGGATTCGTGTCACCTTTCATAAGAGCATCCGTCAGACCCTTATACATATGATATCTCAATTGTTTCTGATTTCTACATATAAACATCAATCTAGAAAATTCAACCATGGTGTATGCATCGACTACAAATTGTTGGTACAATCGTCTAGAACACAAAATAGTTATTGCTTCTAACTCTCGTTCATGCAATCGATACGAGAAATATTCTATCATACTGATATTTTTTCGAATAAGTTATTTATGTTGCATTGAGGAATATCTTCACGAAATCCATTTTCATCGTACGATAACAACAATGGATATTGCAAACCAAGATAAGCTAGATGTAATTCATTGATACTCTTCAATCCTCCCGATTGAGTTTCAATAATCAAATCTCTATTTCCTAAATATTCATCAAGATCTGCGACAATTAATGCAGCAACTTCATATACCGATGGCATATTATATGTTCGCGGATCTCCAAATCTTCTCCCAATGAGTCTTATCTTCAAATCTGATTGCTCATGATCAATAATCGTTTCTTTGGCTAATCTAAATGTCTTCAAGAACACATTATTCTCATCTAACATTATTTTCAAATTAGAAACAATCTCAACATGTGGAGCATTTGCGTCATTCTTTTGCCTAAACAAACAATAAGAAATATTATCTAAGATATCATAACATACATATTTTAATATGAGTCTATATAAAAACAAAATAGATATCTCACATAGCGAATTCTATTTATAATTTCATTTTCAGTATCATAAATATACATTTGAGCAAACTTTGGTGATGAATCTTCAGACGACAACAAACTTTCAATCAAATGATAATTCTAACCATGGAGACGAAAAATTGGTGGAGAACTATCATTGTTCAAACTCAAGTCTAACTTCCCTCCCATTGATGTAAATGCAAACATACTATTGTACGATCGAATATTATCATAAAAATGTTTGTTCTTTACATCAATCCCATAAAGTAAGTCATGTAACAATATTGGAGGACTTTCGATTCTCGGTATTTTAGTCTTACCATTTCAGCAACAAAATGAATATTTTAGAGTTTGTCTATTTCAACTTTTTTTCAATCTTTCATCAAAAAAAATAGGATCAACAAGATCACAATATTCTGTTTCATTGAAAACTAATATAGTCATAAATAAATTAATTAAAAACAATTACAACTGACATAATATATATATATGTACTAAATATGCAAATTGTTATTTCAATAGAAATAATCATTTTTTATGTCCTACTTATGATGAAGAAAAAAATAAATATATATAGTGTGTATATATACATAACATAAATTATAATTTTTAAGTCCATTCAAAAAATAATTATTTCAGCCCATATACAGTTTTTCGGCCCATTCAGAATTGAAGACATTATCCTAATACATCGAGTATAAATATATTATTCAAGCATTGCAGCTTCATTTTTCCAATGCTCTCTCTCTAAATTTTCTCCTACCCATCGCATGTCTCCTCTTCCAAAGAGGTGATGCTATGTTTTATTTCTATCTTATTTGCACATCTCATTGTCTTCCTTACCCCTATTTTCCACTCTTTAATTATTTTTTTTTTTAAGTTTTCTTAGATTTATTTTTAGATGAGTTGAAAAATACTTAGATGATATATTAATAGATTTAAACAAATTATATGTTCAAAATCATAATCTAAACATCCATTTCAGCTATGATTCACATTTTTTTTAACCTTTTTTTGAAGGTAGATGACCATCAAATTGATGGTGAGGTCTTTTGGTAGACCTTGTTTGCCTCTGTTTTTCTTTTTTTGCCTTTTGTTTTTTTCGACTTTTATAATTTGTCGTACCTCTATCATGAAATCTTCGCATTGTTTCTATGTTATCATTGCTTGATAAAAAAATGTCTGAAATTTCACTCCCTTTCTTCATCTCATTCTTTATTCTGCAAAAATAATATTGTCAAAAATATAACATCAACAATTGTACCTCAAATTTGTCACCTGAATTCTAAAGTATACGTATTGTACCTGCATCATCAACTTTTACTCATTTTATTTCAATTAAACTGGCAATCTGCATCCAGTGGTGATAAAAGAATATGTAAAAAATTATAAGATCATGAAACATCAAAAACTTATAAAAAGGTCAGATTTATAATTATTGATACAAGAGTTGCATTGTGCAGGTCCTCGAGCTTGGCGAAGGTAAGTGATGTAGAAACAACTTCTGAACGGCATTTTCAAATCACGAATTATATAATTTTAATTGTTTAATCAATTTTTCGTCATTAACTTTCCTTAAAACAATCATTTATGTTTGCATAATCACATTTTATAAAATATAAAAATTTAAAGTTGTGTTATTCGATAATTGTTTATTTTTATATTCTTGGAATTTTAAATATATTATTAGATTATGAAATATTTAGTTATTTATGCTTAATATCCGCTTGAATTAATTAATTTTTTTGTTGATTATAAATATTACAAAATTTAAATCATAATTAATACAATTTAGATTTTGGTATTCAGTATTCATACTTATCTACTTTCTTTGATATTAAAATCACCTAAAAATTTTAAAATTTTAATTAACTAATGAAAATCTAAAGTGAAAATGTATTTTAAAATATATTATTCATGATTGTTTGCCAAAATGTATTTAAAAGTTTCACATTATTTGTATAATTGTCTTTCTAATATATTTTTGAATATTATTAAATTTATAAATATCAAGTGGCGCGTACTACAAATTTTAATCCCAAAAAATATAATTTTAAAGTGTATGAAGCACAAATTTTCAAATTAACTTGAAATGCTATAAAACTGAAAAACTTACCAACTAAACACAGAAACTAAATTGTTATACTACCAACAAATTACATATCTAAATTTTTCCGTGCTTGATCATTATTCTCTTGTGTTTTTTGCACAATAATAGGGCCTTCTTCAATGGTTTGCCTCTTGTTTGTCGACCTATCAGCAATTGTAATGTCTAGTGCTTGAATAATTCTTGTACCCTCACCTTAAAATTTGTATTATCTTTATGAGGAATAATAATAATAATAATAATAATAATAATAATAATAATAATAATAAAAAACAATAATAACAATAATGATAATATTACTACTACTAATATTATTAATATAACAATCATATTATGGCAGCTCATGGGAAATTATATTTTATCCATACCATTTTCTCAAGCTCTTTCATTTGATAATGGTTGGTCTCACTTTGATATTGTAATCCTGAATATTTTTCAATTATTTATGGATCACATTCATGCTTATACTAATCTTAAACATGGTAGATTTGTCTCTTATCAAATAAATATCAAAAGGTGTATCATTGTGACATTCCTATTGCACGTTTAAAAACATAGCAAATAGGAAACTATATTAAGAGTTTTATTTAAATTATTAAAGAATTTATAGTGCTTACAACATTTAGGTTTTTAGCAATGAGGTGCATACACTCTCTATCCCACAAGATAATGTGTGCTATGCCGGAATTGTTTGTTGTGATTACGCTAAGTCTGTTCGTGCATGTTTACTTTATTATAAATTATGAATAATTATTTTATTTGATAATAGTTGCGATATTGGAAATGTCTTCCATAAACCTGAGAAGTTTGAAATTTCTATAGAAAACATTGATAACTATTTTTTGAAGTTTTGTTAGGCAAATCTTGCATACAAAGGAGGATCATCCACTTATTGTTCTAACCTCATAAATTGTACCATATACCCACTGTAAATTTTAAAAATTAATCATATATATTCAATTTAATCATATTTTAAATAAATATTATAACATGTGCTCCATAAAATTCTGAAATTCGTCTAAATTTTGTTACACCGTCAGTAATATCTTCAATTGAACGTGTGAGAACATGTGTTGGTAAGTTCAAAGTTGTTTGTATCTACTTGTTTAATACGTAGTACCTTCATTATATCAATAAAATTTGTGAATAATAATAATATTTTATAACTCATTACAATTAAATTATTTTTACTTCTTTTTCATTTCTTTTATTTTATCAACATTTTCATCAATCACTATGGTTGTTGCATGATATGCATTGTTTACAGTTATTTCTCATACAAAAAAATTGAGCGCATTAATAATTTAATATAAATCTAATTTTAGATATTGAATATAGATAAACAATGAACTAATGCATATTTTTTTTTACCTCTACAAAAAAAAATTTGTTCAACTTTTCTGGATGATTGTCCCAGAGTGTGCATGTTACTCGTTTTTCTCTACAAAAAATAAAAAGTTATAACAACAAAACATCATATAATTTTTTATTTAGCTAGTAATGACTTGGTATAAATATACTCAGATTTTGGATGATAACATCCATTAGTAAAGTAGGTTTTCCTCTAATATCTCTCATCTGAGGCTTGTAGCTTTTATGTACTACTTCAATCACATCTGCAATCAAATATATATAGGAATATATTCAAATAAACGGAACACTGAATATTAAAGTAAGTTTACCGAATAATATGTTGTTTTGAAAGTAATGTATTCAAACAAACGGAACTCTTGAAATTGAACATTTGATATGGAAATATTGCGTCCACCAAAGTTGGCACATTTGTATGCTTTAATATTAATATCTCGTGTTGCCCCCTCTGCAGGCTTGTATTTCACATTGTTTTCCACAACTATGAAATTTATGACTGCACAAGTGTTTCCTTGTTGAAGAAGAGGTTTCTTTATTGAAATTGTTGAATCGCGCACAGTTACGTAAACTCGATTCTCCTATACATTAAAAGTTAAGAATATAAGTTTTTGAATTTGATATAATAAACTTAATAAAAAATAGTGTTGTAAACAAATCAGAAAAATGTTACCTTTATGTCGTGAAAAACACATTCATGTGTATATACTTGGTTGGTCTGAATTGTTAAATGATGGAACATCATTAATGGATTCTTCACTTCACTTTGCTGTCCACAGCTGAGCGCGCAAGGAAGAACTGAAGTTTGGATTTCTACCGTTGGATTGGTTCTTAAATAAACGGCTAGGATGATTAGTTTTAGTTGTATGCTAAAGCGCTATATGCTTTAGTTTTATGTTTTTACGTTTTTTGGTTTTGTTAGTCAGTTAGAATAAAGGCTGACGTGGAGGAGAGAGATGAGGGCATATATATATATATGTGTGTATCTTCTTCTTCATTAGCTAACAAACTATGGTACAACTGAATACACACAATCTATCAATGGAAGTTATTTTTCCTTTCTGCAATTCGTCCTCAAATTGATTTGATTTTAGGAAACTAAAGTTACAATAGCTTCAGTTTCTACATGGTATCAGAGCGAGACCAAACGATCATTGGGCCATAATGGCGAAGACCAAGCGAGTACCGTGGAACACTCTCCTCCAGGATGAACGGAGAGCTGATAAGTCAACTCGTAATGAACATCGCGGTGGCGATGATGAGATGGATGACCGAATGGCTACTAAGACGGATAGTCCAGTAGTTACTGGAAATGAGGGGAACCGGCAGTGGCTTCAAATGGATGACAAGCGTTTACAAAAGATTTTGCAAATTCATAGTGCAGATCATCCAGGTATGCAGCTTGTTTCAGTTCTCCTCAATGAAGATAACTTTCTAAATTGGAATCGTTGTATTAAACGAGCCTTAGGTGCTAAATGTAAGTTAGAAATTTTGGATGGTCGCTTACCTGCACCTGAATTGGATTCTCCTCATTTTGATGATTGGATGCATGCTGACTATATGGTCACATGCTGGATAATCAACTCTATTTCTAAAGAGTTGGTTAATGCTTTTACTCACATTGATAATTCTCAATTACTTTGGGAGGCATTGTGCCAACGCTTTGGACGGAGTAACGGTCCAAAAATCTATAGATTAGAACGGGCAGTTACTAGTTTTGTTCAAGGCAACATGAGTGTGTTAATGTACTTCAATAAGCTGTCTGCTATTTGGCATGAACTTGATATGCTACTTGCCTCGATGGAAAAGGCACAAGAGAGGGAAGATCAAAGGCGACTTATGCAATTTTTGATGGGTTTAAATGACTGCTATGAAGGTGCGAGAAGTCAAATTTTATTCATGGACCATTTGCCCACGGTTAATAAAGCTTACTCACTGATTCTGCAAGTTGAGGATCAGAGAAAGATCACTGAAGGTGGTTTTGAAGGTTCTTCCCAACTAATGAACTCTACAGGCAAGGTTATGTACACCAGCAGCAGTAACAAGGAGAACCAAACCCAACAAACCACTATGAGGCCACGAAGAACGAAAGAGGAGAAGGCTAAGCTATATTGCTATCATTGTAAAATACACGGCCATGAAGATGCTGAATGTTTTAAACTTCATGGCTATCCTGAGTGGTACAAGAAGTTTAAAGCAAACAAAGGCAAAACTAGAATTAATCATGTTGATTCTGAGAGTTTTGCTGGTTCTGACGACAAGGAAGTCCCTCAAGGAAGTTCTCAAGCAGATCTCTGCAAACTCATACAGTCTGAGCTTGCTAAATGGGCTAAAAGTGATCCTCTACACGCTGCACAACATGATGTCAATATGTTCCAGAAAAATTCACAGGATGACATACCTTTTGGAGGTCACTATGCATTCAATGTTGGTAATGCTTCTCCTACTTCTTGGATTCTAGACTCAGGAGCATCTACACATGTTTGTTGCAATCCTGCCATGCTTCACTCTGTTAGCAGGTTATCCTACAAGCATAATCTGCAACTCCCTGATGGCACTACAAAAATTGTACACTTCAAGGGAGAGGCTAAACTCAATGATGAAGTTACTCTAAAGGATGTCTTGTATGCTCCAGAGTTTACCAATAATTTGATATCTGTTGCACAGTTAAATAATGATTTGGGAGTCAAATGCATATTTTTGAAATCCCATTGTTTGATTCAAAAGGAGAGGACTGATAGGGTATTAGCTATTGGCAAAGTGGCAAGGAATCTCTATGTTTTCAACCCTTATTTGCAGGATTTCAGTCCTACATCCATGGTGCATCACACTAATCTGACAACAATGGATTGGCATGAAGTGCTTGGACATGCATCTTTGGACACATTGCAGCATATGCCACAATTGAAGAGGGATTTTACTAAGCAAGATATTGATGCTTAGAAGGTCAGCTGCATTGTTTGACTTGGTGCACATTGATGTTTGGGGTCCTTACACGTATGATAATATATGCAATGCTAGATTTATGCTAACTGTGGTTGAGGATCATTCTCGAATGATTTGGACTTATATGATGCAATCTAAAAGCCAAGTTTATTCCATACTTAAAGGCTACTTTGCTATGATCAAAACACAATTTGGCAAGTCAGTTAAGCAAATTAGGACTGACAATGGCAGTGAATTTATTAATAATAATATGCATCAGTTACTTTTGGATCTTGGAATTTTTCACCAAAAGTCTTGTGTTTATACACCCCAACAGAATGGGATTGTTGAGCGTAGACACAGAACTTTGTTGCAAGTTGCTAGGGCATTGATGATCCAAAGTCGTATACCCCACAAGTTCTGGCCATTCTCTATCCTAATGGCCACTTGGTTACTGAATAGGCTTCCTAGCAAAGTACTTGACTGGCACAGCCCTTATCATATCATGTTTGCACAAGATCCTGATTTGAAACACATTCCAAGATTTGGATGCCTCGCTTATGCTGTAAATCTTGATCCTCATAGATCCAAGTTTTCCAGTAGAGCTGACAAATGTGTTTTTCTTGGGTTTTCCCCTGACCATAAAGGATTTGTCTTATATCACATGGATGACTCTAGAATTTTTGTATCAAGGGATGTTAAGTTCTTCTCTTCTCAAAATCCTTATGAGGATAAAGTGGCTACCTCATCTGTACCAGTTTCATTTCCTTTTATGTTTTCACAGCCTATTACAGTTGATGAAGACAACAATACAGATGACATGAATGGCCAGAGCAACATGGATTTGACATCTAGTGATGATGATGATAAGTCAATACATGGGGCTGATGTTGAGCCTGCAGAACATATGATTGAGGCAGACATTCCTTCCCCTAATGATCAACACCTTGAGCTATCTTCTTTGCCTCAAGAGCAGTCTACAGATATTGTCATCCCTACTCCAAGGGTAAGACATAGCACCAGAAGCCATAAACCACCTGCATGACTTTCAGATTATGTTGGTTCCACAGCCACCTCTTCTCAAGTACCACACGCTGTACTTGTTCCTCCCACTTTCCCTTATGTTTTACCTACACATTTGTCTACTGACCACACTTCATTTTTGGTCAATGTTACAAACATTCAGGAGCCAACATCTTACAAAAGTGCCAGCAAGTTTGTGGAGTGGAATAAAGCCATGGCAGCTGAACTTTCAGCTTTGGAGGAAAACAACACCTGGATTCTGACTGATCTTCCTCCGGGTAAGCGTGCTATAGGTTGTAAATGGGTTTACAAAGTCAAGGTTAAAACTGATGGGACTATAGAACGCTTTAAGGCCAGATTGGTAGCAAAGGGGTTTAACCAAGAATTTGGAATTGATTATAATGAAGTTTTTTCTCCAGTTGCTAAGCTAGTCACTGTTAGATTCTTGATTGCTGTAGCTACTTTTAAGGGCTGGGAAATACATCAAGCTGATGTTAATAATGCCTTCCTCCATGGTTTTTTGCATGAGGACATATACATGAAACATCCACAAGGTTATTTCAAGGCTAAACCTGGTCAAGTTTGTAGATTAGTAAGAAGTCTATATGGTTTAAAACAGGCTTCCTGTGAATGGAATGCTGAATCTTGCAAAGCTCTTTGTTCTTATGGCTTTACTCAATCTTCCACAGACCACTGCTTATTTTTAAGAGGCACGGGTGCTAAATTTTTGTGTATGTGGACGATGTCCTTATCACAGGGCCTGACCCTACTGAGATCCATGATCTTAAAGCCTACTTGGATGCTTCCTTTACCATAAAAGATTTAGGCCTTGTCAAGTATTTTCTGGGAGTGGAGATTGCAAGAGGTTCAGCTGGAACCTATCTAAATCAGAGGAAGTATATACTTGACTTATTGGATTCTACTGGATTTCTAGGAAGTACATCTGTCCCTACTCCTTTACCTCCAGGTTTACAGCTTAGCAAAGAGAATGGTACTCTTCTTGAGTAGCCCAATATCTACAGGAGATTGGTTGGTAGGCTGCTATACCTCAACCTTACCAGACCGGACATTTCATATGCAGTGCAACAACTTAGTCAGTTTGTTGCTTGCTAGGAGTTCTCATTGGCATGCTGCCACACATGTGTTACGCTACCTCAAAGGTTGTCCATCACTTGGCCTTTTCTTTCCAGCTGCTGATTCCTTTAATATTACTGGTTACTGCGATGCTGATTGGGGATCCTGTGTTGACACTCGAAAGTCTCTTACTGGATATTGCATTTATCTTGGCAATGCTTTGATTTCATGGAGGTGCAAGAAACAATCTACTGTCTCCGTGTCTTCAGCAGAGGCAGAATATAGATCTCTAAGTGCAACCTCACGTGAACTTGTTTGGATTCATTCTCTTCTTCAAGACTTTCAGTTGCAGACAGTGCTCCCTATACCCCTCCATTGTGATAATCTTGCTGCTATTCATATCACCAAAAATCAAGTTTTCCATGAACGTACCAAGCACATAGATATTGATTGTCACCTGGTGAGACAACATTACAAATCTGGATTTCTTCAGCCATTTCATATTTCCACAAAAGTGCAACTTGCTGATTTCTTTACCAAAGCTTTGGCTGCTCCTCGTTTTCATCTCCTTAAATCCAAGATGGGATTGTGCGACGTGTGCCAACTCCATCTTGAGGGGGGGTAATGGATTCTTCACTTCACTTTGCTGTCCACAGCTGAGCGCGCAAGGAAGAACTGAAGTTTGGATTTCTACCGTTGGATTGGTTCTTAAATAAACGGCTAGGATGATTAGTTTTAGTTGTATGCTAAAGCGCTATATGCTTTAGTTTTATGTTTTTACGTTTTTTGGTTTTGTTAGTCAGTTAGAATAAAGGCTGACGTGGAGGAGAGAGATGAGGGCATATATATATATATGTGTGTATCTTCTTCTTCATTAGCTAACAAACTATGGTACAACTGAATACACACAATCTATCAATGAAAGTTATTTTTCCTTTCTGCAATTCGACCTCAAATTGATTTGATTTTAGGAAACTAAAGTTACAATAGCTTCAGTTTCTACAATCATAATCTCAACTTTAAGGCGAATTGACTTTTTCCTGATTGAAGATCACTGACCAAACGGAATAGTGGTGACATGATGCCAAAATGTATTTGATAATAGTTTTTTTTAGCTCACAACGTATTTGGTTTGTTGTTATGTATGGTTATATGCCTTATATAACCATGGCTGAAATATGGATAATAGTTGATTCAGTTTTGTGGTGGATGAAACTGGGACGCGTCTATATTAACTGTCACAATATTAATTAAATGAGATGTGTTGCTTTTGTGAAAAAATATAGTATATGTGTATATTAATTGTCAGTATAATAATTGAATGCACATATATTAATTAATTGCGTAAATATATGTGTCATATACAACTATTAATTCAAATGTTTTTGTTGTATGTATGAGGAATTGAGATTTTGATTATAGAAATGGGACATGTGTGTTTCTATTAATTAACAGTCATGTCTAATAATGGTATATTACTATGTAATTAGAATTTCTTTTAAATTAGCACCAAAATGTAATTGTTTGAAACTCTGTTTAATACTGTCGAATATTATTGACTCGTAATTGCTATTTTTAAATTGTTTTATAATGGAAAAAAGTTAATGCTTAGACTTTTTAAAAAAATAACCAACCCATCAAATTAGAAAAAAAATATTTGTTTATTAAAAATATTATTTCTAAATTGTATCATAGTGAAAAAAAATTACTCCCTTCCTCCCCTAAATGCGGCCACAAGTGATCCGACACGAAATCTAAGAAAATAAAGTGTTGTGTGTTTAAAAAGTAGGAGTGGTGTATTTTAAAGGAATATTTTTTTTCCTTTTTAGAAAAATTACCACACTTTTAATGAGACTACCCAATAAGAAAATGTGGCACTTTTAGCGGGACGGGGGAGTATATGTTTAGACGTTTTTTCTAATAAATACACAATTGTGGAAACACATTTGAACTGCTACCAAGTTTTTTGAAAATATAACCAACCACGCAGATTAAATAAAAAATATTGCAGCAAGAAAAAGATTTTTAAAAAGTGCCAAAAAGTTACTGTTGTGAACTTGGTTTTATATATTAATAGATTATGCACACAACAAGCAGCAACGGCATAGACGAAAATCTGAATTACTGTGGAGGTGATTGTTGTCGTGGAGAGAGAGAACATGAGAAAGAAAGGCAACGTCGAACGAAAGTAGTGATGGTAGTTATGTTGGCAATGTGGAACATGAAAATGGTAATAAAATAATAACACCAAATAAATGACTATATTTTGCATTTTTAGGTTAAATGATTAAAATTTACTTTCTTATATGATGATAGACCAGTATTATATTTAACTCTTGTTTGATTTTAAATTAATTTAACAATATTATTTAATATGTTTTTGTTGCATTTTTCGTCATTATATCAAGTCTAGTTGTGTAGTTTTTTAGTTCTTTTTCGTTATAATTGGTTTATTTTTACGCCATGTATTGTTTTGTTTTAGTTGGTTGGAAGGTGACAGGAAAAGGAGCGTAAGGGCGAGGAAAGAAGAAGAAGCACGCGAGAGGACGTGAAGAACGGGTAGGATCATGCACCCCGCGAGCGCTGGACTTGTCGCGCTCGTTAGGGTGCAGGCGTTGGGGACGACAGGAACGCGAGGCCATCGACCGTTGGACGCTCCCAGCAATCGCTGGGCCTCCCCAACTGGCGAGGACAGAGCGCGCCACGCATCGATATTGGCCATGCCACGACCGTTGCGCGCAATTTTAGATCTTTATTTCTCCTATATAAATTCTCGTCTTGGGCGTAGACTTGACATCTTTTACCTATTTTCACTTCCAAAAAATCCTAGACACACCTTTACTTGCTTTCCTTTGTAATTTTCGTATTCGGGACGACGGATTGAAGTTGGAGATTAGCCGCTCAATCCAAGATTTGATATTTAGTAAGTATTTTCGATTCGGATTTCTTATCTTTTGAATATTGAATGGATTTGAATAGTTAATTCTCCACTAGGGTTTGAAAATTTTTATTAATTGATTATTGAATGCTTCAATTGATTTATGCTTGTTGATTAAATTGTTCTTATTTAATTGAAATGTTTGATCACCGTGACAATTTCTTAAATATTGGTTGAGGTCGAGAGATAATTCAAATATTAGATTTAGGGTTTTATCAACGCCAATTCTGAATCAGAAACGTATGAATTGTTGTTTGTTTATTAATTGTGAAATTCTTAATTAGGTAATCTGAATACGCGAATTATGATTATTGATTGATTATGAATACGAAAATGATTAATTAGACAACTCTTAAGAACTCTTGATTAAGTGAACAAATCATGATTAATTGGAATATGATTTAATCAATTGTAGATCTTGTTTAGGATTTCAATTTTTGTTTAGCAGCACTTTTAATTAGAATCGCTATGTTAAGCTTTTCTTGAGATTCGACATGGGTCAACTTAGTCGTCTACAATAGATTTTCTATTCTTGCGAGAACACATTTTAGGTTGAACAATATTATTATTCAAATATCCAATCTTATATTTCATTAATCTAAATTATAAATACCCAAATAATATATATATATATATATATATAACAAGAATTAAAAATTAAAAATCAATTTGAATGACGCTTTTCAAGACAATTTCAACTTAAATGACTGAAGTAATGTAAATATTAAATATACTAAATTAAATATTTTTAAAGTTTAATTCAAATAACTATTTTTTTTTCTCTTCATTAAAACCATTTACTTTTTCACGAAAATATTTACAGTATGCATTTTAAATTAAAGATATTACCAAAAAAAATTCATACATAATCTATAAAAATAATCCGTTAACAAATTAAAAATAATTATACATATATACTTAGGGGATAATTATAACAAAATTAGAATATATATATATATATATATATATATCTATGTGTTAATTATAATTAAATATATATTATTCATTTAGAAATTTGTAGTGTTTACACATTTAATTCTCCGCTGTCTGGGAATTTGTTACACATTTTGTCATTTTAACTCGTCCACGAATTTGTTAGCCGATCATTTTTTGGTAAATGTATTATCCACTTCACACACACAACTCAATTAAATACTATAATAAATCAAGTGAGACTCAAACTTCACTTAGTACACAATACACCTTAACTTAAAGTCAAACTATTTTCTTAACACGCGTGTCGGGTTAAAGTGAGTAAGAAATTCGTGAACGGACGAAATATTTGATATTTGATATTTTCACTATTTTAATATTAAGCAATGAATATTTTGATACAAGTAATAAATTTAATATTTAAGCAATGAATATCTTCTTATTTAAGCAACTTTTACTTAATATTTGGTTTTTAACTTACTCATTTTAATTTATCGATTAAATTGTAAGCAATAAATTAAAAACATAGTAAAATAATAATTGAGCATCAATTAATTTTCTACATTTACATATGTGCAATATATTTTTAAAGATGAATAAATATATAATAAATAAGCATTACATATATAAAACTATATGTGTCATTTTGTGGTTATGCTACTTCTTATCAGCAATATTCACAAAATAAATTATAATATTTTATTTTAATTTTAATACACAATTAAATATATTAATACATAAGTAAATGCTAAAATCTAGATGAGATATACTAGCAAATAATTAAATTTCACCAAATAAAAGAATAAATTAATTATAGATTTTTGACGAACATTAATATAGCAAATAATAAAATTACATCAAATTGTTGTCACGACAGTTCACGATTTCGAATCAAATAATGGTTTTGAACCACTTTTATTTTTTGTAGTTTATCAATGACCATTTCAACTATATAGCCGCAACATTTAATTTTTTAATTTTACTTTTATTATACATATTATAATTGATTTTTCTTTAAATAATTAAAATAAACTATTGTTGTTGAAAAATATTAAAAACATAAAGAGACATTGTTCATATAAAATAAATTCTTTGGCAAAATACAACATAAACAAATTAAGTCTCTAAATTACAACAATCTAAATACGAAATGAATGAGGATGATTTTGTGAAAATGAATGGTTCATATCATAATTGAACTTTGAAAAGTGTTTCTAGAATTTGAAATATTTTCAAAATTGAGATGATAATCTCCAGAAAAATCAAAATTTTGAGAATTGAATATAGAGTTATTGTCTCGATCTATAGAAAAATATAGAACGAGATAATAAACAATACAAGTAAAAAATGAAGATTTTTCAGGTATAAGAAAATATATTAAGATTGGTCTCTATTTATAGAGAATGAAAAAATCAAAATTTTGATATATTTTTTTAAATATATTATACAAAAATTATTTCAATTTAATCTATATATCCAATTAAAATCTAATCAACCAATATAATGAAGGCAAGTATCATCACCCTAGTGGCTTAAATAAGATGAGAGAGAGAACATCAATGCTCTCTTTTTACAAGTGTTCGAAGATTGACATTGATTTTTTTATTTATTTTTATTATGCTTAAATAAGTGATGGTCGAACAACTATGATAGAAGTGAACCGATAAAGATAGTCTAAGTGAACCATCCTTTGTACAATTATGATTTGGAATGAAACCATGAATTACGATTACAATTCCCGAAAACAACGATTACTTTTTCAATCCAACAATTCTAATTCATTTAAACATCTCTATACATAAACTATTGATAAATAAAATATTTTCGTAAATGACACAGGTCACTAGTACTAGTAATATAATATAATAATTACTAAAAAAGAAGGCGGACAAAAAAAATGAGTAGGAAACCGGTGTATGTCCTAGAGGACGCATTATTTCATATTTGTTTCGGTTAATACTAGTATGTAACTCGTCAAAATTCGACGGATAATTATTTTATATTGTAGTTTATTTATAAGTAATTGAAAAATAAATAATCAAATATTTTATTTATAAAATTTATTTAACATAAGTGTTGTATAATATCATTTCACTGATAAATGATCATCGTGATATATATAATTTTAAAATAATTTAATATTTTATTTTTTATAGGGATGACAACAGGACAAGTTAGATTGAGATGTGCTTTCCCGACCTTAATATATTACTATAAATGAATCTGTAACCGTTATTATATATATAAATATATTTTATTAAGAAAATTTGAGAAATGAAAATTTATAATAGAGTGAATTGAACAAGGGATATATGTCATGGAGATTTTCTTTAATATACAGATACTAATATTTAAATATACAGTCATCAACTTTTACACTTAGCGGTAAGCAATGGTTGGACCCTAAAATCAAATAAATTTTATCTTACTGAAATTAGAACTAGACAAAAGAATTTACAAATCAAACCAATCCAAAAGAATTTACAAATCAAACCAATCCAAATCAAAGTTTAAACTTCGGATTCGATTAGTTTTCAACTATGCAATAGCGGATAGCCTAACATATAATTTTTTAATAATACATACATTATAATTTATACTAAAATTTTGATAATCAAATTGTTTTACTTAAAAACAAATATACTCTATTATATATTATTAAAATATACTCAATATTATATATAATAATTTATGTAGTATAGTCAACGTTGAAAAATTAATATATACATAAATTTTTGTAAAAATACTAATTAAATATTTATTTATTATAATTAATTACATATTAAATAATACTACCTCCGTCCCACTTATAATGACACATTTTTTTCTTGACAAATGATTTTAAATATGTAATAATAAATATTTTAATCTTTTTTAAAAAATTTATATTAATTAAATGTTTTAAATATTTAATTATAAATTTAAATTTTCACATTTTAATCAAATTCATTTTTGATAATGTGCCAACATCGAAACAAAAAAAGAAATTATGTCATTTTAAGTGGGGACATTATAAGTGGAAACATTATAAGTGGAACTGGGGAGGGAGGGAATATATAATACAACATTCGGTTAATTAATTTTAACCAAACGTTTTTAAAAAAAAAAACAATCCAAACCACCTTAAATATTTATATTCCTAAAAATTAAAACCAAGCCAAACTCAAATATATTAAAACCAATCCAAGCGGTTTATCAATCAATTTGATTTTTGCTCACCCCTACTTGCAATATCGCACGCAACGCAATGCAACAAAAGAACATCAAAATGAGACCATTTTTCTCAACAGAAATCCTGATCATTGTACGAAACATACCTTTTTCTTAAATATATTTTTAAATAGGAGGAGACCAAATTAAGTAACATCAAACTATATAAACATAAACCTACAGAGATTACAAATCAAATGCTCAAACTTGAAGTTGAAAATCTGCGTTGCAAACAAAGAGCTCTGTCTTCAAGTATCACGTGATTTGCATTGCATTGTAGACACATGGCCTTATACTTCACCTGCATCAAATATAACTTCTGATTGAAGCCATGATCAGCTATAGAAGATTCCACCTGATGATACTCCCTCCCCACAGCCATGAATCTTCCAACATGTTGGTTTTTCAAACTCCATCAGAGTGCTATCGATGAACCTCCTCTTAATGTTTCCGGGTTGCCTTAAGGTTGTAATCATGTTTGATGAGGTTTGCTCTCAAAAGCATTGCTCTGAGTTCGCGATCAAATTCGTTGCCAGTTTGAAGGACGCGTTGGAATGTGCCATTCCTCTGATCAGCATGTCGAGCATAAAGAATCTTGTTATGTGAGTCAATCCGAGCCTGCAGGATCATGCCGGTAGAAATCATGGATAAGAATGTTACTATGCAGCTGCAAATCATCTGCCAATAACAAAGCTATGGAGTACCTGTATTTGGTCATAGGTGATCAGGGCTTCAAGTTCTTTCTCCAAGCCATTGACGCTTGTATTGAAGGCATTTGCCATCATATTAAGGTCCACAGAAAGGAATGGAAGTGTGTACTGAATGAGAGCTTTACTACGTATTTGCTCATACAGAGTCTCCACGTGATCGTGCAAATGAATATCAAGCAACAAGTTTGCCTTGAGATTTCCTAGATATTCCAGGCAAGAAGCATAATGGCTGCATAACAATTCTATAATGAGTCAAATAAGGAACTGGATATGCAAGTTTAGACAGCAATAGCATAATATTTTTTTTCATGTTATCTCATTGATGATTCACCATAGAGCTAGAGAATGTTTCAAACTATGCTTCTACATCCCTCTGCACAGGAGTCAGGAATCTAGTTTATATTTCTCTTGCGTGAACAAAATTGAATTACCTAGTATGGAAATCATTAATCAGCTCTCTTATCTCAGGCACCAATTCCAAGAAATTCCGGAAATTAGCATTATCAATGACTTTGCTCTGTAAAAGGAAACAGTTCAAGCAGTAAGAATTCTACAAGTCATAAAATCCCCTGAATTTCAATAAATACCCGTAATGAACAAAATGAGCAATGTAATAAACTTGCCTTCAGTTCCGAACGGTCAAAGCTTGCAAGTGCACAAAGACTGCCGTATGTTGCAACATCTTGTGGTGCAATTACTTCAGTGTAATTGTTCCCAAGTTCTGGGCCAACTTCCAGAAACTGCGAATATAGAAGAGAGTAGTCAATAAAATATACTATTATACTCCCTCCGGACTTTTTATAAATAAAACACTCGTTTCCTTTACGAGTAAAAATTAACAGATGGTATGTTCATTGATTTTCGTGTAATCCATAGCTATTGACCGTTCCTTGGTTTTCGGGCTGGGTCGTTATTAGTATGATTGAGGGAGTATGAAAAAAGATATTGATGCAGCAAAAAGAATGATATATTCAAAAATCAAGCACAACACTTCAAATCTTTATATTAAACTATATAAATATCGATCAAGCATGAAATATCTCAATCAGATTCCAATCATCCATGATATTTCGTAAAAAGCATTTTCTACATATAACAGAAGGTTGTACAATATACTACCCAAACGTATCCAAACTTCAAAAAAGAATAAGGGCAGTCCTACAAATGTTTAATTCCTGCGGCCAGTACCAATTTTGCATTCTTTCCCCATTGCATGCAACCCAAACAAACAATATATTCAATGTTATTGGACGTATACACAAGCTGGAAAGTGTTCATCAGTAGTTAACTCTATGATTCTATCAAAACATTTATGTTTCTTTATCAGAAGAGGATTTTCTAGACAAACCTTTCGAGCAGCAAGCTTATATTTTCTTCCCTCGAGATGAGCTAATCCGGCAGCACAACGTAGTTTTGCAATTGTTACAGGATCCAACCCATCTTGGCTTTGCTCAGCCTTACCACCGTAACTAGTGACATGAGTGAATTGACCCATCTCAATACTAACCAGAATTGCATTTAGACACATATGAATTATATGTTTCGAGGTTGTGCAGTAGTCCCTTGTACGGACATAATTTTTAAATGCTTCGCCAAGCTGACCATGTGCATAGTAAAAATCTCCAAAATCATTGTACCCCATCCGAATGCTCTCTTTGATCAAATTTGTCTACAAAAGAGAAACTGGAGTGAGAATTTCATACAAGGTAAAATAATATTTAAACGAGAATATATATACCTGAGCAATAAGAGGGCCAGTAGCATTAAGGATATACAAAAAAGAACCAATCCCAATGAAAATACCAAATAGATTGGATTATCTCAATGAAAATACCGAATAGATTGGATTAGGAAGTAATACTACTGCCGAAATTCCTAATATAAGATCCGATCCTAGAAAGACTAAAAGAAAATTATGTGTTAGTACGCATAAATCCATTTGATTTTATCAAAAAAGTCGAAATATTTCATGTCTTTGTTGACCTGACAAGAAAAGGGTAAGTTTTTCTTTTTTTTTATCTGAACATACTTCTTAATTTTAATTGAATTTAATTTGAACAAATGGAAACTCCATAGAGGAGTTATGAGCAGTTGGAGCAGGCTAAAACAGATCTCACAATATCTTTCAAAGTAAACTACTGAACATTTCAAAAGAATGTATCGGTTTAATGGAGAAGACACTTAACAATTTATTCGACAAACAGATAACAAACAAATTGAATAAAATATAAGACAAATACACCAATATCAAATACTCGAAAGCATGTGAAATCTCCTTTTCAGGTATGGAAAAAGGAACAATTAACTACAAATGCATAAAGTATAGTTATAATGTGTTGCAAAAAGTCCAAATTAACAAAAATCAGTTGCAAATTCAGAGGCCAGAAAATCATCCTAAACCCTACAAATCAATATTCAACCCATCCTAAACCATAAAAATCATTATTCAACCAACAATCACAAGTTACATCTTAACAGCGAATATCATACGCAAATCACAGGAAAATATGGAATTCAAATGAGAGTACGTCAGAAACCAGAAAAATAGATTATTAGAGTGTATAGGAAGAAAAAGCACTCTACCCTATAAGCATTGAGTTCGTTTTCAAGCTTCTCCTTTCTCATCTCGGCCCGTCGGTCCACAGCATCAGCCCAGGCATTGTCAAGGCCGTAATTCGGACCCAGGCGGCCATTGATCTTCCCCACGACCTCTCTAAAGAGCTGCGTGTTCTCGCCCTTCTTAATCTCGTCGTACGCCATCCGAAGAGCCTCAAGCTCCATCGAAGGGACGCCGCATTTATCGGAGATAAAGAGGAGGCGCGCAATCTTCGTGCGGCCTGTATAAAGAGCGGCATAAGCCTCGATGTCAAGCTGTTCGCCACTAATGATGGGGCGGTGCCGCTGCGATTCGCTGTCGTTCCCGCCGTTGGCTTGGATCTCTTCGTCCCCAATGATAGTCCCTAGAGCATCGTCTTCCGCTTCCATCGGTATAGTAGTAGTAGTTGGAGCAGAAAGAGTAGTAATTTAGGGTTTGTTTCTGTTGATCCTCTTCTTCCCTCTCTCGTTTCCGTGTGCTGCTTTGTATGTATTGTGCGTGCAGAGATTAGAGATGGAAGTCTAATATCATGGGCTTCGCACGTGTCAATTACAGCCCTTTCCTATCCTATCAGGGCTCTAATATGTAGTAATTATTTCTTTTGTAGCCACACTATTTAACAACTCTCTAGGAAGTTCTGGAATATTGTAAATATAAATTTTGTAAATAATGTTAAGAGTGTGTAGTATTATTTAGAATATGAGAGATATTTAAAAGGTCTTGTAGATAGTTGGTAGAATTTAGAATGTGGAAAGGATTTAGCCATTTGTATAAATAAACATTTGGTTATTTATTTGTAATCATTCAATTATTTAAATAAATATAAATTGTATCTTCATAGTGAGACAAACCTTGAAACGTAATATAAATAAAGATATAGAGAATATAGATATTAGTTACGGTGAAGGTTACACTTACGTTTGTGAGTTATCTTATCAAGAGAACAATCAATTTTTGATAAAAGGAAACGTTGGCGGCAGAATCAGATGACACATACATATATCAAATCACCAAGTATAATGATAGGATATGGCCCATCCAACAAGGCCCAACAGAAGCCCATTAGTGGCACCTCGGCCCAAGAGCAGCTCGGCCCAGTCAGCTCGGCCCAAGAGCAGTTCGGCCCAGCGGTTAAGCCCAACAGCTCGGCCCATAAGCCCAGCACCTCGGCCCATTTAGCATAACCGCCTCTAAATTGTCTATAAATAGGCTCTCAAAGCTAGATTAGAGGGGATTCTGTAATTGCTATTTTCAAGTCATAAATACATCAGCTCTCCTCTCCGTGGACGTAGACTTCGTTAACAGTCGAACCACGTAAATCTCGTATTATTACTTTCTGCCCCTCGTATAAATCTCACCTCGAAAATTAAGATCGATCACTGGCGCCGTCTGTGGGAACGATATAAATTTTGTGAGTTCGATCAAGATTTTCCGAAGTGAGAACAAGATGGTTAGATCTACCCGCTCTACTGCCATAACTGCTGCTGCAAAAGGAAAGCAAAACCAAGCCGAGCTGCCCCCCGTACCTGCCGATCCACCTCGTACCTCTACCAACGAAGGGGATGTACATCGGGTACAACCTAATCGACAGCACGTACTCCGTCGCCGAACTCCGGAAGGCCACGTGGAGGACGTTCACTCGAACCGATCTCACGATTCCATCAACAGCGGAGGGCTGAATCAGGATAACCAACGAGGAAACACCTCGCTCCAACCTCAGCTCGGAGATGCGCTCAAAGCGTATCTGGACCTTCACTAACAAGACTTCCTCAAATTTGCCGAACAACATCGGCAACGAGACCTGAACGAGGAAGATAGAGCGGGACCATCACGACAACAACCTCGTCCCTCGAACCAGATTATCGAAGAAAGAAATGACAAAGTCCCCCGAAGACAACATGATCGCCGAGGAAACACTGCCTCACCTCGGCGAGGTTCAACTTCGCCTCGTCAAAACGTCGTCCCTTCCCGACGTGACGAGGAGTACCGAAGAGAGAAGACACCACCTCGTCGAAACGTCGACCATTTTCGACGTGACGAGGACGGCCACAGAGAGGGAAGATTCACTGTTTACAGCCGAATCGCTACTCCCTTTACCAACAAAATTCTCTATACTCCGCTTCCATCAACATATAGAGTCCCGCCTATCAAACCCTACAATGGTTCCTGTGACCCGAGTAACTTTTTGTCACTGTACCAATATAACATGCTGAACCAGGGTTTAGCCGAGGACGTCTATATGTGCAAAGTCTTCCCCGAACTGTTGGTGGACAATGCACGAAAGTGGTTCGACAACCTGTCGCGCTGCAGCATAGGGTCGTATGCCGACCTGCTGGATGCCTTTGAAAGACGCTTCTTCCAGAAAGCCGAAGCAAAAATGAGTTCGGCTCAACTCCTTACCTTGAGACAAGGACGAGGAGAATCAATCAGCGACTTTTTGGCTAGATTTTACAATGAAAGCCTCAAGGTCGATCGCCTCTCTGACGACGTCCTCATCTCAGCATTCCAAAATGCCATCCACTCCGGCACTCTCTTCAGGGAGCTCGTAAAAGAGCGCCCCCAAACCTCCAAACAACTATGGAGAATTGTGGATACATTCGCCGAAGCGGATGAGGCCGATAGGAAGAAGCGGGCTATTGACCGACCTGAAGGTCAAGAAAAGAAAAGGAGGGAAGAACGAACCGATCACGGGCCAACCCGACGAGGTGCCCTTGAGAGAATCCAACGAGGTCCACTAGCTTCTCGCCTCGGACCTCGACCAAGTCAAGAACAAGATCGGTTCGCTCCGCTAAGCAAGCCTCGGGCAGAAATCTATGAGCTCCATGCGAACTTGTTCTCAAAGCCTCCACCTCTCCAAAAAATCAACAAAAATGGGGCTCAAAGGAAAACGAAGACCGAAGTGCAGATAGTCTTCGTAAACTGTAAAAAAACCTACCGGCGGAGAACAACCCCTATCCTCCTCCTGAGGGACAACCAATTCCATGGACTCGGGGAAAACAAAATCGCGGGCCAGATTCACCATGTGCGAGTCACTCATGGTGGAAGAAAAATCCAGCACCGCACCCGACCCAGATGGGGGCAAGAACTCAACCTCCCGAAATACGGGAGGGGAAAAAGCACGGGTAAAAACCCTAACAGAAACCCTCGCCGGAAAACTCCTAATCGGCGAGGGAGACTCTACTACCTCAACATCGACGGGGGTGCGAGAAGAAGAAGACGAAGAAGAAGAAGAAGAGGAAGACATGATTGCAATGCACTTACTTGTTCAAGAGATGCAAAGGAGTCGAAGATTCCTTTCTCGAACTCGAAGTCAACAATGGCAGAAAGGTTAAGAGCTTTTTGCAGATGGGAAAGTGAAATTAGGGTTGCGAAAAGTAAAAAGTGTTTGTTAGCTTCCAAAGGAAGCCTTTATAGACGTCAAATCACCTTTTCCCAACCGCCTCTTTTTCAAAATCCCGCCTCTTCAGCTCCTCCAACAGGAATGCGACACGTGCCACCCGCGACTTCCTACAACAGCTGTCTTCCACCACTACGATTACTACCTCGGCTTCACCTCGGCTTCGGTAACTGCACGATCTTCACCTCGTCCAGATCATCACTCCTCCGACCTCGTCAAGATCTCCACTTCGGTGCCGATCTTCTTTTGAGGGGGGGATGTGATAGGATATGGCCCATCCAACAAGGCCCAACAGAAGCCCATTAGTGGCACCTCGGCCCAAGAGCAGCTCGGCCCAGTCAGCTCGGCCCAAGAGCAGTTCGGCCCAGCGGTTAAGCCCAACAGCTCGGCCCATAAGCCCAGCACCTCGGCCCATTTAGCATAACCGCCTCTAAATTGTCTATAAATAGGCTCTCAAAGCTAGATTAGAGGGGATTCTGTAATTGCTATTTTCAAGTCATAAATACATCAGCTCTCCTCTCCGTGGACGTAGACTTCGTTAACAGTCGAACCACGTAAATCTCGTATTATTACTTTCTGCCCCTCGTATAAATCTCACCTCGAAAATTAAGATCGATCATATAATAATCATCAAATAAAAACAACGGAGTTAGTATTTTCATCCTCTCTAATAAGCAAAATATAATAGAGTTAGTATTCTCTACTCCCATGGTTGAAATTCATAAATGTCAAGAACACAGCATTTAAGACTTGAACAACTTCTGCAGCTTTGGCTTCCTTTGAGCCATGATCCATTTCTTAATGACTATTTTATAAAGGACATAGTAAGTTATGCATAATTCGGAGTTATAGCATCGACCCTTGTATAACAAGTAATAGTTTTGATGATGGATATCGAAACACACACTTAGATTCTACTTAAGTATTTTATCTATACAGAAGGTAGTGTGTTATGTGTATGGAGTTGATTTGTTTTGTAAAAATATTAAGATCTGTCTGTTGGAGATCAACTTAGACTTAGGTTTTATTTCTTAGTTAATGTACAGATCACAATGTAAAGGAACAGAATGTGAGTCACGTTCTAATCTTATTCTAATCTGTACTAGACATGATAGTTAAGATGCTGAATTGTAGAAGCAGAACATGAATCATGTTCTGTGTCCATATGGCATCATACTTAGACTAGTTCTAGAGGACTTTCAAGACAGAATGAAGGTGTCATTCTGTATATGACACAGAACCTAGGAAACGTTCTGTCCAGATACTGTCTATTAATGAAGTATTCAATCACAGAAGGTGATTTAACAGATCATGGAATAATTTGTTCAGCACACAGAACTTGAGGTGTTCTGTGAGATGCTTAAGAACAGATGGTCTACCTAAATGAGTTATCTGTCTCTTAGTACACTTTGGTGCCACGTATGTTACGTTCTCATATACTTATTCTGGTAAATAAATTTGAATACTGGGAATTACAGTCATACCATATATGGTATCAAATGACGCATGGCTGACAAGGAGTACAATTCAACGACTAGTTCGTGTGAAAAAGCTTTCCAACGGCTAGTTCGAGGAATCAAACACTATAAATACTCCACAAGGGATTCTACAACAACTACGGATTCTCAAGCGATTAAACTTTGCAGAATTTCAAGCTCTCAAGTGTTTTAAAGCATTCAACACTCTCATTCACATCACTTAGTTATTTCTGCTATCTAGAATCTCAGATCTTAGCAACACTTAGATTTATCTAAAACTAGATCTCATACCTCACTTAGAATTAAATTGTATTTAAGATACAAAGCACTGTAATTTTAGTTCTTATCATCCTCTAGCCTTCAAGCTTAAGGAAGAACTCTCACTTTGTTGTAGTTTCTAGTTCTCTGCCAGTCTAAACAAAAGAGGAGTTATTTTCACAAGTTAGTGAATTACTATCGAGTTGATAGTCGTTAAAAAGGTGTTTCCTGAACCACGTTAAACCTTGTGTTCTTACTTACAACATTTACATTATGTTACTTATCAACATCATATTATCTGTGATATTGCATCTTTTGTAAACAAACATTTCAAGAACACTTGGATTAAACAAAAGGTTTTCATTAAACTGAGCAACAGATTAATCCACCACATTCCGCACATTCTGTCTCTCATTCTTGAGAACAGAACACGTTTAACAGAACATGATTCTCTGCTTCATCTTCTGTGTTTCCAAAACGCATAACCTGATTCACAGATCGCCAGTCTTCTGTGTTGTGTGGTCTTCTGTTCTATTTCTGATAACTTGCAAGAATTCAAAAAGTATACTTTGGTGTATTCCCCTCCCCCTCCCTAATACACCAATATCTACTCATCGGGACCAACAAGTGGTATCATCAGAGCAGTGTATCTAATTTGATCATTGTATTTGTTTCACCAGATTTCATAATTTGTGGTCATTCTTGATAGATCTTGTGAAAAACATTCATTCATATAATCTCATTCACTAACCTTCTGCTTACTATGGATTCCAACGTAGCGAGAGCTTGTGAGGAGTTTTCAATCCAGAGTTACAGAGATTGGAGTTTCAGAATTTGTATGTGTCTTGAAGCACATCGCATCCTTATGTGGGATGTGATCGAGAACGCCCACTCCCATCTATGACACAGCCAAAACCACTATCGAAGGAGGTAAAGGGCCATAAGGTGTTGTTGTCTATGAAAACGTTCTCAAGAACCCTAGAGACTATACAACATAAGAGAGGAAGGTTGATGGCCTGGACAACTATGCCAAGGGAATCATCTCTAGCACATTCAAAGGAATCTACCTTGCCACCATCCGATATCTCAAAACAGCCAAGGAGATGTGGGACGCTCTCAAAGCACTATGTGTCGGATCAGATCAGAAGAAATGCTTGAGAACAAGTTGTCTCAAGCATGCACTAAGTTCGAAGAATTCAAGATGCAACCGTCTGAAACTATAGAGCAAATAAAGATCAGATTCACCAGAATCACCATGGACATCTTCACCATAAACAAGAGCAAATACACCCAAAGGGAGTTAAACCTTCGGGTTATTCGTGCATTGCCACCTAATTGGCATGTTTACTCTATTGTTTATCATATGCGCCTATATTTTAATTTTATGACTTCTAAGGAGCTATTTAATGCCCTTACGGGAAATGAGTTCGAAGTGCGTAGGATGCAGGAAGCAACTGAAGCTTCCACGAGCAAGAAACAAGAAAAGAAAGAAAATGAGGCTACATTCAAAGCAGCTGCCACAACAGAAAACCCTAAAGCATCTACATCCAATGATGAGACAGCAGGGAAAGAAAAATTTTCCATGGACTTTGCCATGATGGTAAAGCGCCTGGAAAAGCTGGAATCCAAAACTAACAACCATCAGAGATTCTACAAAGAAAGAATTTCAGCCGACAACAAAAAGACAAACCTGACCAGTTAGAGCAGGTAAAGTCAACAAATATTCTTATAGCCAATCTTGATGATGTCACATATTTTGGTTGTAACAGATAACGATGAGGTCCTCTTTCCTCAAGAAGTCATTGTAGAAGTAGATGGATAATGCTACATAGAGATGGAAAATGGATTAAATCAATTCGAGGTAAACCTACTTTTGTCTGAATCATCTAACTTACCTATATATGACTCTGCTAGTGAAGAAGCTTCAGATCAAGAAAGTGAAGATGAAGAAAATGATGATGGAGAACCCCAGAAAGAATCTCTTGGGAAGAGTTTGTACATACTCTAGAAGATTGCAAGAAGCTTCGAGAAATGGTTGAGATTCTATAGAAAAAGAAATGAGCATCTGGAAACTACCTTCACCCATATGAAAGAAGTCAACCAAAATATTCACAATGCGAGAGATAGACATGTTCAAGCAATCACAACAAAAGATAAGTAGATCACTACTCTCAATGCTAAAATCAACGATCTCCTTGTTAGATATGATGCACTAGCCAAGAAAGTTGAAGAAGAAAGAAGTACATTAACACGTTTAACGAAACACGATTCTCTACTTCATCTTCTGTGTTTCCAAAACACAGAACCTGAATCACAGATCGACAACCTTCTGTGATGTGTGGTCTTCTGTTATGTTTCTGATAACTTGCAAGAATTCGAAAAGTATTCCCCCCCACACACACAATATCTACTCATCGGGACCAACAATACCCTTTGCATTAATCAAAATTCCATTGGGATTAGAAATAGTCATTCATCTTTATAAAGAATGTATTAGTCATCTATATCTATATACATATTAAACAAAATATAAAATAAAAATTTCTATTAAACTTTTTTTAACGACTGCTGTTATTCTTTAGTGTCTCTTGTTTGGTATGTTTTCATCATGTTTTTATTCATATCTTCGAGTCTCGTTTCATGCTTGTAGTTCATGTTATTTGGCATTTTAGTTCGTTTTTATGTTCGGTTTTTATAATTGCATGTAGGTTATTTGCTATGGAAATTGGTATGAAATGGAGTTGCAACGATGAAGCTTAAAGAGCATAGGATTAAATTTCATCTCGATAGGATTCAGTAGCCGTAAACGGATCCAAAATCGGAATTCAAACGAGGGAGAACGGGTCGAAACAAAATCGTTGCGTGCAGAGGACCGCGGTCAGGGTCCATCGGCCGCTGGACCCTAGTGCCGGCTAGACGCATCCCTCGGCCAAGTCAGAACCTCGACCCCAGTGACCGCTGGGCGCAATTTTTGGTCACGTTTTTTAGATTATTTAGACCTCATTTTTAGACGTATTTCATCATTCTTTTACCCCTTTTTCATATTTTCTCTTCTTAGAAACCCTAGAACACAATCTTTAGTTGATTTCTTTGTAATTTCGCATCGGGAAGAAGGATTGAGGGCGAGTTTGACGCTCAATCCAATATCTATCTTAGTAAGTATTATTTAATTCATATCTTTGATTGTTTTATGGATTAAATTGTCATTCTTTACCTAAGGTTTATAAATTCTTGATTATTTATTGATTGTTCTTGATTCATGATACGTTATTTAACTTGTGCTTATTTAATTGAGACGGTTGACCACTGTTTTTTATTGTTTGTTTATTGGTTGAGATCGAGAGATAATTCTGATAGAGAACTATGGTTAAATCATTAATAATTCCAAATCGGAGACGTATGAATTATATTCGTTATTTATTTGTGATTTTTCCAATCGTGTGATTCAAATATGTAAGTTAGCATTGCGGCTTAATTATCGAATACGTAAGTTAGTAATTAAGCAACTATAGGAAATCATTGATTAATTGTGAATCGTTGTTCTTAATTGAAGAATTCTTGTTAGGGTAATCTAATACGTGAGTCGTGGTTACTGTCTAATTAAGAATACGTAAGTAATTAATTAGACTAACTATTAAGAAGTCCTTAATGAACGAACAATAGCATGAATTTAGGAGCATGATTTAATTGATTTAGACTTTCTCAATTCTAAGCCTTTGAATCCAGAATCCCACCTTTTTATTATTTTGTTTATTTATTTATTTCTTGTTTTCTCATGTTTATTATTGATTAGAGTGTTTAGCATCTCTATTTATTTGTTCTTGATAACACTTAGGATTAGAATCATCTTGCTAAGCTTTCCGTTGAGATTCGACCGGGGTTAGCTTGCCACGTTCAATTGATCTTGTATATTTGCGAGAACCTAGAGTGTACACAATTTAGGTTTAAACAAATTTGGCGCCATTAACGGGGAGAGCTTTAGGCGTTTTTGATTCTTTGTGTTATTTGTATTCGTTATTTGCTTTTCTTGTTCTGTATTTTTCTTATCTTATCGTATCGTATCGTTCGTCCGTACTTTATTTTATTTATTTTCTTTTTGATATTTAGACATTCTCTCCTACAAGTTGTGTTTGATTCATTTTTTGTGGTGACAGGTTGCGTATGCAGAATAGGAATGACAAGCTTTCTAGCCAACCCAAGTGACTGAAGGAGGAGATATGATGTCGAGCTCAAGACATTAAATGAGCAGTTTTTGTTTTATTTCAGTTCTTTAAGTATTTCCTGTTTTCTTTCCCCTTTTGAATAATAAATAGCATATTTTTGTGTCTTAAATTGCAGGTGAGTGCGGAGTCCGGTTTCTACATACTTCACCATCCAACTACTCGCAGCATTCGGGATCTGGCGTATTGAGTCTAGCTTTTCGTTTCTCGTCTTTATCAAAGAAGTGTTCTCTACCTTTACTTTAGCTTGCTACGAGAGCATAGTAACACTTAAGTGTGGGTGTGTGTGGGGAGGGGGGGGGATGGGGTGGTGGACTTGCTTGTTTGTCTTTTTGTTTGTTTGTTTATGCTTTTATGCTTCACTGTCTTGATTGTTTGTTTGTTCTCTAGCTTGTTTGATTGCATGCATATTTGATGGCCACTGAGGATGAAGGGGAATTAAATGAAGTCTTCTGCTTGATGGGAAACCACTCAGGCAACTTCGTCCCTCAGGTAATTTATGCGCATGTCATGCCTGAAGGATACATTGATCCTAAAACAAAATTTTTCACTTCATATGCATCCATCTCATCATCATCTGAACTACATACTGAAGAAAAATTCACAACTGAGATCATTCCAGTTGAAGATAATGAAGAAACTAAGGCTACTGTTTCACTGGAAGAATATGAAGTATTAGCTGAAGATTTTAGAAATCTCCAAGCTATCTTCATACTCATGAAGGATGAACATGATGAACTAACAGCCAAGTTGGCTAAACGACCTGAGAATATAATGGAAAGTCTGCCTACTGACATTCAAAAGGATGAGTTGGTAGAAAGAGTATGCAAAGAACTAAATGAGATTTCAGTAAAATCTCAGGAACAAGAGACTATAATCTCTAACCTAAGTACTGACCTTGACGCAAAAGTTGAAGAAATCATGTTTCAAAGATCTCAGATCAAGGAACTGACTGACCGAAATGATTTACTATCTGAAAGGATAGAATATTATAAGATGAAGGTCGAAACTTGGACCAAATCTGGATACACAAATCATATGTTGAGTGAATCTCAACGACCTCAAGGTAAAGGTCTTGGTTTTAATCAAGATAAGGCAACTGTGCCTTGTATGACTGTGCCTAAGCCATCTTTTCCAATCATATCCTTTGTACAAGGACCAAACCATGACAAAGAAGAAATGATTGCCACTGATGCTGTCAAAACCACTGAGAAAGCTTCTAAGTCCCAAGGGAAGAAGCCATTGACTAAAAATCAACCTCCTGAACTAAAAGTTAACAAAGTTTTTACTCATCCTACAGTAAAAGCTACACTTGAAAAAGCTAAGGCAAAAAATGTTGCCACTGAGAAACCTAGACAAGCCTTCAGGAAGCACACGCCTTCTGAAGGGAACTCAAGAACTGAGAGACAATATAATACTCGCTATACTCCACCCGTTCACTCTCAAAGACCAAATAGGTCAGTGAACACTGAGAAGCGTAGGAAAAAGAACCAACAGAGTACTCAGGATAACTTCAAGGCTTCTTCCAAGCCTGAAGTAGCAAGAAGTATGTTCCAAAGAAGAAACATGTAGACTCTGGAAGGAAAACTAGCAATGTTGACCTTCAGGGGAGACAAAACAAAGTTGTATCAAACATAAGGCAAATATGGGTGCCAAAGCATAGCATGCATACTGAATCTGGGTCTAGTTCTCAACTGGATCCTAAGATTCAGTAATTGCAGGATCAAAGTCCAATGAGAGGTGCACAAAAGGAGCATTCAAACTGGATTATAGACAGTGGATGCTCAAAGCACATGACATTTCAAAAAGAAGCCATCTCCAACTACACTGAGAAAGATGATCCTCAGGTAACCTTTGGTGATAACTCAAAAGGTTTCACTAAAGGGTATGGTACTATCAATATAGGGAATGTTTCAATAGAAAATGTTTCTTATGTTTCTGGCCTGAAGCACAACCTACTCTCAGTCAGTCAGTTGTGTGATAAAGGTTTTAATGTTGTATTTAGTTATGAAGAATGCAGGATTAACAAACTCACTAATGAGACCACTATAATGAAAGGATTCAGGGTGGGAAATATTTATGTTGCCGACTGGAAAGCTTCCTCCCCTGAAACATGCCTGGTCTCAAAGAGCACTTCAGAACAAAGCTGGTTATGGCACAACAGACTCATTCACCTGAATTTCAAAGTCATCAGCAGACTTTCAAGACATAGTCTAGTTCGTGGATTGCCTAACCTGATCTTCGACAAAGACCACGTTTGCGGAGCTTGCCAAAGTGGAAAGCAAATCAAAGCTTCGTTCCAGACCAAAGAAGCACCATCCACTGAGAAGATTCTTAAACTCTTACACATGGACCTATTTGGGCCTGTGACTCCACTCAGTACAAATGGTAGGAAATATTGTCTTGTTATTACTGATAATTTTTCTCGTTATACTTGGACAGTATTTCTATATCACAAGAATGAAACAATGGAGCGCATACCAGCCCTACTCACAAAACTGAAGAATCAAAAGTCAACCAATGTCATCACCATACGCACTGATCGAGGAACTGAGTTTCTCAATGAAAAGATTTCAGAATTTTGTGCATAAATGGGGATAGAACATCAGACTTCAGTTGCAAGAACTCCACAACAAAATGGCATCGCAGAAAGGAGAAACAGGTCACTGAAGGAAGCTGCAAGGACTATGCTACATAGTTCAGGGATTCCAAAGAAGTTATGGGCTGAACCTATCAACACAGCCTGCTACACTCAGAACAGATCACTCCTAACCACACGTCAAGACAAAACTCCATATGAATTATGGAATGACAGGAAGCTCACTCTTAAATATTTTCGCACTTTTGGTTGTAAGTGTTATATCCACAATAATGAAAAAGTTCAATTAAAAACTTTCGATGGAAAAGTTGACCCAGGATTTTTCCTTGGTTACTCAGAGGAGAGTGCTGCCTGTAGAGTTTTTAATAAGTGTAGCCTTATAGTGGAAGTAACACCTCATGTTATATTTGATGAATCTATTTTTGAGTACATGTTAAAAAAAACTGAAGTTATCACTCAAAGACTTCAGAATTTGAATCTACAGCCTTCAGTTCAAAGCACAAGGGAGATTCTCATCTGGAATTTAGAAGATGATGAGGAAGAGAATACTCCTAATGAAGGCACAACCATCATATTGGAACCAGAGAAGGAGCCTACTGAAGAAAGGACTCCCACACCTGAACCTGAAAGTCATCCTCAAGATCAAAATGATAATTTCTCTACTGAGATTCCACAAAAAGAGGAAGAAGCCCAATCTGAAGTCCCACCTGAAGTACCAGCACCAATGGATCTCATCACTGAGAGTCCATCAACTTCAGGGAGTAGCAATTCTAACCTCTTTGATGTACCTATTATTTTTGCTACTAACGATATTTTGGCCAGTTCAGATAAAGCTATCTTGCAGGAAATTCAACAAACTGAATATGTAAGAGCCAACAATCAAGGGGGAACAAGCCCTCAGAATGAAGAAGATGATGATCCATTCCACACAAGCCCTTCAGTAACAACACCACCTCCTTCTCAAAGGATGGACTTAATGATAATTACAGAAGAGGATATGCGAAGAAGAAGAAGATGGATTGAAGATCATCCCTCTGACTCAGTGATTGGTAGTCTGGAGAGAGGAGTTCAAACGAGGACTCATATCCAAGCTGAAATGGTACAATCATTAGCAACCATTGAACCCCCCACTGACTCCACCACAGACGAACAACTAAGGATAAAAGCAGACATTGTGCTGTTTTCGGATGAAAATTTCATACATAGCTACTATCTCTTCACGGCCTTGCTATTCTGAACGCCAAACTTGATGATCAGTTCCTTTGTGTATTTGGCTTGGTTGATGAAGATGCCTTCAGGGGACTGCTTGATTTGGAATCCAAGAAAGAATCTTATTTCTCCCATCATGGACATTTGTGTTTAGTAGGTTTTTAGTTATGTTTTTGTGTGTCGTTTTGTCGTGTTTTATATGTTTATCTTTATTTCGTATTGTTTTATCGTTCGTGTGATGTCGGTTCTTGTTTTTGGTGTGTATTATGTAGGATGGAGTGAAAGAGGATGAATTCAAGTTGGAAGTGCTGGAAAAGCCGTTGGAGCAAAGCCGGGCAAGGAAGAGAAGTACGAGCATGAAACGGGATAGAGAAGAACACAAGGAGCTGAAAAGGGCAGCCAGTGATCGCTAGGTATCCCAGCGATCGCTGGGCTGCAGAACCAAGCGGAGACAAAACCACGCAGCCAGCGATCGCTGGGCAGACACTCGCTGAAAGACAGAAAGCAACAGCCAGCGGCCGCTGGCCAGCAGTTATGTGTGCGTTTTAAAGTGTTCCTAGGCGTATTTTCAGACATAGATTCATTCCCTAACTTTGTAACTCGAGAGAGAGATTCCCAAAACACTTGTTTTACTACTTTTTAGTTTAGATCCTTGGGGTATCCAAGGATTGAAGGAATTTGGCTACCAAACGGTGAGTTCTTAGTAAGTTTATGAAGATAACTCTTTCTATGGATTTACTTTTTAATTTGGCTGGTTAAATTCTTATCTAGGGTGTGATTGTTTCTATTCCATGGTTTGATGCTTTAATCTGATCTTCTTTATGGTTGTTTCATCCGTGCTTAAGGGTTTTGCATGCTTGATCACCATGTGTAACTCTATGATTTGGAATGGATTGAAATGAATTATTCTATGTCATCATTTATAATCAAACAACCTAACCTATTAATTGGAAATGCAAATAGGTAATCATTTCTTGATTAGAGTTACTCTAAGTGTGTTCTATACACGAAAGTGCTAGACACGGATTAGCTTAGGAATACGGAAGTCATTAGAGTGTGATCTATACACGAAAGTGCTAGTCACAGATTAGTTTAGGAATACTGAAGTTATTGGCTAATCAACTTAGGGGAAATCTATTAAAGATTTGGTTTGATCGGATAAGCATTAACCTAGAGTGGAGATGATCTTTACCCTAGACTTCAATCGCTTGTGGACCCCTTGTTTATTGCTTTTTCGTCTTAGTTTAGAATTATTTTATCTTACCCTTATTAGAGTGTTTAGGATTTTACTCTTTGCATATTAGTACTAATAATTGATAGCTCTGCATAGCCTTCCGTTGAGATACGACATTCGGGTCGACTTAAACATAATAACTGGAAGTATATTGGCTGGAAACATTCCTCGTGCCCGATACTGATTCCTTTTATAGGAAAGTGGGTCTAGACTTAACAACGCCACGTACTACAGTTTAACACACGTTTTAGGTCGAACAATTTGATATTGAGTCTTCATCAACTTTGCAAACTTGTCACAAAACATCTGTGATTTGGAACCAAATATAATATTATCGACATAAATCTGAACAATTAATATGTCTTCTTTATACTTGATTGTGAAGAGAGTTCTATCCATCGATCATCGCTTGAAACCTGATTCAATAAGAAAAATAGACAAAGTGTCATACCAAACTCTAGGAGCTTGTTTCAGCCCATAAAGAGCCTTGTGTAGTTTATACACTTTGGTGTAGTCAGTCTCGAAGCCTGGTGGTTGCTCTACGTAGACTTCTTCCTTTAGGATGCCATTCAGGAATACGCTCTTGACATCCATCTGGTAGACTTTGAACTTCATGTGAGCAGCATAGGCAAGGAATAGTCGAATCGCCTTTAATCTAGCTACTGGAGCGAAGGTTTCACCGAAGTCTATTCCTTCTTCTTGATAATAACCTTTAGCTACCAGTCTAGCTTTATTTCGAACAACTTCTCCTAGTTCAGCTTTCTTGTTTTTAAAGACCCATTTAACACCAATGACACCCTGATGCGTAGGACGATCAATAAGTTCCCACTCTTGGTTCCTTGTGAACTCATTTAGCTCCTCTTTATGGGCTGAAACAAGCTCCTAGAGCTTGGTATGACACTTTGTCTATTTTTCTTATTGAATCAGGTTTTAAGCGATGATCGGTGGATAGAACTCTCTTCACAATCAAGTATAAAGGAGACATATTAATTGTTCAGATTTATGTCGATGATATTATTTTTGGTTCCAAATCACAGATATTTTGTGACAAGTTTGCAAAGTTGATGAAGACTCAATATCAAATGTCCATGATGGGAGAAATAAGATTCTTTCTTAGATTCCAAATCAAGCAGTCCCCTGAAGGCATCTTCATCAACCAAGCCAAATACACAAAGGAACTGATCAGCAAGTTTGACATTCATAATAGCAAGGCCGTGAAGATTCCAATGAGCACAAATGGAATGATAGAACCAGATTTTGAAGGAAAGCCAGTCAGCCAGACTAAGTATAGAGGGATAATAGGATCTCTTCTATATCTCACTGCCAGCAGGCCAGACATCACCTTTGCCGTTGGAGTGTGTGCACGCTACCAAGCCAATCCCAAAGAGTCACACATGGAAGCTGCAAAGAAGATTTTGCGTTACCTGAAGGGCACACCCAACATTGGCTTATAGTATCCTTCAGATGATAACTTAGAACTCACAGGCTATTCTGATATTAATTTTGCAGGTTGCAAACTGGATAGGAAGTCAACCTCAGGTACATGTCAGTTCTTGGGGAACAAGCTAATCAGTTGGTTTTCCAAGAAGCAGACATCAGTTGTTACCTCCACTACTGAAGCAGAATATATGGCTGCTGGAAGCTGTTGCTCTCAGATTCTTTGGCCAAAGCAACAACTCAAAGATTATGAAGTGCCTACCACTCAGGTTGCAATTTATTGTGACAGTACCAGTGTCATTGCCATCACTCAGAATCAAGTTCTACACACAAGATGCAAGCACGTGGACATCAGGCGTCACTTCATACGAGATCACGTTGAAAAGAAGGATGTCACCATTGAAAAGATTCATACTGACATTCAACGAGCAGATATTCTCACAAAGCCATTGGAAGAAACTAGATTCAAGATGCTAAGTGGAAGACTTGGCTTACTGAATCCAGACCTCTCCTGAAGGTATTTACTGAAGGTACATTTCTAGACTTCTATCTAGTTAACAATTGTCTTAACGATTATTTGACTCAATGCCTTTAGTGTACTGAAGTCACGATCTCAACAAGACAAAATAATGTGATGGTTGCACTCTGAGTAAATCTACATAGTTACTTCAGACATCGAGCCATCACACATTTCAAATATATTTTGAACTAACTATGTAGGTACATGAAGTCAAAAAGCACTCAGTCTGAGTTTCTCCGCTATGAGATTCAACTACTTTGAAGGACTGAAGTCTTAAAAGAAAAGACATGATGCAACTGAAATGAAAAACCACCTTCAGTAAATCTGAAGTCTACAAGTCCACTGAAGTATTGCACACGAGACTTCAGATTAGCAACAAAAATCTGAAGGACCTTACTAAATGGAGTTATTCAGTTGCTAGTATCACCAACTGGAGATTTATACTTATTGTTCATTTATTTATCCAAGTATGATATCTTTAAATTTGTTGAATGCTATTCTCGTACCTAGAAATCCCCAACTTCTGAGATACGCTATCTCTTTTCATCATTACTTTCTGACATCTACAGTAAAAGCAACAGTACTTTTCAAACCTCGAAAGTCAAACAGTCGCGCGTGTCTCTCACCTCCATTCACTTTCCCGCCCAGTTGGCGCCTCAGTTGCGTGGCTTCACCCTAGCCGTTGATTTCCTTTTCTCGGAGAAAGATCTGACCATTGATCAAACTATATAAACCCTTCTTCTCTGATCAAATTAACCTTTCGCAATTGCTATCACTCAAAGCCTCTCGCTAAAAATTCTTCAAACTCTCATTGTTGTGCATTAATATTTGGTGTTCTTGCTTGTTGATAACCTATTTCTCTCTTTCCATCCTTCAATGTATGCATCTTATTACTTATTGTATGTTTTTCATATTCTCTGATTGCTTTGATTTTGGAAACCTAAACTGGATTTTTGATGTTCAACAGTTATCAACAACATGGGCAAGAAAGTCATTCTAGGACCTGCAATGACTATAGCTCAACTTCGCACCCGTCTCTATGCTGAGCCTACTGCAGTCTACACACATACTGATATTGCTTAAGCCAAGATCATGTTCGATCTTGTCAAAGCTGCTGGAATTGAGACTCTAACCTCTCTTCGCCCGAAGAACCTGTATCTTGATTAGGTCATTCAATTTTATGCCAATCTAGGCTATGATGGTGATCAACTGGTGTCTTCACTTGAACTCTATGTCCATGAAGAAGTTTCTGGAGCAACAAGGAAGGACAAACTGAACTTCAACGTGACTAAACTGCTTCAGTGTATTTTCAAACTTCGCAACAAAGGCACTAAAAATCCCAACCAACACCTGAATTATAAGGCTAAGATCCAGGCCTTTTTCGATGGAATTCAGGTTGAAGACCCTCCACGTCCTTTCAGTACTGCCAACAACAACAAGGGGCTCCTACGCCCTGAGTTTAGGATTCTACTAGACGTTGTCCAGTTGTGCTTGCTCGGGAAGATGTCTTCCCACGAGCTACTGAGTTGGTAGAAACTCAGTTTGATGAGGAGCATCTACGAGACTGATGACTCCAACTGGGTTGTTGTCATGAAAGATTTGCTTATGGGAGAAGCAAATAAATTTAAGGAAGTCCCTAACGGTGTCACCATGACCGAGACTGATACCTTGAACTTGGTGACCAAGGTGTCCGTACTGATTGAAGAATCTTACAAGCACGCTGAGAATGCATTCTCCACTCACGTGCCGTATGAAGAAAGATGGCTTTTTGGAACAGAACTTGACGTTCTTTCCTACATGTATGGGCGAGCCAAGATCCTTCAGATGGAGTCTGAAAGGCTGACTCAGGTTAGTGAATCTGAGGATAATCTCATCGACGCGGTGGATGAGGATGATGAAGAGGAAGCTGAAGCTATTACTGAAGTTCCACCCCCTTCTCCTCCGAAGATTGCCAAGAGGAAGAGGAACCCAGGGAAGCATCCTTCTGGGCTACTGAAGACCAAAACTTCAGTGAGAGAGCAACCCCAACCTACCCAACCCGAGGACCACACTGATTCCCTCACTGATGATGATTAACTGGACCAATATCAGCTGTCCAAGCGTCCTCGTCGCCCTGCCTCTCAACCTCACCTCACTGCCATTGCTGACCCCCAACCCCTAACCATCGTTGAGCCCACCACTGGACTCAGATCCATCACACCCCGTACCCATACTGAACCACTTCCCACAAAAACTATCTCTCCTTCGTCCAAACCCACTGACATCTCACCCACCAAACCCTCTACCCTTAGCAAAATCAAACTTGCTACCAACCCAAAAACCCTGACTCAGTCCACTTCCAAATCTACCACTGAGTCTCATCTCCCACCCAATCCTAAACAAAGCAAACTCATCCAAACCCAAATTACAACCCCAACCACCTAAACTTAAATCTCCAATCTCTCAACCACAACCTCAACCTACACTAACCATTGACACCACACCCCAGTCTGATATCCTTCGTTCTAAAACACATGCCCACACCTCTACCTCTACTCCCACTGAAACTCAAGCCCTTGTACTTTCTTCGTCTGCCCACCTTTTCTTGAACGACCTTGAGCTCAAATCTGTTCAATTTTTTACTCATTCTTTCCCAGAACTTTTTCATCACCCCTATCTCTCAAATCTATGCCAACACTTTTGGACATGGCAGGCATATCGATTCAATGACTCTACTGCTCTGGAGTATAAACTAGATGTCTCTGGCATGAGTGCTATTTTGCAAGAAGAAGCTGAGCTCCATGCCTTGCAATATGAAAATAACTCTCTCAAATCTGAGACACTTTCTTTCCCAGCCTGCTTTGTCCTCATTGACAGGCTGACCCAGGACACTTCCCAGTAGGTCACCCATCATAGTATTGCTCCAAGCCAAGCACGCTTAACCTTGGAGTTTCTACTAAGGGGTCACCTGAAAAGATGATGCACCATGTTGGTATGAGTAGTACTAATCAATTCATTTAACCTCTCGTCAACAATGGTAGTGCAGGCCCTTTTCGACTGAGGCAGACCGCACTCCCATAAGTTCTCTCGGGTACGATACACAGAGGATCCCCCCTCCAGGAGGTGCTGGAGTCCACTTCCCAACAAAAGAGCTCAGTGCCAATGCTCTAGACTCCAACAAAATCAAGAATCTTGTTATCTCATGCAACAACAATCGGACAAAAGCTCAGAGGCTCAGGAATGATGTTGACACTGCTGTTATGAACATCTCATCTCTCCGCACCGACCTCTCCAAGCTCTCCTCTAATGCTATCTCTCAGGGCAAATCTCTTTCTCGCATCTGCAGACGCCTGGAGAAAGTTCAACAAACGTCTGAATATGCTCTTGCTATGGCTGACAAAGCTCGCCTTTCTGCTGACGTTGCTGGTTTACAAGCCACTCTTTCTTCCTCTCGCGCTGAAAATGTCTCTGGGATGTCCCTTGCCACAACTGATCACCAGAATAGTGTTGATGTTGCGATTTCTCATTGTCGTGCCCGCATTTCCCATCTGGAAGACTTCTGCAACCAGATCTCTAAAGGCAATGACTTGGGCGTTGAATTTCCTATCATTTCTCCTCTTTACTGGTATGCTAACCAGTATATCTCTAAGGCGCTTGATGCTGCCAAAAAGGGAGAAGAGATGAGATTGCCTCACTCCACTGAAAACATCTCCAACAATGAAGATGTTGAGTTGGATGAAGATGACAAAGAGGACGAAGATAAGGAATAATCTCCTGAAGTCGAACTCTCTGACAATGAAGGAGATGATAATGATGATGATGATAATGACGAGGATGGAACTTCAGGTTCTATGCCTCCATCTACCACTGCTACTGAAGAGCTAGCTCATGCTGCTACTGCTACTGAACCTCCCCCCCCCCCCACCAAAATCTCAACCACCTCCGTCTACTGAAGTTCCAGATAATCAAGATAATGAAGTGGGTACAAATTTTGATGCCACTGAGTTTCTCACTGCTGATGCTATCACTGAACCGTCTGCTGCCAAGACAATTATTCCAACTCCAACCTTCAAGGAAGTCTCTACTTCTGAAGTTTCTACTGAGTCACCATCTTCTACTCAACCTGATCTATCTTTTCCTAAAAGAAAGGATTCACTTTCATCCATTCCTGAAGATGTTGAACTTAATGAAGATGAAATCTATGCTGGTGAAATGAGCCCTGTCTCAGATATTGATCAAGCCCTTGTTACCATCCATATTCAGATTACTCCTGAAGAAAGAGAGAAGCTTCTAATGCTTGAGGAGATTCATGATGCTCAACAAGCTGAAAGAAGAAGAACTGATATACAACGAGCTTCAAATTTATATGTGCTAAGACTTTTAGGAAAGAAGAAAAGAACCTCTCAGTCTGATCCTCCCACCCACACTCACATTGACTTTTGGGTTCGCCCAGTATTAAATGATGAATGGGAAGATCTGAAAGATGACTTTGTAAAGATGCTCGATCACTGGACTATATATGGAGCTTGTGGAGAAACTGATAGAGATAAGTTATTTCTAAACTTCTTGGATGACTATCCAGATACTGACTTCATCAAGATGATTAAAGAAGATGCCACCAAATCTGAAGTCACTATCACTGCTCCACCCAGGAAACAATTTGAAAAGCCAACTCTTCCTGGAAGCGCCTTCGTTGACAAGAAGCCAATAGAATCTGAAGCAATTATTGTTGCTCAAGTACTTGGCTTATCTCTGGATTTAAGAGGACCTTATAAAAAGCTTAGAGATGATACTTATCTGATGTTCAACGCTATCTCTCCTGAAGCCCAGATGGAAATGGTCCAGAAAACAAGAGAATAGAAGAAGAAAGCAACTTCTTAAGTTATATTTTGTTGTATTTCATTCTTGCATCTGAAACACCTTTTGTACTGAAGTTCTCATGAATGAAATACATATTTTTGTCTATCTCTTGTTCTCAACCTGATGACAATCCTTTAGTTGTCCAGGCTCTGATTATTTTTTTTGGTTTGATATTATCTGATTAACTAACCCATCTTATCTTATAGATTAGGTGTTCTCCAGTTTAGGGGGAATTCTTCATCTTAGATAGATGTTTCCAGGTTAGGTTTTGGCATCATCAAAAAGGGAGAAATTGTTGGGAAATATTTATAAGGGTTTTGATTCAGATTCCAAAACCTCCCCTGAAAGATGTAATAAGTCCAAAACTAAACTCTTAGTCTTATCTTAGAACTCACTTGTTAGGGAGTTCAGTTTACAGGTACAATCTGAAGGTACAAGACTAAAGACTCAAGTAAGTAACTGAAGTTCTCTCTAGAACTCAGTTTACATCCCAAAACTGAAGGATCATACCCTGAAGTATGCCCTGAAGTTTTGAAGTTGAAGCCAGCATGAAGCAAAGGTTCATTGCCACTGAAGTTCTCTCTAAAGCTTTGCTCCTGAAATCCAGTATGAAGTTAACCACTGAGTTCCTAGCTACTCTATAAGAGTTACCACTTTGGGAAAAGATCTCAGTAGGTGAAGCTTAATCTTGTTGCAGACACCAAAAATGGCAAAAAGGACCACGACTCCAAGGGGAAGAATTCAAACGTGTTCTATCTCACAACGGACACATTTTATGAGATACCTATATATATCCCGCTGCTTCAAATGCTTCAAGACACCGGTTACTCTGCATTCAAACTCTTAACCGCTATTTCGCTCTCAACTTCCATAGCTCTCGAGATCTCAAGTTCAAGAACACTACAAGCCTTCAGATTTCAGTTTTATCTGTGTTCTCTATAGCGAATCAGTTTGTAACCGAAGAATAGCTCTAATTTAGATTAAGTTCGAAGCTAGAAGTGATCAGACTTTACTGTCCATCTAATCCTTTAGGATTGATCACTGTAAGACAAATCTCCATTTACTTGGAAACCCTCGACTAACATCGAGTACACGTGGACGTATGAGCTTTTATCTCCAAACCACACAAACCAAACCTTTGTGTCTTCGCTATTTACATTCAGTATTTGTTTTCTATCGATATATTTCATATTCAATACTGATTAAAAGAAAAGTGAACTTAAAGCATTAAGTTTTCTGAACAAACGAGTAAGACTTTTAAACCACCACTTCCGCACGTACACTTAAGATATTAGTCCATCAGTCCAACACTAAGTGTAGACTGAAGGATTGCTATCTAAAGTAATCTCTCAAACTGAAACTACCTCCCTTCAGTTTAAGGAGTCCACTGACAAGCCTTTTAATTGAAAATTCAAAACTGGTGTATTCCCCCCCCCCATACACTCAATATACTCGTTTCGGGACCAACACATACTTTTATTTATTTTATTATTCGAACAATCCACACACACACACACATATATATATATATATTTCAATATGAATAATAAAAATTGAAGAATCATATATTATATTAAAATAATAATATATAAAAATAAAATAGTTCATAGGGACCACCATTGTATAACCATTCATCAACGAGTGTTGCTTCCCGGATTGAGTTTTTCCTTTTATCAACGGATAGAATGAAAAATGGGAAACTCATTCATTCTCTTTCCTACCAATCAAACTAATTCTTATATAATTCTACTAATTATAAATTCTATAGGGTTAGAATAAAAGTTCAATTGACCTTTTGATATAATTGATATGCTTAGTGTGTGACTCGTTAGTTTTTAGGGTTAGGGTTACAAAATACCGGTCCACTAGTATGAAAACCAATTCATCACTTCATATTATCTGGATCTAAAAAAATCAGTCAAGATTTGTTAAATTCGTCTTTATGTTGTGCATATATATAGATGTGTGGACTCTTTTAAACTCGATATTCGATTCTCTCGTAAACTTTTTAGATAGATTTTTCGGGCATGATTATTTTCGGACCTAAATTTTTGAAGTTTAACCCAAATTCCGAGCCCTCTTAGAAGGCAGGTCGGGTCGAGTATGTCGTGACAACTTTATCCGTAATACATATGTTGATAAATAAATTATTACAAAAATAATAGTTGATTAAAAAAATTATTTTTAAAATATTTATTAACAATTCAAATAAATTACATAATATTATTATATATATTGATTCATAAGAAATAATTTTTAAGTGATAAATGTGATAATTTATCAAAAATTAATATTAATAAATGAAATATTGTGAGATTTTTTTTTGTAAATAACTTATTTATATAAAAATATAATTTTAATATCCTTATTATAATGAAAAATATTTATAATTAAATTCATTTAATTTTAATAATTAATTTAGATAGATGAATCAAATAGATTCATTTCCATTCTTATAAATGATATTTTTTCATATATAAATTTAGTGCATATATATACATATATACACATATTTCTAGTATTAATTATATATATATATATTATTTCATAAGATTTATAAACTTATTAATTATTAAATTAATAAATATAAATTTATAAATGAAATTAAAGAAAATTAATTATTCATAAAATTTAGAAAAGAAAATTAAAAGATATAAATATATTTATAAGTTATTTTTTATTCATTTAAAGTGTCGTAGCTTGTTAATATTTAAATTATTTTTACATATCAAATATCAAATTAAAACTCTTATTGTAACATTTAATTCAAGATACATATTATATATATTTTTGTTACTGAAACAAAGAATTTTTTTATAAACAAAATAGACTGTAGAAAGAGAAAAATATAGATTTTTATTTTTATTTTTATAGAATTTTAAATTAATAATTAATATATTTAATTATATAATTATTAATGCTATTAAAATTAAAATTATTTATAAATTTTTTATTGAAATTAATTTGAGATTGATTTGAAATTGAATACTTCATATTTTATTATTTTATATTATATATATATTATATAGCTAATATTAACTATTAATTAGTTCAATTTATGACATACCAGTCACTCATTGTATTTCTGACTTGTGAATAGTGACGTCATTTGGGTCAATCCATTTGGTTTCGGTCAACCAGTTCCTATTGTCAATTTATTTGTTTGAGCTAAATCAATTTGAAATTTTTTTGGGTTGTCAACCATTTTTTGGGCTAGTGCATCGGGCCAATCAACTAGAATGTTTATGGTTTTTTTTAACATATATGTATATTTTTTATGATTCTATATTAGTAAAAATAAATATGTAAAATATAACTAATAAAATTTTAAATAGAAAATATAATGATATTGTAACACAATTGTGTCATAATTATTTTTATTAAGTGATTCATTAATTGGTGAGTATGATAAAATACAACTTTTACATATAAAATCAAATATAGCCTAAAAATATTTTTATTTTGATTTTTTTATTCGATCAATTGGATCAACCTACTCGATTTTCGAACTAGCTCTATCAGATTTGAATTATTTTTGATCCAACTCATTCAAATTACAAAATATTTGAAATTATAAATTTTTAAATCTAACTGTCTTATTATTGTTATTCAGATAAACTCACATTTTCCAGCTAAATTGGTATGTCTATATTGGAGATAGCAAAAAGCTTTTAAGTCCATAATTGTATAGGAAAGATAATCAACAATTATTTATGCATCACTAATATGGTGTGACGTGTACGTGTGGGAATATAAATAATATTTAACACTATAAAATTTATAGTTTTCTTCTAAAACGTTGGGTTTAATTTATTTAGGAGTATTCCGTTTGTTATTTATTTTTCTTGTACTTTTATCTCAAGTGGAATCTTTATGTGGCGTATACTATGCGGTAATATAGTCTTGTTTCTTATGAATTAATTAGGTGATCATTCGAAAGAAAATTTAATTAGGTGAGTTCCTTTAATAATTTGTATTTATTTTGTTATTTTATCTATCTATAAATTATTATTTGATTTTATTTTTCATTTTCAATAAGTAAATTATCAATTTTATACACACAATTCAATTAATTATAAAAATTAATCAAAACTTAAATTCTACTACACACACAATATAACTCAAATTAAATTATTCTATATATATATATATATCAAATTAAATTGAGTTAAAAATTGGTAGAGGGAAATATGAAGTATACAAATTATAGTATTAGTTATGAGTCAAATGATAAGTCTCGGACTGTTGTAGCTCACATATAACTATCGCATATTTTTTCTTAAGAAAACTATTATTTTTACAACTACTAACACTTCAAAAAATGCATTATATAACAACGGAATACTGACGAAAAAATTTTCCGTTTCTAAATTTTAACGTATTAACAACGGAATTGTTATGGAATTGTTGTAAAATTGTAGTAACGGAATTAATAACGAAATTATCTGTTAGTAAAATTGTAGTAACGGAAATTTCCGTTACAATTTCGTTGCTAAAATTGAAAAAATCATTCTAAACAAAAATTTCGTTGTTATATATAGTAACGAAATATATTCGATTGTTAAATTTTTTAACAACCATCGATATTACTACGAATGAATCCGTTACTAAAATTTTTAGTAACGAATTTTCTTGTCTGAGTAACATGAAAAATTCCGTTGCTAAAATAAAAATTTTTTAGTGTAATACATGTAATTATAAAGATACAGAATGATTTTTTTTTTTTAATTATCTATCTTTTCTTTGTATGAGTGATGAGATATAATTTTTTCTAGGTAGATATTGTTCTTAAATGGCATTTTTTTTCTTTGTAATTATGCTGAAGAAGGATGGCTATTTAAGTTACACCAACTTAATTTCATGCACACAAAGAAAGTAATCTACTTTTCAAAAATAGTGAGTTAAAAGTAGACGAATTATATCATCACTACACATTCATTATATTAATCACTCGATTGACTCTAAAAAATAATAAAATATTTATAATTTTGGTTAAACGCGTGAATTTCTTAGAAATGGGATGATACCACAATATTGTGCGATAAAAATATGAATCCAGCTAAGACAATTTACCCCATTTAATGAAAGTGGCCTATTTTATCAATCACCAAATCCAGAAGTAAACTCAATTAATAAAAATTCAAATTTCAAATAATCATACAACATAATTATAGAAATTCGAAGGGTTCCAAGAAATAGAAGCGCGCGCACACACACAAATATATATATATATATATATATATAACAGGTTAGATAAATAAATATTAAGAAATGATATTATTACCATTCATCAGCATTAAATAATATGTTCCATTTTTGATAAACCTTTTTAATTACAGAATCACGGGGGAGCGTCTGCGTCTGCGCCTGTTCTTCTTCATATACACAAACATACATGATATCTAGCCCTGTGTCTCTTTGTTTCAAAACCCCAACAATTTTGATGAGTAACAGTATTTAATTCCGACAAACCTTAAACATCAATCGATTCTCTATCTATATCTCATATATATATATATAGAGAGAGAGAGAGAGAGGAAGAGCAGGAGTTTCTTAATTCTGATCTTTAATTAATTGATTAGAATTGTGGTTGAGGAAATGGGGAGATGGGGATGGGATAGCCTCACTCACTACCTATCCTCCAAAACCAAGAAAACCAACCTCTACTATATGGTCCTAATCACCCTCCTCTGCTCCCTCTTCTACCTCATCGGAATCTGGCAACACGACGGCGGCGCCACCACCACCGCCTCCCTTCTCCCTTCCCTCCCATGCAGCACCTACAACCCATCATCACTCCCCAAGGCTACCGCCGCCGCCGACCTTGACTTCACCGCCCACCACACGGCCGAGCTGCTGGTGCCGCTTTCCCCGGCGGCGCGTGCGGCCTACCTTCCGGCGTGCGGGGCGGAGCTGTCGGAGTACACGCCGTGCCACGACACGCAGAGGTCGCTCAAGTTCGATCGGAACATGCTGATGTACAGAGAGCGGCACTGTCCGGAGAAGGGGGAGGTGCTACGGTGCCGGATACCGGCGCCGCACGGGTACACGGTAGCGTTCCGGTGGCCGGAGAGCAGGGACCAGGTGTGGTACGCGAACGTACCGCACAAGCACCTGACGGTGGAGAAGGCGGGGCAGAACTGGGTCCGGTTCTACGGCGACCGGTTCAGATTTCCCGGCGGCGGCACAATGTTCCCACATGGCGCCGACGCCTACATTGACGACATCGCAAATTTAATCAACCTTGCTGACGGCTCTATCAGAACCGCCATTGATACTGGTTGTGGGGTCAGTCACTATATACTTTACATACTTCAATGCTTCACTTTTACTTTATTTTAACACAATAATAGTGATTCATAATTTGATAAGTGATTTTTTTTAATATCAAATTAAGACAAAAATAATATGAAAGAAGAGTATTTAGTTCCTTAGTTTTTAAACCCTTTATTTCTTTTTACTCAAAAGTCAGTTAGAGATAAAAACAATTTCTGTAACAGCGACGGCTTTTTGCAATTTAGAATATTTTAATATCCCATTGCATTTTATTTATTTATTTTGGAAATTTGCAGATTACATGATCGTTGATATAATGTGATTTGATAGCATGAAATAATATTTTGCTAGCTTGATTTGAATTTGTCGAAATCTTGCAATCGGAATTTGAAGTTGGTTGAGTCAGAAAAATTGGCATGTCGCATTCATAATCTACTATGATGGTATAATCCATTATTACTAAGAGATTGAAATTTGATTCTTTAAATAAATAGACCAACAAATTACATAAATAATGTCGAAATAATTGCAAGATGTCCCATTGTTTACTTTTACCACTTTCTGGCGATGAATATTTGGGTTGTTAGTGTGAATTAATTTTCTTTAATACTAATCAACCTTTGACTATAATAATTTAGTTTTTCTAGTAGTTGTATTAATAAAAAAAAAATCGTAATATTTATACGATTTTGCTATGCAGGAAATAGATGTTAGTTAGGAAATAGATATTGGAAGTTCATGGATGAATAGTCATTCCAAAAAATTAAAGTTGGTAGAAAAAAGGATGTTTGGTGTGCCAAAAAGTAAAAATTAGTCAGCATTTTCTTCATTTACACTTTAAGAATATGTTTGTTTTCAGAAGTAAATAATTTCAGGAATATATAGGATTTTTTTTTTTGGAAAAGAGGAATAGGAATTTATTTTGTCTTTGAGAAAGTAAGGGAAGTATCGAGTGTTAGGCGAGCTGTGCTAAATCTAAATGGGTAAATACATTTCTTTTAATAGCAAATATGATCCAAACTTTCCACTGAATATATTTTTGGTGGTATTGTTCAAATTTAAGCACAAGTTATTGAGTTATGGGCAAAGCCAACCTATATATCTAGACTTGGACTTCTTCTCTCACAATAAAACTGCATTTTCATGTGGTGGTTGAAGTGATTGTATTTTACTCAAAATCTATGTTAATATAGGAAAAGGTTCAATTTTAATTAAAAGTGACATGATTAGTTAGCTGCTCTGCCTTCACACATTTTCTTAAGAAAAACATGTGTTAGGTTAGTAGTGGTGAACTTAAGAAAAACAAATATGTTTCAAGTTCGAGTCCCGCGATCTAGCTATATAATTTAATGGTAATGTATTCCAAATTTAAAAGAAAAATATGTTTCATTCTTTATGTTTTGACTTTGTATAGTGTAAGTAAACGTCTGAGGCAATACTTAGACTATTAACTTTGAAGTTTCAATTTAATGTAATAACTATTTCATCTCTTGTTATCTATTACTCCCTCCGTCCCACTAAGCATGACACAGTTTTTTTCCATCACGGTTATGAAGGAGAGTGTATAAAATAGTGTGTAAAAGTGATAAATGTGGTAGGGTTTAAAGAGATAACTTTACTATTTTTACAATGTGTCAAACTTAGTGAGACGTCCCAATAAGGAAAATATGTCATGTTTAGTGGTACAGAGGGAGTACTATTTAAATTGTTCATATTTTATTATTTATTTTTTATATATAATTCCATAAAATATTTATTTATTTTAAATTTTAAATATATTTTATGTTATGAGTCTTTCTCTACTAAAAATATAAGGGGAGTGTTTCATGCGTTACCTGGGCTCCTGATGTGCATAGACCAAGGGCTAAAACACTCATAGTTTACGACATGAACTACTAGGGTATCTAATTCTGTTTTCTTCCATTTTATTCTGGATTACCTGTCTTAGACGCCTGCTTGTACTTTAGGAAGTATATGACGCAGTAGTTGTACATCCAAAATATGCAGATATGGATAAAAAAGAGTTGTTCGCATAGCATCTATGAATATTACCAAAAATATTGTTAAAATACTTTAGAAAAAAAAATCAAAAATCCATAGTATTTTTTAAAACTTTGATGTTTTGGACAGGTCGCCAGTTGGGGGGCCTACTTACTTTCTAGAAACATCCTACCGGTGTCCTTTGCGCCAAAGGACACGCACGAAGCGCAGGTCCAATTCGCTCTGGAACGGGGAGTTCCGGCCCTAATTGGAATCATGGCCACCGAGAGGCTTCCCTACCCTTCTAGGGCATTTGACATGGCTCATTGCTCGCGTTGCCTCATCCCTTGGGGCCAGTATGGTAACCAACTCACTCACTCAGTGACCACATTGTTGTACAATTTATGTGATATCTTGCCTAATTGTGTTTGAATGGGCTGGGACATGAGCAGACGGGCTCTACTTGATCGAAGTTGATAGGATTCTACGGCCTGGAGGCTACTGGATCCTCTCCGGGCCGCCCATCAACTGGGAGACTCACTGGAAAGGATGGAACAGAACAAAAGACGATCTCATGGCAGAGCAAAAGGGAATCGAGAAGGTTGCAAAGAGCCTATGTTGGAAGAAATTGGTGCACAAGAATGATCTTGCTATATGGCAGAAGCCAACTAATCACATACATTGCAAGTTGAATAGGAAGATCTTCAAGAAACCTCCTTTCTGTCAAACCAATAATCCCGATCAAGCATGGTAAGTCGGAGATCCAATCATTTCATGCCCTTTTCCTTCAAATCTTGATGCCCCTAATCTTGCTTGTTTTGTACTAATTTTTTGAAGGTACACTAAGATGGAGGCATGCATTACTCCTCTTCCCGAGGTGGCCAGCATCAAGCAAGTGTCGGGAGGGCAGTTGGCTCGTTGGCCCGAGAGGCTAACTGCCGTTCCACCAAGAATTCGAAGTGGAAGCATCGAGGGTGTGACGGGGGAGACGTTTGAAAAAGACACCCAACTTTGGAAGACGAGAGTTGCACACTACAAGGCCATTGATTTTCAGTTAGCAGACAAGGGGAGGTATCGGAACCTGCTTGATATGAACGCTGGTTTCGGAGGCTTTGCAGCTGCCCTCATTGATGACCCCGTGTGGGTGATGAACGTCGTCCCTAACGAAGCCCAGACAAACACCCTTGGGGTTGTCTACGACCGCGGTCTGATCGGTACTTACCAAAACTGGTAAGAGAAAAACATAGCAAGACTTCAACTTTTAATGTTCATTCATACCTCATTAGTCCTTTTATTGCTCTTGAATGAATAGGTGTGAAGCAATGTCAACTTATCCAAGAACTTACGACTTCATTCATGCTGACGCCATATTCACATTATACAAGGACAGGTAAGACCTGACTTCATTTTTGGGCTGATCCGGCCCAAAGATTATATTTTCGGCCTGCCCAAGATACTCGGGTTTGAGCCGGGTTGGTGTGAACCAACGTTAATGCCATGTTGGCTCGATGAATTCATGTGCAAGAACTTTTACTTTTTGTTACTTTCTTTGTAGATGTGAAATGGAGGATATTCTATTGGAGATGGACCGGATCCTACGGCCGCAAGGGAGCGTGATCATACGAGACGACGTGGATGTTTTGGTGAAGATGAAGAACGTAGTAGATGGGATGCAATGGGAAAGTATAATGACTGATCATGAAGGAGGGCCTCATGTAAGGGAGAAGCTGCTCATTGTAACCAAGAAGTATTGGACTGCTAATCAAAATGTTACAAACACACCCTCATAACCATATTTTCAACATTCTTTTACCTCTTCATTATTTCCAATTGTTTAGATATTTTCTTCTTTTTTTGGTGCCTTTGTAGCAACACATCCTATGGGAGAAAAGGTTATAGCCATTGTTAGTAAATTTTTGCTGCCGAGTTTTGGGAGGGTTCTTACCTTGTTCGCTTTGAATTAGCAGCTGCATAGATGACTGAATCAAATTTATTAGTGGCCCCAATTCATACTGCAATTTGGTGAACCGAAATTAAAGTAACAAAATCGGAGACTTGTAAGCAAATTATGCTCCATTTCTTCCTTTCATTTTTACGAAGAACTTTTTCAAAGGAATTATTAATATTTTCATGTAGTATGTGTTATAGTATAAAGTACACTTCATTGATTTGTTTCCCTATTAATAAAGAGAAGGCTTAATTTGAAGGATAATAACAATGGCGAAGTAAATTAAAAGGGTGAGTGTGGTGTGGGTCGGTTTCAGTCTTAAAAAGGACCTTCCATCAGAGGCCGCTCCTATCTCATTCTCTCTCTCTCTCTCTGCCTGTACATACAAAATATCAAAATATACGTGGGCAATAATTGTGTACTTTCATGGCTTCTCTTCATCAAGGTATTATTCTTCCCGTGTTCTTGATTTATGGCCAATTTATCTGTATTTTGGGATGGATTCTTTGGGTGCGAGGGGTAAGAGGTTAGAAATTTTTCGGTACATTTAACGATGGAATAATGATGATGATGAAATTTGTCATTGCTTTCGAAAAAAAATAATAATATTCTTCAATTTATCATTGTGCGGTTGTTGTTTCGTGGGTTTTTATCCTTTCCACTTTCCTCTTTTGTTTAGCTAATTCAACTTGATGATATCGTATTTCGTTCTCTTGTTTTGCCTGAGATTTTCAACTTCTTGTCTGAAATCTATTTCCGTTTTGGGATGCAAGACAGCAATTGGAAACTTGGGGTTGGGGGAAGAAGAGGTTTTCGCCGTATTTCATAAAACTTCAATTGTAACCAAGTTTGAGCATTTCTTATCATAGTTCCAAAAAAATTGACTATTTCTTTTCTTAAAGAAGGTAAAAGATTATGCAATTATTCTAATATTTATAGGCAGAGCAGTATTTGGTTTACTCCTTGAATGCTATTTATGCTAATCTTTTAGGGTTATGTAATTATGTTATTGCTTATTTACCCTATCTTTCTTTCCTTCTCACAGTCACCATTGTTTGCAGTCGACATCTTTATGAGTTGCGGTACGTTGGGCTACATGGATCACCAAAAGACCGATACTCGAATGAATTTTGTGGAATGCCTTGAGACTGATGTTTCCATTTATATAATGAGTTTCTTAGATGACCCAGCTGACCTAGTGCGTGTTGCGGCTGTATCACGTGCTTGGTGCCAATTTGGTAAGGATGCAAGTTGGACTGATTTCTTATCCTGCACTTCATTTGCTTACTTCGTGCAACTTTAAAATAATGATACAGATAAGTCACTCCTTAGGCTTATAGCTTAGTTGTAAAAGGTGAACAACTTTGAGTTATCTAGTGCACATATATGCATGTGCTTTATTAGTCATTATTTCTTGTATGGTAAGGAACTGTTGGTATTCTATTGTAAGTATTATTCTTTTCTTTTGTTCAACTATATGGCTTTGTTATCACATGTTCTGTTATACTAATATAAGATCTTCATGACATATAAGATTATACATGGCTTGAGAAGAAGTCTAAAAGGGTGTACAGAAAGAAAAAAAGAGGAACAATCTTTGAGGCTTTCCCCTATTCCTAGTAATGTTCTTAATGAGGAAAAGTTTAATGTTCTTCTTCTTCATTGAAATCTCATTTTTTATCCCAAGCCTCTAAAACATTATGAAAAAGTCCCATGCTTATTTCGTCCTTTAGTTTAACTTCTTATCCTCGTGAATTACTGTTTTACATTTCAGACAATTGTATTATGAGGCCTTTTTTGACTCATCCTCCTGAATTATTGTCTTTAGGCTCACTGTGTACTTGTGTTTCCTATATTTGCTCATTAACTGGTCATTGAATTCCATTGATTGTTAAATCTCAGTTACTCCAAGAAGTAGGCTATGTATAAGCATCTATGAAAAGGTCAGACAAACAAAATAAGTTCCTTCTCATGAGTGAAAAGTTTCGTTTTCTTTTTGTTATTTTTCTGAGGAAGAAGTTTCGATTTTGTTATTTCCATATGAATTTTGAAAACTAAGTCTAAACTATTGACTATTAAATATAATGTTGAAATACTGTGATTGACTTGATTCATTCCAGTTAGTTGAATTACCTTGAGCTCTGTGATCATCTAATTCCTTTGATTTGTTATTTGATGTTTCATTATATAATTCTATAGAGGTGGAGGTATTGAGAAAGAAGAAAAATAGCATTTTGAGGGAATAATGCTTGGTGTCATTTCCTTTTTCAGTGATTGAAAATGGGCTTGCAAAACTGTTGTGCTTAAAAACATTCCCACAACTCTCCAGTATTGTTAGTGTAGAAGATGCAACTGAAGGGATAATTAAACCAATTGAGGTCAACACTAATTCTCCTGTCGAATGGGAGGTCCTTGAAAGGGATCATCAGGTTTACGCATCTCTACTTCAAGTCATCATGAAATCAAAAGTTTCGCCAAAGGATTGCATAGCAAACGCAGTTAGTGCATCTAGCACTGACAATTACCCAGATGAAAGTGTTGTTAATACTCTGAACCCGAGGGACAGATTCATTCGAAGAGCCTCGTACTGGTCGAGTAAAGGACAGAGTAATCCTGAAGTGCCGGAGACATTAATATATAAACTAAGGGCTGGAATTTGGGTTATTACTGAAATCGATATTCAACCATTTGAAGGTGTTTGATCAACATAATTTCTTCTTCTTTCCCCCTTGTCTTGATACTCCTATGTGTGATTTCGACTTGTCTATGTGGTTCCTGACAATTTACATAAATATGTGGCCTGTTCAGCTTTTTTTCAGACGGGCAAACCCATATATTCTGCAAAATCCATAAGATTCAAAATGGGTCATCTAAAATCCCCAAGAGAGATAGGAAGCGATCTCCAACATTTGCCATTGCAGCATGCTGCTGATGACAAGTTTGTATGGACTTACACTTCTCCAGAATTTCCCATGATGCAGGTTATTATTATTTAGAATTAATTAAATTGCATATCTTGTCGTCTTTATCCTCTTTTTAGGAAGAGAAATTCACCAATTTCCAGGAATGAATTCGTTAGGTAGGAGATCAGAATTGGTACTATAACTTGGAAAAGGTTCTTACTAAGAGTAGATGGAAAAAGAATGAAATATAGCTTACTTTAGTGGAAAATGGGATTTTGTTTGTGTTTTTTCTTGTATCTATTTTCTTGTGGTCATGATCGTAAATGCTTTCTTTTTATCTCAACAGGAGAACAGCTTGCAACCATTTAAGCTACCGGAGCCGGTACTCTGTATTGGCGGATATTTGTTGATAGAATTGTTGGGTAGGGTCCAGAGACAGGATATCGATGGACTATTCTACATATGGTTAGTTACTCGTGCTTATCCTTGGTTAGCATATCATCTTTCTAAAAATATAAAGACATCAATGACGCATATGCAAGTTTCATGTGCTTGCAGTATGTGCTATGTTCGGGTCCTGGGGCGTCCACTTTTTCCTGCATTTGACATGGAGATCCTGGAACCAAATGGAAAACTGTTGCTCAAGTATTACCCGGAGAATCTCAACTGCGTCCTGCAAAACTCATCGGGTGATGAAATCCCTCATCTACGACACCTAGAGGAGGAGATGTTATGGGAACGAATAGGGCTGCTAGAGGATTTGTTGCGAGGAATACAACAAGGGCATAACAATCTTCTCATGGGGGGTGAAGACGACGAGGATGGTATGAACGGTGGTCATGTTCAGTAATTCTGCTATATACCTTGACTTGGTAGTTGATTTAACCTTTTATGCTACTTAATTAATATGGTTTTGTGAATGAGCAAAGTATAAACGGTTGGATTCTAATATGTCCCTCTCTTGTCTCTTCCATTAACAAATAATGATCAAAATAAACATCTGCTTTTTTTTTTTTTGGTTTTGTTTTTCTGTTTACTAATGATGAGGTCTTTGGTAGCAGCTGCAATGGCACAAGCATTGAATCATTTGGCTAATAATTTGATACTTAGAATATGTGTTGTTAGAATTTGTTTATTTCAACTCAAGTAAGAGCTACTCATAAGATAATAAATATGGTGAGGGAGGGAGGTGATGAATCCAGTGAGAGACGAGACGAGGGCTAATTTTGTTATAGCAAAAGCCCCATTCTACACACACTATTCTCACACCAATATTTCAAAAATACATTGAACTTTCTTAGGCTTAAAGCTCAAGTAAGATCCAACGTCACATAAAAACAAGACTAATGCTCCCCTAAAAAACGTTGTAAAGTTTAAAGTCCAAAATTCAACTTTCAAAGTTAAATCTATCCTTACATGGAAACAAGATAAAGATCCTACATATCGACATTATAAAATTCGAATATATTAGTTATATATATGTATATAATATTTTGAACTCAATTTTTGTGTTTATTGAATTAAATACTACTTTTGTCTCATTATTTTTTACTTTAAAAGTTAATAAATATTCACAATTTTAGTCCAACGGACCCAAGAATATTGGGATGAATGGAGTAGAACTTTTGTGTGTATAAATTTTCTATATATAACCTTTTGTACTCAATTTGTTTGTCTATTAGATTAAATGCAATTTTGTATTTACAAATTTTGGCACACCAGTTGAACAATATCTATCTCTCATCTTAACTCTTCACCAAATCCATCAAGCATCAAGATGTCTAACTTTGTATGAGTAAATCACAAATTTGACAAACAGATAGATTAACGAGATATATAACTTGTGAAGTTGAAGAAGGAAATCGTTGACATGTACAAACAGTGTGCGAGAAAGCAAAAGATGATCTTGAAAATAAGTTGTGCATAAATCCGAAAGCAGATGGATCCATATGCATTACTAAGCTCAAATATTTTATCATGAAAACAATCAATTGTGAAATAGGAGGGAGATCCACATCGACCGTCATGGACTTATTTTATCGATGCGGTGTTAGAAAAATTGATTTTGAACTTGTAGGGTTCTTAATTAATTTGACGGTTGTATATTTAATTTTTTGAAAATTAAATGGTTGGAAAAATATTCTACTTGTGTGTAGATGAACGTTTTCTCTAAATCGATTTTTTGGATGAGTAAGAAATGATTTTTTGAGCTCTCTTATATCGTTGGACCGTAAGAGTGTAAGTATTTGGTCTCATTACTAAAAGGTTCATGAAGTGGATTTGCTAGCTCATAAGTTTAACCAAATATTTCAATATTTGGTTATAGATGAATTGGGTTGGGCCGTGCACCAAGAAAATGAGTTTTATATCCTAATTTTCAGATTTTACACTAAGTCCAATTATGTTATTGGATTGAATGGGCAATTCATTTGGTTGCCGAAATGGAAAAGCCACATGATGAAATTCATTTTTGGCAAGCCAAGAGGTGTTGTTACTGTTGATGGCTTTGATGGTGAGCTCCAACCGACTGTCGTTACTGCATGACCATGATTATATAATTATGAGTCATGTTTAATTTCCCTACTTGGTCTGACTATATATAAGGGTTTTTAGCGAGAGCTTCATCATCTCAAACTTTCTTGCTCTCTATTATTCTCTCTAGCTACTTTATCATCATCCTAGTTTTAGTCACTTTATTTGTAGCTCAGGATGTTATTAGCGAGAGCTTCATCATCTCAAACCCAAACCGTGTGCAGCATGTTATTAGCTTAGGATTCTTTCCCTTCCCTTTTTGTTTACTACGGTGTGATGTACCAGTACATATATACATAATTTGTTTTGTTTCTATGGTAAGTGTTTTATATTCTTATCCTTCTCCTTTTCAGGGAGAGCTAATGCTTGTTGGGTATTTTGGTTTGCCACTGCTTCACACCCAAAACAAAAAGAAGGGAGCTACGTCTGAGTTAAACTTGGAGATGGAAGTCTTCTTTCGTTTCTCGATGGTGAAGTAAGACCAAGCTCATGAGCTTATTATCCTAGGTCGGAACAAGTTGATCCTTTTCTTTTACCAGAGGGAGAGGAAAAGCACAATCAAGCGAAGTGGAGGCTCATCTGGTTCAGCATATCTTTATGTATGTACATATACCTACTTGAGTGCAATCCCTTTTCTTTCCTATAAAAATCAAATTGCAGGTCTTACTATATATATACATATATATATACCTTATGCATGTGAGAATTTCATCACCATATATATATATATTAGGCGTGCAGCCTATTATCTACATAGATAAAATTTTTACCACACAATTATGTTGTAAGCACCCTATACATACCATTTAAATAATTCTCAAGATATAAAACATATACCTACACTTATATATCCAAAGTATAAAGCATATACTTTAATATTAATATTTCTTAAGATATTAATCAAGTATTCTTTAATAACTTGTTATCTTAAACCAAAATTCCTCTTCAACTAGATTCAACTCTCATTAATTAAAATACAATGTTCGATATACATTTGTAACAAGCGCGTTAGAATATAGTTTACTTCGATAATTAAAAAGACGGGGCATTACATTCTCCCCCTCTTAACAAAAATTTCTTCCCGAAATTTGTACTTTCTACTCGAATAACTGGGGATACTTTTCTCTCATTTTATCATCCAGTTCCCACGTAGCTTCTTCTTGCCCATGATTTCTCCACAACACTTTTACTAAAGAAATAGATTTACTTCGGAGTTGTTGCACCTTGTGATCCAAAATAGCTTCGGGTCTCTCTTCGTACGTCAAGTCGGGATTTAAGATCATTTCTTCTTGATGTATGACGTGTTTGGGGTCAAATATGTATTTTCTAAGCTGTGACACGTGAAATACATTATGAACGTTCCCGAAACTCGGCGGCAATGCCAGCCTATAAGCAACTGATCCTATCCTCTCTAGGATCTCATAGGGTCCAACAAAAAGGGGTCTTAGTTTTCCTTTGACGCCGAATCGGACTATCCCTTTGGAAGGAGATACTTTTAGGAAAACTCGGTCACCTTCCCTGAACTGTAACTTGGTTCTACGAGTGTCAGCATAGGATTTCTGCCTATCTTGTGCTTCTTTTATTCTCTCCCTGATTTGGCGAACGATCTCTATCATTTTGCCGACTGAGTCTGGGCCCACTATAGCTCTTTCTCCAACTTCGTCCCAGTAGAGTGGCGATCTACACTTTCTCCCATAAAGTGCTTCATATAGCGCCATTCCAATTGTAGCTTGATAACTATTATTGTAGGCAAACTCAATTAATGGTAGTACTGCTTCCCAACTTCCACCTCTGTCGAGAATCACGGTTCTCAACATATCTTCAAGAGTTTGAATAGTCCTTTCGGACTGTCCGTCCGTTTGAGGATGAAAAGCAGTACTGAAATTTAGTCTCGTACCTAACTCTTTCTGTAAGTTTATCCAGAATCTGGATGTAAACTTTGAGTCTCGGTCTGACGTTATCGAGATAGGTACGCCGTGCAGGCGTATGATTTCTCGCACGTACAATTGAGCCAACTTATCTGAACCGTATGTGATCATGATAGGTATAAAATGAGCAGATTTTGTGAGCCGGTCTACGATTACCCAAATGGCAGTATTTCCTCTCTTGGATTTGGGCAATCCAGTCACAAAATCCATCGCTATGTGTTCCCACTTCCACTCTGGGATCTCTAACGGCTGTAGTTTCCCATAGGGCCTTTGGTGCAATGCTTTCACTTGTTGACAAGCTAAGCATCTTTCCACGAAAGAGGCTATGTCTCGCTTCATACCGTCCCACCAGAATTTCTTTTTCAGGTCCTGGTACATCTTTGTACTCCCCGGGTGAGCGGTATAGGGCGTATCGTGTGCTTCGCTCATGATCTCGTCCTTGAGCTTCTCATCGTGTGGAATGCACAATCTTCCTTCAAAGGTGATGGTGTTGTTAGCTTCTTCTCTATAGTTTGTGACGTCGTTATTTCTCACTTTGAGCCGTATCTTCTCCAATTTCTCATCCATCCTTTGTGCTTCTAGAATTCGACCTCTCAGGTCTGGTTCTATCACTAAGATGGCGAGAACTCCTTCCACCGTTTCGAGAGGCTGTAAGACTTCTAAGTTCATCTTACTGAACTCTCTTAAAAGGTCTGCCTCTTGAGTTAGTAGGAATGTGATCTTTGATGAGCTTTTACGACTCAGAGCATCAGCTACTACATTAGCTTTACCCGGGTGGTAATTGATACCGCAGTCGTAATATTTCACTAATTCTAGCCATCTCCTCTGTCTCATGTTGAGATCCTTCTGCTCGAAGAAATACTTGAGACTTTTGTGATCTGTGAAAATTTCACACCGAACTCCGTAAAGGTGGTGCCTCCAAATTTTCAAAGCATGCACTACTACAGCTAGTTCCAGATCATGAGTGGGATAGTTAAGCTCGTGCGGCCTGAGTTGTCGCGATGCATAGGCTATCACCTTCCCTTCCTGCATCAGTACACAGCCTAACCCATTCTTGGATGCATCTGTGTAGACGACATACTCCTTGTTCGGTTCTGGGACAGCTAAAACTGGGGCTGTCGTCAACTTATCTTTCAACAGTTGAAAACTATCCTCACACTCCTGAGACCATTTGTACTTGATTCCCTTTCGCAGTTGTTGCTTCATTGGTCTCGCTATCTTGGAAAATCCTTCTATAAATCTTCGGTAATATCCCGCCAGTCCTAAGAAACTTCTGATTTCGTTGGGAGTGGTCGGTGACTTCCAATCTTGTACTGCTTCTACCTTTGTAGGGTCCACCTTAATTCCTTCTGACGACATAATGTGCCCAAGGAAAGTTACCTCTCTAAGCCAGAATTCACACTTACTGAATTTGGCATAAAACTTCTCATTCCTGAGGGCTTCCAAAGTGATTCTTAGATGTTTCTCATGTTCTTCTTCACTCTTCGAGTATATGAGAACATCATTTATGAATACTAGGACAAATTTGTCTAGATAAGGATGAAATACTCGGTTCATTAGGTCCATGAACACTGCAGGTGCATTGGTTAATCCGAACGACATCACTACAAACTCGTAGTGACCATACCGTGTCCGAAAAGCCGTTTTAGGGACATCCTCGATTCGAATCTTCAATTGGTGGTATCCTGAGCGTAAATCTATCTTCGAGAAAACGCTTGCTCCCTTCAGTTGATCAAACAAGTCGTCTATCCTTGGCAAAGGATATCGGTTCTTGAGTGTCAGTTTATTTAGACCTCTATAGTCTATGCACATCCTCAGCGTTCCATCCTTTTTCTTCACAAATAGCACAGGCGCTCCCCAAGGCGATACACTAGGTCGGATGAAACCTAGATCTAAAAGTTCTTGAAGCTGTATCTTGAGTTCTTCTAACTCCTTAGGTGCCATTCGGTAGGGTGCTTTCGATATTGGTGCCGAGCCTGGTTCCAAGTCTATCGTGAACTCTAGCTGACAGTTTGGTGGCAATCCAGGTAGTGCTTTAGGAAATACATCTGGGTATTCCTGCACGATAGCGACATCTTCAATTCTTCTTTCTTCTCCCATTTCCCCACTCAGATGAACGAGATAGGCTGAGCATCCTTTCCTTACCAATTTCTCGGCTTGTAGTGCCAAGATAACTGTTTTTCTATGACTCGTGGTGATCCCGTAGAAACTTGTGGGTTCTTTACCGGGTGGTTGAAATGAGATTTGCCTCTCATTACAAAGGATCGTGGCATATTTTTTGGCTAGCCAATCCATTCCTAAAATTATGTCCACATCGTTCATGGTGATGACACTAAGATCGTTTGCTAAGACCTTAAATGTCCTAAGTTCAATTTCAGATTAGAGCATGCGTGTGTAAGCGTAGTAGTTCCTCCTAAAGGTGAAGACACTTTCATAGCTGTCTCAACTAGTTCTGGTTCCAGCTCTAAGTTATCTACACATGCTTTAGCAATGAAAGAATGGGACGCTCCAGTATCAAATAAGATTATTACGGGCAAGTCAAGGAGTGTTCCCATACCTGTCAGGTTGCCCTGATTTCCTTCAGGTTGCTTCTGTTTCATTGCATAAGCTCTAGCATTCTGTGGCTGCCTCTGCTGCTGTCGGTGCTGGTACTGTGGTGGTAGTGGCGGGGGTGGTGGTAGCTGCTGGTGCTATGGGCGTGCCTGGGGCTGAGCCTGAATTGCCCGCACATATTGCTTCTGGGGCTGCTGGTTAGGTCTCGCACTTCCCCCTTGTTTGGTAGGGCAATGGCTCGCGAAGTGTCCCTTCTGCCCGCAAGTGTAGCATCCATCGCTACCCGCTCTGCACACTCCTCCGTGCATTTTCTTGCATTTAGGGCAGGGAGTGGATTTTTGTTGAAAACTCCCGGCCTGCGTAGTCTGGCCCTGCCTCCCAAAGCTTTGGGAAGGTGCCTGTCCTTTCCATGGCTTCTTCTGAATGGGACTAGGACGGTGATCCTCCCATTTCCTCTTGCCCTTGAACTACTGGGGCTGGTTATGTGGATACATCGATGGTTGGGTCGGTGCATGCCTCTCTGCTAGCATGGCAGCTTCAATGTCGAGGGCCCGACTGAGGGACTCGGGGTAAGATAACCCTTCGTGGCTGGCTAGGGTCATCCTGATCTCATGCCTCAGACCGGCACATAACTTTTCTTCCATCTTCCCATCCGTGTCGACTTGCTCTGGTGCATATCTTGACATGTCACAGAATACTCGGTCGTATTCCGTCACAGTCATCCTACCTTGCCTCAGATTGTAGAATTCCGTCTCTTTCTTCTTTCGGTAGCTCTTGGGGATATATTTATCATATATTCCGATCTTGAATTCCTCCCAGGTTAGATTCTCCAACTGTTCCGGAGTCATCGTCTTCCTCCTTGCTTCCCACCAATAGTCAGCTGATCCTGCCAGCTGGAAGGACACGCAAGTCATGCGTTCCTGATCGGTACATCGTAGGAAGTTGAAGATGCGTTCCAGTGCACGCACCCATATCTCGGCTTTGGCTGGATCCCCCATTCCGTTGAACACTGGTGGGTTCTGTCGTAGGAATAATTCTTCGATTCTTCTTGCTGGTTGTGGGAGAGGTGGGGTTGCTTCTAGTTCCGCCTCATATCCTTTTTCCACATTTCTAAATCTCTGTCCCCTACCTCTGCCCCTTGGGCGTCCTGCCCTTCTTGGTGGCATTCTGATAGTTCATATACATTTCGTTAGATAATGGATTTTTAGTCGTAACTTTTATTATTATTTTACTTATGAAATCTTACTGATTTGCCATTTATATAAGTTTAATACAGATTCAATGATGGCGTAAATAATGGAAATCACATATATTGCAAAAGACCCCTAAGGTCATATATATATATATATATATATATATATCGTCATCTGTGCCTCCTCGAGGACTTAATACCACTGAAGCTCTCAAAACGTACTATCTAAGTACATGACATGATGCTCATCACTCTCGGATGACATCACAAAAGGTACTCAATCACGAGACACTAGCTAATGTGTTCTCGTACTGACAAAAGGTGGCACTATCTAAGCAGCATCACGGAACGATTCCATAGAATCGCCGTTTCCGTGTATAAAAAGTCTAAAAATAAAAACAGCATCAGGACGGCCTAAACACGTGGTCCGCTGCTGATGGGTACATCGTAAAAATAGAAATGACATAAAAGCAACTAAACAATCAGCGCCTGTCGAGCACTAGGCCGCTGACCCTGCAGTATTTGTCCAGGATGCATCCATCTCCGGGTCCTCCTCCTCCTCTCCAACCTGCCCGGTCCCCTCGGCTTCCATCCACCTCGGCCGCCTCACAGCGTCAAGCTGTCTCCTCAGGTCCGCATAGAACTCACCTGTAGGTGGTGAGAACATCCTCTTACGGGAAGGGCTCCCGTCAGAAGATATGCAGATCGGATCTGCCCTCGTGGTACCTTGCGGTGGAGAGCTCGGTGTGTACTCCTCCACTGAATCGGACAAGGCTGGGGCCTTGCCCTTGCTGTCGGCGTATGAGAACTCCCTGAGGATCCTCTGAATCCTCCTCTCCATCGAGGAACTCTCACTAGAATCAGTCGGGTATGGTCGGTGGGTCGGTGCTGGTCGTCGCACCCTGGTAGCAGGGCGAGAAGGTCCCGCCTCTGCATCGTGCCATCCGCACGCTCGGTCCGATGGTACCGAATATCGGATGGGTGAGTATTGCTGTGCATCTCCCGCTGGATAAGCTGGTCCAGCCTCGTGATCATGCGTCCCTGGAAAGTCTGGGACTGGAATCGGATGTAGCCAACTGTATGTCGGAACTACTGGAATCACTCCAGCTGGTACAAAAGTAGGTAGTAGTGGAGCCCACATAGTGAATGCCTCTCCTATCGACATCAATTCTTCCGGTTGTATGTATGGTCCCCTCGGTGCACTGGCGAACACGATGAAGTATGAGTGGATGGTGGCGATGAACGTCAGGAAATCCCCCTCTCGATCATAGCTCCTCCCTATCGGGTGGATGAAATCCCCGGAGATCATCCGCCCCCATCCCTGCCACTCCGGCGGTAGTAACTGTGTCAGACACAGGATGCCGTCCATCCCGGTAGCTCCGTGGGGCTGTGCTGCTGCCCATAATCTCCTGAAGTGGGATATGAACTCCCCGAAATCGTCTCCTATGCAGGGTGCATAGGTCTGGTACTCAAATAGGATAGCGGCTGGGCTAGCCTGTGCGGAGAGACGTCTACGGTTGGTACGAATCCTTCGTGCCATCTATATAAAAAACATTTGGTCAACTTTTTACGATTTCTTTACTTTTCTCATAACCTAACTTGCTTTATTTATTCTTGTCCAACCCTCACTGGGGTTCATTATTTCTTCATAAGTTCATAAGGTGGAAGCTTTTAAATCTTTCATTTGGGATTCATTTTATCAAAACTTATTACTTAAAATTACTTGAATCTTCTTAATGGGTTTCATTTCATTTCTTGCGTTTAGCATAAAGTATTATGCATAATTTCTTATTTTTATTACGACGAAAGGGATTAAATCTGAATTCTTTACTTGTCTTGCACATCTTTTATCGTTCTGGACTTCCTTCTCATTTCCTTCTTTCCCTTGCGTCGTCTTTGGCTTGAAGGTAAAAGATTTTATTCGAATAAATTCGTCTTATTTCTTTAAGGGGTTTGTTACGTTAATAGGTTTCTATCTCTTAGGGTCAGATCTTAACTCTTAAGATCTTAAAATAAGGATGTGTGCATATCCTTTACATATGAAAACGTAACTTGTAAAACCTTTACCTTCTTCTCGTTGAGCATGATGTGTCGGAGTGCTAGGCTTGTAGACTCACTCAACTAGTCTAGCGAACGATACTAGACAAAACTCAAAAGAAGACTCTTGGGTTTAAAGCAAATTGCTCTGATACCACTCTGTCACGACCACCCTTCGCCCTTGATGGCAAAGTCGGGATACGCGACTATAAAGTAATTAAATAAACGATAAAAAGAAACTGAAGGCTTTCAACGAAACAAAAGGATAATTTGATAACTGGACCAGTTCTTAACATAGGAGTTTGGTTCTGAATCAACAACATTTGTCATAACATCATAACATAAAGGTGTAACACTTTGCAGCGGAAGTAGGATCTACATAAGTTTACATGTATGAAGACATGTAAACCCCCAAGAGTTTGCCAACAAAAGAGACCGACAAGCCATGCAAAGCACCTCCTTCCATCACCATCTCAACCTGCACGTTTAAAAATACATGCAGGGCTGAGTACAAACGTACTTAGTAGGCACATGCCGAAATCGCATACGTACATATATAATTGTCATTGCCGTAAGAGTGAAACATAGGGATTTTATCTTTAAAAGCACCTACGTTCACTAAATCCTTTTTGTGAAACCTATAGTTCGACAGCTGTCTAAGTTCTTTAGTATTCCACCATATCTGTTTTCTACGTGTACCGTGAAGTTGGCCACCTTCTACGGACACCTGACCGGTTAACACCTTCGTCGACTCACAGTCATTTGTGTACACTAGTTCGAGCGGGGTTGCTTACCCACTGGAACCCGAATTCGATTAAATGATAACAAGATAGGCATCGTACAAAACATAAATCATTTCGGCAATACAATACTTTAAAACATAAGTTCCCAGTTGAAAACCTTTTTGAAATATCAACATAATAAAGTACGAGCACACATAATTTCTTTGTAATAGAAAGCCTACTTGGATAGCTTCGATTTGCACTTGCTTTGGTCTTGTAATGCGAAATAGATCTCTCGTAAGAACCTTTAGAAAATCTCGTATAAGTTAAAATGCTCTGAATGATTTAGAAACATTTAAATCGTAAGAATATCTTATTCTCGGGTTCTTGTTCAATTCGTTAATTGGAAATATTGATCCCTTGAATCAATATATTTTCTAAGGTTCAAATCTCGTTCAAATTACTCAAGTAATTGGCATTGAGTAATATAAGTGAATTAACACTTACTTGAATAATTAAATTCTTAGTTTAAATTATAATTAATCTAATCCTTAAGATATCCTTACAAATTATTAATTTCTTTAATAATTCCTGAAAAGTTTATATTGGGTTGCACCCTAATTCCTTTCTTAGCTTAACTAGAGATATCTAATCTCTTAATTTAAAACCTAATTATTTAGATTTAATTAGATTTCTCGATTCAATAATTAGACATTAATTTTTTTTTATTTATCAAATCTAATGTTTGAATATAATGTAGGTATCTATTAGCCCATTAAATAAATTTAGCATAACACTAATTAATCTAACTCAATTCTTATTAAATTTTCGGCCCATTTATAAAATAAATTACCCAGTCCATTAGCAATAATATAACCCACTTCTTACTTATTTTTTTTAGCCCAACTTATTAATTAATCAAGGCCCATTATTAAATCCCGGCCCAGTGATTAAATTTTTCGGCTCAACACTCCTTTTTCCATCTGAAGCCCACTCTTCCTAGCATCAGGCCCGTAAACCCGACCCATGAACCCGGCCCAGTTTCTAGGTGATTCTACCCTAATTTCACCCTAACTTCACTCTCACTTTCACTCTCCTTTCTCTCTCGATTCTCTCTGCCTTTTTCTCCCATCTCTCTCGCCGAAATCCTTCTCCGTTCGAGACTCTAACCTCCGCCTCTCTCTGCTCGACTTCCTCCCCGTCTATTCTTCTCTAGGTGTCTCCTTCCTTCCTTATTTCTTATTTCCTTTTTCCTCAATTTCCTCAGTGTTGAACTCCCTCTCGTCGCTTCGCTGCTCTCCTTCTCTGCCTCGCCGCTTCCTCGACGGCAGGGAGCGGCAGCCAAGTGGCTCTCTTTGCTTTTCCTCCAGTTCTCTCGTCGCTTTTCTCCCTCACTCTCTGATTCCTCTCTCTCTAATTCTGCCTCTCTTTTCTCTGGCAGCGAAGACAACAGGCTGCTTCTCACCTTGTCGTCGCTGCTTCAGCTTCCACCCAGGTAATCTCAACCTTACTCGTTCCTTCTAAGATTTGTAGTTTCAATTTCATTTGCTTTCTGAAAATTTCCCAAAATCCTCTGCATGTTCTTATTTCATCTTTGATTAGGATAAGTTTTTAAAGTTGGACTAAATCCCTAGAATTTGAAGTTAAAATTTGACATTCTCTATTTTCTTTTCTCATTCATGTTGGTCTCTGTTCTGATTTTGAGATAGAGAGTAAAATCCTAAATTAATTTAAAATTTTCAGAATTTGATTTCTCATTAGTTAATAATTTTTTCGTTTATTTTGATTCTGGCCGATGGAGGGTTATGGCTAGGTTGAATATTTCTTCTGTTTATGGCTGGAAAAAGGCTCCAGGTTTGTAGCGGAGTTGGTTCGGGGTGATTCGGGGCTGTTCGGAAATGTTCGGGCTATTTCGGGGTGATTCGGGGCCTGTCCGGGGCCGTTCGAGGTATTTCAAAACTGGTTCGGGCTGTTTCGCTTTTGGTTTGGTAGATGTTTTGTAGGTTTTGTTCTTGTTGTGTTAATGATAAAACGTGTGAATTAAATTTCTACTTCAATGTTACGTTCATTCTGACTTCAGGCCAAAAGCCTAAAATATAACTTGTTTCAATAACATGCTCTATGTTTTAATAATATTCAGCTTTCGAAATCTGATTTGAAGATAGCTTGTCTCTATGACTAGTTAATCAATTAAGATTGTGATAAACACTCATTTCACATGATTTTAATGATGCAATTGTCCAAGTTGTTTGCTTTGTTTTGGTGTGTTTCGTATTTGTTTCCGTTGGTTTTGGTGTGTTGTGTTGGTTTTACATTTTGTTGTTTCTTTTCGTGTTTTTATAGGTTTTGGCGGAGCGTAGAGACGTATTGGAAGCCGAGAGCCGAAAATAAAGATTTGAAATCATCAAGTGTGGATTGCATAGGATGAAAGTTCATCTCGATAGGAGTCCGTAGGCGCAAACGGTTCGTAAATCGGAGTTGAAACAAGGGAGAACGGGCCGAAACAAAATTACTGCGCGAGACACTACAAAAACGGTGACCATTTTGACAAAAACGGCGATCGCCGTTTCAATACAGCGACTTTGGCGATCGCCGTTTTTACAGCGTATTTTCGGCGATCGACTTCGGCGATCGCCGTTTTCGTCAGCCTTAGCTGCAAAATGGGACTTTTCATGTATTGTTGGGCGTGATTTTTGATATTCCAATGTTGGATTCTCCTACTTATTGCATTCATACATGAGGGAAGACTTCTCCTAGCACACCTTGGACCATTGGGAAGGGGATATACTTAGCTTATGGAGGAAGAATTCTTCATTCTACAACATCATTCTCAACACTTAGCTCCAAGGGAGCAAACTCTCCATAATTCTCTCTAGTTCCATATTTTAGCTTAGATTTTGAAGCTTTGTTCCAAGCTCTTGTTGACGGATGCGAGATCGAGGATTGACAACCCGAAGTTGCGGTTCTACACAAGGGGTTTACGTTGTTATTTTTGTATTTCAATTCATGCTTAAACTTCAATATGTGTAGCTAAAGCTTTTGTGATTCTAGGGGATTTGTAATGACATATTTCGATTGATGGATTCGTAATATTAATTTCTAGTTTTCCTTCCGATGTTTGTTTGTGATTTATGATTTTTATTCTCATGTTGTGATAACTGGCCATTATTATTACGTGCAAGCTATGTGTTTGATGTCTTATCCGGAATTAGATGCATAGCCGAACACATAGATTGTAATATATGTTGATCCTTGAGACTTAGCGGAGATAGGAGAACTATAGGAGGGTATTCTTCGTGTGCCTTTTGTAACTAATTTAATTATCTTGAGACCTAGCGGAGATAGGAATTAAATTAGCCCACTATCATATATTGCCCTATCCGGGAGTATGTGGTTGATTATGCGAACCTTCACATGCTTCAGGATTAAAATTTGGTAGTTAGGATTAATGATTGAATCCATTAATTGACGTATTGTCGTTACATTACCCCTGGAATCCTCTTTCATTTTTATTGTTATTCGTATATTTGTCATTTTCGTATTTCATCGTATGAACTTGAGATCAATATCAAACTCTTGAAATTGTTGCCTAAATAATAATTGGATATTCGTGTTGGTTAATCAGTGTGTTTTCGTTTATCAGTCCCTGTGGATACGATACTCGACTTGCTCTATATTATGCCTATTTTATAGCGTAGAATAGTGTGATCAGATTGTGATGTGGAGTTTTAAAGGGGTTGATTCTAATTCATTACAAGCATAGTCTAAAGCATGTCTTAGTATGATTTTAAACTTCTCTGGTAAACAATATATACATATATGTTCTGAAATTTTGGATTTAAATGGAGGGTAGGAAATGGAGATTTAGAGTTAAAACATAATTCAGTCTGTAGCATATGTATATATATATATGTTTATAGCCTCATAAATTCATGCTCTTACTTAGATGGTGATTAATTGTGATGTTGTCTAGTTTGGGCAGTATGAAGCATGCTAAATGCTCTTTTTACTTTCTGTTTGTCATTTTAGAATTCCTTATCTATATGTGTGTTCTGCCGTTTGGTTTTAGAAGTTTAAGTCTTATGATTCATTAGCTAACATATAAAAGAAAGTTAAGGGTTGAGACTACCTTAATCTTTATCTCCTTCTTCTTCTTGAATGTAATGTTGATTGCTTGAATATTTGCTACTGCTATTTCTCTTTTATGGAACTGCTATGTGAATGGTGTTGGGTGATAACTAGTTCAGCTGTTCCCTTATATATATATATATGTACATTGTGGTATTGTTCGCTTCTTATCTCTTGCTTAATACTTAATATTAGATAGCTAGTTTAATAGGTCTTATTGCTATTATTTTGTAGGGCATGGGAGAGCATGGGTGGAGGACTTTCTTTCCTCACTCAACCGAGGTTGCAGCACCTCTGTTCTGTTTTCCTTCCTCTGCAGCAGCATGGCTGCTTGTTTTTCTTTATTTCTCTTTCCCAATGCTTGTAGCATGATCATCACCTTTCTTACACAGAATACTGTAGCAGACATGTTCTTACACAGATGTCATTTTTTTCTTTCCTTCTCTTTCTGTTTTGCATACTGCCGTGTGCAGCATGTTATTAGCTTAGGATTATTTCCCTTCCATTTTTGTTTACTACGGTGTGATGTACCAGTACATATATACATAATTTGTTTTGTGTCTATGGTAAGTGTTTTATATTCTTATCCTTCTTTAGTATATCTTTATGTATGTACATATACCTACTTGAGTGCAATCCCTTTTCTTTCCTATAAAAATCAAATTGCAGGTCTTACTATATATATATATATATACCTTATGCATGTGAGAATTTCATCACCATATATATATATTAGGCGTGCAGCCTATTATCTACATAGATAAAAATTTTACCACACAATTATGTTGTAAGCACCCTATACATACCATTTAAATAATTCTCAAGATATAAAACATATACCTACACTTATATATCCAAAGTATAAAGCATTACCTTAATATTAATATTTCTTAAGATATTAATCAAGTATTCTTTAATAACTTGTTATCTTAAACCAAAATTCCTCTTCAACTAGATTCAACTCTCATTAATTAAAATACAATGTTCGATATACATTTGTAACAAGCGCGTTAGAATATAGTTTACTTCGATAATTAAAAAGACGGGGCATTACATTATCATCTCTTCAAGCTGATTTAGAGTGTTAGGAATTCTTTTTACTTCGTTCAAGTACTTATATATCACGGCCCTGCATAGTCTTCCACGAGATTCGACATTCGGGTCGACTTACGCGTATTACCACTTTGGGTTTAATTAACTTGAGATACGTTTTTAGTTGAACATTCTGTCTAAGTTTGATACTTTTCTTAGAAAGAGTTTTCTTTCCAATGGTCTTTTTAAGCTCAATGTAATGGTTGTTCGCCGTGTACCGAAACTTGAGAATAATGAGAATGTCTCGTCTTCCTCTTACTTGCTTGAGTGCTCTGATTTATGACATTGTAGATTAGGACATGTTAATCTAAATGCGATAAAAAGATTAATAAATTTAGATTTACTAAAAGATTACTCCAGGTTGAGACAAAGAGGATACTTCATATCTAGTCATATGTCAATCTTCCGATAAATATTAAAATCAAGTGAGGACTCCTTCACAAGAGTATATATACGATTTACTTGATTAAATAGATTAGATTGATAAAAATTATTATTTTTTAAATTAATATTTTTTTATTAAAAAATACTCCCTCCGTCCCACGAAAATGGTCTTTTTTCATTATAATAATACACTCATTTGAATATAATAGAAGACCACTTTCGTGGGACGGAGGGAGTACTTCATTTTTAATCCCTCCTTAATCACCTCACCACTTTCTCATTCCATCCTTCCTACTCAAATCACATCAATATTGATGTGATTATTTAATCACATATTTAAATACAAAAGGGGCATGAGAAATGGTGAGCTGCGTAAGAAAAGATTAAAAATGAGATATAATAATAATAATAATGTGCAATGAAAAAAATAATAAATATGAGGCCACTGGATATATTTGGTTCCAAAACCAAAATGATTGATTATTATATTTAATGGTAGGAGGGGTGGCCAGTACTTTTAAGCTAGCAATACCAAATTTCATTTCATTTAAGGCAAATAAATATACTTATGTGGGGACAACTGCCAGCCTGGGATTTTCATTCTGTTTCAATCAAATTAAACACCAATTACACAATAATTCTTGTGTACTGTTGTAGTAGTAGCAGTAGTAAAATACAAGGAGATTAGCTTACCAACTTATTTTCAAAGCGCTAAACATTAATTTCTTTTTCCCATAAATAAACATTTTTAATTGCAAGCCCAACAATAATTTGTAGATGTCACGTGCCACACTTTCCAATTAGTAAAACACACAACCACACCCTATAGAGTTTGCTCACTGCAGACATTTCAAGTGATCAACACAATTCCTCAAAAAAAAAAAAAAAAAAAAAAACACAACCAACAAAAGAACTCATATTCATATATAAACCAAAACACATTTCAACAAAATATTAATAGGATGGATTATTATTATTACATATACATATGATAAGATTTCATTAATTAGTTTTTGTTTCATTTAGGGAATGAAACACGTTTCATTTCCTCAATAAGTTTTCAAAAATATTACAACTAGTAGAGTTTATAAGCATCATATCATATATCATACCATATCTCCTTCCCTACTTCCTACTGAACAAACTCTTGAGCCTACCTCGTTCCAACCGCTCGAGCAGCTTCTTTGCTCCCGCCGTCTCCATCTCTGTTAGCTTCTTCAGGTACCCGATCGCCCCATACGACACCATTAGCTTCTTGCACTTCTTACTCGATGACAGTAGGCTAAGACATGTCACAGCATACTTCTTGGCCGTGTTGTGCGGGCTCGGGTCGAGCAATGCCACCAAGTAAGGCACGGTCTTGTCGTCTCTCTTAACCTCTCGACAGTTGTGTGGTAAGCTCATCAAGCTAGCAACAGCTTGTGCTGCAACCTCCCTCGCACCGTTAGCCTTCGCCTCCAGCATTTTAATGAGCAATGGTATGCACCCAGCCTCACCTACCGATCTTTTCATCTCTGCTGGAGTGCAGATTCGACAAATCGCTGATGCTGCTGCTTGCTGCGCCCCGATTGATCCGGATTTGAGCACGTGGAAGAGACGAGGGAGGAGCCCTAACGAGATCAGAACCTCCATCGGTACTAAACCTACCAAGTTTCTTAGTGCACCAACTGCAGATTCTTGAGGCAACGGGCCGTCTAGATAGGCAAGGAGGCTCCTAACGCCGCCTTCGGATATAACGGATCTCTTCAGATCATCGTTGCTCGATGTGAGATTTTGCAAACACTGTGCTGCGTACTCCTTTGATCCTAAAAGGATCCCGCAATCAAGAAGGTTGATCATCACCTTCACTATGCCTTCCTCCACGAGTGCTTGCCTTGCCTCCGGCACAGCAGAGATGTTCTTCAACGTGCAAGCGGCGGCAGATTGTGAAACGGAATCACCAGTTCGACAAATGTCGATCAACGGCCTTACCCCACTGTGGCCAACCACGGATCGAGCTGTCTCGGGCGACATTGAGAGCCTCTGCAGTGCAATTGTAGCCTTCTCCCTACCTACGGTGTTCCCGGATTCGACTAGCCTTATGAGAGGCGGGAGAACGCCTTCTGAGACGAGCCAATTATCGCAAGAGCCTGACTCTGCAAGTGAGCAGATGATAGTGACAGTCTTCTCTCTGATTCGCGGGGAAGTGGCTGTGAGCAACTGGACTAATGCGGTAATGTTGCTTCTTCCAATCACAGCCAACACATTCTTTTCATCCTCTTTCATGACTTCGACGAGGGTGTCGAGCGCCTTGTCCTTCGCCTCCAAATGACCGATTTGTAGGCGTGCTAGAAGCTCCTTCAAGTTACCACCAACTGCAGTCTCCATCTGTGCAGAGGATGAGAAGGAGACCTCTCCGAGCACCCCTGTCTTGATCAAGAGCCCACAATCGCGTAGATTCAAGTCCAGTTTCCCAGCAAGAGCATCAAGATCACTCTGCATCCGAAGCTTCCCTTCGTATTTCTCTTTCACACACATCTCAGCCAATTGGATCACCTCGTTCAACGTCTTCGATACAGCCTGCAGCTGCTCCTTGCAAAGAGCATTCCTTGAGAAGCAAGGATGGCTTGATAGATCAGAGAGCCTCGACGGCACCTGCTCCAGTTTTGAAACGATCATCTTCCACCTCAATGGAAATCCTTTAACCTCCTTCGCCTTCTCCAAAGCCCTCGGAACGATCCCTTGTGCGCAAGCTAGACATTCCTCAGTCGACAAACCATCATCAACCATGGTCGCCAGCAGTCAAACTATAAACACATTAGCACTGAAACAACGATCAAGCAAACATAAAAGTTAGTTTATTGGATGTGAAGGAAAGAAAAGAACCCTTCTTTCAAGGTAGCTTCGCAGATGAGCGAAGAAACGTTAGAGTGCAATATAAAAATGAAAATGAGAAGATGTGGAGTAGTTTCTATGGTATAAGATTATAAAAAAATAGAGCAATAAATTAGTGGGAAAAGTAGGTTTGGATTAGGGACTTCAAGAATCTTGCATGATCACAAAAGAGGAGCTTTTGTTAAGGTAGGTATCATCATTTTATACGAACAATATCATTTAATAAATATTGTACTACCCTAAAAGTTTATCTGGTAAGAATACAATGGATCAATAATACAACTACAGAAAGATAAATAGAGATGAAAGTGAAAGAGAAACTCCCCAACAGCCGTCACTACCTTCCAATAATTAAAGAAGATACTTTCTATGACCAGTAAGCCCTCAGCACATGATGTTTGGTTCAACAAATACAATAAGGCCTAGAAGAAAATAAGTCAATCACTAAGGGCAAGTGAGGGAAAGAAAATCAAGAAAGAAGGTACCTTTACTTTTCAACTAGTAAATCATACTTCCTCAAGATTACTAGAGATGAAATATTAAAAGATAATTAAATGTAACTCTTATTTTGAAACTTCCAGGGATTAGGATAGCTTAGAATGCATACAAATTGTGAGGCTAAAATTGTGTGGGCAGGCCCACATACATAACTTTCAAGAATACTGAAAATTTTATCTTCACAAATTGTTATGATAGGGAAAAAAGACTTGGCTTTGAAGAGACGATAGGTGTCTCCATCTCCAGTTGTACATACATATATGTCTAGAGTGGGAGAGGAATAAAAACCCAAGAAAAATATTCATGCAATAAATATAGAAATGATGTAATAACATAGGCTACCTCAGTTTTGCTTTTGTCTTTTGCCTACCATTCAAGGCACTCTTAACTTAACACCTTTCTCAGCCACCAAGCCGCAGCTTCTCTGCTTTTTCTGTAAGCAAAAATTAAACTCATGAAATAAGGCTTACAATGATGGATCAATCTCGCTCTCAATCTTGCACCATGAAGCATCGTAATTTGAGGTCTGAATATAAATGAAAAACACATTTAAGAATACAAGAAGAGAAAAGGGAAAAAAAGAACATCTCTTTTTTCACTTTTGGAGCAAGATTAAAAATGCAGCTTAGCTTAAAGATCAAAACTTTACTCGGAGAATTTCTCTTATTTTTTCTCCACAATGCTACTTTACATAACAATGTATCACACACACACATACACCCATTTTTAAAGCATAATTGTGCTCGAGAGAGAGGTGACTCAATGCAGCATAAAGAATTAAGGCAAGGATGTGGATTGATTCCACAATCTTTAAAGGGAAAATTCTTTATTCTTCTAAGATTTGTCTGAAGCTATAACCTTTGGCCTCAAATTTTACTTCGAATCATTAAAGGAGAGAATATCAGAAAGAACCGACCTACGGTATCAAAGCGCGCCTGAAGCAGAAAAAATGAGAAAGTTCCTACCTTTCTTGACTGAACACAACAATATAGTGAGAGAAGTTGAAACGGTCGACTACTTCAACACGAGTTTTGTTTTGTGGGCGAGGAGAGAAAGAAGCAAGAATTTCCAATTAAAATATGTTTGAAATGAAGGAAGAGGAGCCAGCAAAGCGCAACGCAGTTAACTAAATCAGTAGCTCACCCATATTTTAAATAATTTCCAAAAGTATCTGGGCTTTAAAGGGAAGCGGACAAAACCCTCGGAAGAGAACAAAGACTCCAGTTCAAAATTCCATATAAAATTTCAAAATCAAACAATATTCTCTCTCTCTCTCTCTATCTCATATCGTGGAAGAAGAAGTTGTCATAACTGTCCCCACCCCCTGGAATATACATATATAACTGCATTTTATTGGCGTTGGAGGGGAAATATGGTGGGTGAACTGTGCGTGGTGGGGATCGAGGGCTTGAACAGTAAATCTGACCGTTGTGGCGAGAGATTTTTGATTGGGAAATTTGAAACCCACTTTGAGAATACAGAGGTTGGGGAGATGACGTGGCTAGCCACGTAGCGCTTGGGCGTGCTATCATTCGCTAAGCTTTTGCCTCCGCACGTGTAGCGAGGTGACGCTCGTTTCAGAGTGGCATTGGTAGTTGAAAGACGCTACTACCCTTCCCAATTCAAGAGGGGATGTACTACTTTCTCCGCAATTCTCCATCTCTTTAATTTCCTAGTGTTTTTCATTTTTCATTTTTCATTTTGAAAATGTTAAAATACTTTATAATATCTTAACACTACAAGAATTTTAATAATGTATTTTAGATGTGTAAGAATATATAATAAATGAAGTTTAAGACGTAATTAATTTAATATTTTTAAGTAATTTACAGTGAAGTTTTGATATCCCATACTCCCTAGTCCCTTCATACCATCCATCTTGAGGCATTTATGTTGGACACAAGAATTAAAGAGAGTGTTTTTAATGCTTAAAGTATATTTGTAATAAAGTAGATTCGTATTTAATTGTACTCCATCTATTATGTTTCTCATTTTATCTTATTTACTTTACTGATTTTTTTATGTTTTTCATTAATTTAATTTTCTTTTTAAATTAATTTTTTTATTTAATGAAATATTAGAGTTCTCTGTCAATATTTGTCTGCCAAAATCATCACTCGACTGTGGGGTGATGCAAAAAAACAACAAGACAAATGGTGAGATGATTCATCTAAAGAGCGGCAAGATCAATTATCAAAGAAGAAAGGAGGTTTTTTTTGGATATCACCATGTTGTCAAGTCTGGAATACACAAAGAGAAGCACAATTAGAAGGTTAGCCGTGATAGAACCCGTATGAGAGGCTCATAAATGCGCAGGATCCACAAGTTTAATAAATTATATAAATAATTAATTCTTATGAACTTAATACACACATGTATTAACATGAGAAGATAATTTGCGGAATATAAAATTATACATTCTCCTACGCAAGTCCTTCGCTTTAGGAAAAACGATTTGGATCGTTAGCCACGAACAACAATCCACTCTGTAGGAATCTTCACTCAATCTCCTTCAATCCTACCTCGGAAACATTTAACTTATTCCCGATCTACTACTTGAATATCGTGTGGGCGAATTCTATCAAGTATTTTAAGGAGAAACGAGAACGAAAATTAGAGCGTTCAATACTCTGTAATTTTTGAAAAATAGAGAATTAATTCTCTATGTGTTGACCGAAAATTCCTAGTGTAGGGGGATGAGATTTTCGGCCACTTTGTATCTCCTTTTATAGATATTTTGGGATAAGTTAGAATTTCTAAGGTGAATGGATAAAATCCCAAATAATATAATTTAAATTCTCACTTTTATGACTCTACAGTTCCATCTATTATTCAAATTCAAATTTGAATAATTTAAAATTAATTTTGACTTGGTCAAATTTATAACTTAATTAAATTAATTTTCAAGTCCCTTTTGAGCCCAATTAAATTTAATTAATTGTTTGGTCCAACTTAGACTTAAATTAATTAATTTAAGTTAATTTAACCTCAAATTAATTACTCTATGGAAATGCAATAAAGTGTAATTCCATTATAAATATTTATCGACTCCACTAGAGGATAAATATTGAAATCATCTCAATCCATCCAAATTATGGATGTAATCCTCTTGTCATTAATTATTACATACGGGAATAAATTCCAATCGATCGGGTTTCTTCTGTAATAAACCTTTCTGAACGCCCCAGCGGATTTAATCAACTCGTGTTAAGTCAATCACTACCACCCAAGACATCGTTGTTTATGATTACGAAAAACCCACAAGCGTAGATGAATCAAAGCAGCGTATAATCAACCGCTTATACTAATGTCATCGTCACAAATTAAGAAATGACAAGTTTCTGAGACCTCGTTCTATGCAACAACATTTAGAACTTATCTTACTGTGAAACCTCTCAATATGTAAACGCAAAGCATGTGTATCAGCTTATACATACCGATATCATTCTGTGGGCTAAGGTCAGCTCTTGCATCAAATGATATCGTAGCCTTTACCGACTAGACTGTCTAAGTCTATCTAGACCGTGAATTTATACTACAAAGGATCCGACTGTGTTACTTTCTGTGAACATCGATCCACCACACAGTCTACAATTGCAGTAAATGGACTTGTTTACAATTCAATATATAAAGATAATAAATAACAAACTAATGATAGAAACATTTATTCTTATTAAAAAGAAACTAAAAATAAGTTTGATACATTCTTTGAGGTATGTTTTATCCGTTTTTGGTCTCGTTTCTCTCGCATTTTAGATTCATAATATTGATTATTGTTGTTCAGATTGATGCTTTGGTCTTCTATATGTTGCATTGTAGGTTATGATCGACAAAAAACGGAATAGCAAGACTCGAAAAGAGAAACGAGATGAAAAGGCGTGAAAAAGAAGGAGTGAAGACATTGCATAGGGGTAGTGATCACTACCCCCTAGTGATCACTACCCCCATGGATTTTCCCACAACAGAACTTGGGGGTAGCGAGCGCTACCCCCTAGCGCTCACTAGGGTACATGCAGAACTTGGGGGTAGCGAGCGCTACCCCCTACCGACCGCTATCCCTTGGGAGATCACTATGGACAGAACGCAGGGGTAGCGAGCGCTACCCCCTAGCGCCCACTACCCCTTCTCAGCGTATTCAAGACAGAACATGGGGGTAGCGACCGCTACCCCCTAGAGCTCGCTAGCCTGACGGATTTTCCTTTATCTATTTAAACCTCCACCGCGATGCAGAAAAATGACACATCTTCTACTTTACGTTTTATACTTTTAGCCTAGGGTTTAGACCACGAGAAAAAATACTTTAGTCTAGATTTTTATTTCTGGTTCGTTCTTCAATTCAGTTGTAAACTCACTCGTGATTCAAACCCGGAGTATTTTAATGCAGTATATTTCCTTTTCATCCGTGAGTTCTTTTACTGTTTCCTTTACTGCTTATTAATTTCTCTTCTTTTTGCTTGTTAATGATTAATTTCCAATTCAGCAATGCAAATCTTTCAATCATGTTAATTAATCAATTCAAAACATGTTTCAATTCAGTTTCCTTAATTCGTTGCTATTAGATTTAGGATTTAATTATTTCATTAGTTTTCGTCTAGATAATTAATTAGATTAAAAATCCAAAACTCTTCTCTTTTTAATTGCTTTCTGTTCTGCAACATAGATAAAGCCCTGTTTAGCCTTCCTTGAGAATACGACTTAGGATCAACTTACTTCTTTATAACGAATTCGTACTCTTGCGAACAATCTATTATAATAAATTGGAAGTATATTGGCTGGAAACATTCCTCGTGCCCGATACTGAGTCCCTTTATCGGACAGTGGGTCTGGTCTAAACAACGCCACGTACTACAGTTTAAAATAAGTTGGAACAAAATTTTGGCGCCGTTTCCGGGGAGAGCTTTAGGCATTTATTTGTGTTGCTTTTTATTTTATTTTGTTTTATTCCATTGTTTATTCCTTTGCTCCCGCAAGGTGCATTTGATCTTCTCTTGGTTTGTGTATGCTAGGTCGCCGAAGCTTGAGACAAGAGTTGGTACCCTACGTTGACAACATCAATAGAAGATAAGTCGTTCTTGAGGAGCGGTTTAGGGACGTTGTCAACATCGCCACATTATTCGAAGAACAACTGGTAATAATGGCCGAGGAAGATGAAGCCCCTAGGAAACTTGGAGACTTTGTCAGGCCGACTTATGGCATAACCGCATCCGCCATTGTGCTCTCAGCTATGGGGAGGAATTACGAGTTGAAGCACAACCACATTAATTTGCTCCCTTCATTCTATGGTCTGCCTATCGAAGATGCACTCCTTTTTATCAGGGTGTTCTGCACAGCTGTCCAGTCCATTCCACTCCAGACGATCACCGAGGACGAACTGCTAAGGAAGTGCTTCCCCTATTCACTCAAGGATAGGGCGAAGTCGTGGTATCTCTCCCTTCCAACAAGATCATTACCAAACTAGAAGGCGGTGAGTACTACGTTTCTGCTTAAGTACTATCCGAACCATAAGACGCAGCAAATACGACTCCAGATTATGCAGTTCACTCAGGAACCTGATGAGCCCTTTCACGAGGCCCTCAATAGATTCAGAGAGCTTCAACAGTAGTGCCCGCACCATCAGATTGTGCCAGAACTCCTCTGGCAGATCTTCTACAATGGATTGCAGCACACCTATCAGTTCATGGTGGATACAGTGGCTGGAGGTAACATATCTGAGAAGACAGCCGATGAAGCAATATAGATCTTTGAGATCTTAGCTAGTAACTCGCAGCAGAAGACCTCTCGTTCGAAGCGAGTGGAGGCCAGAGAGATAGGAGCTAGCCCAGACTTGAAGAAGCAGATGGCTAATATGATGCGAGAATTGCAAGAGTTGAAGATGAGCAATGCTTCTGCAGTAACCAAACATGAGCCGGCATCTGAGTCTTGCCCGATTTGTGGTGATCTCACTCATGACGAGAATCACTGGACCAGAATGGCGGAGATGACTTATGAAGGAGAGGCGAAAGTCTATGCTGCACAAGGCTTCCCGCCACGCCCGCCATTCGAGCGACATCCAGTCCAGCAGACACTTGTAAGGGGCCGAATCAGGGCCAAGGATCAAACTTTCCTCCCCAACGAGCACCTCCACAGCAGTACTACCCACCTCAGCATGGGTATTATCCACCACAGCAACCATATTACCCACCTCAGCCAGGGTATTATCCACCTCCTCCACCATATCAGCAGCCGCCACCTCATTATCAACAACTACCCCAGCCGCCGCTGCCTCAGTTTCAGCAGCCGGGACCTCAGTTCCAGCCATAATTCTCATCTGCACCACGATCGGCTCAGCCTAAATCGTCTCTAGATGACAGTCTTGCAGCTTTCATGCAGGAGAGCAAATTGGCTCGAGAGGCTCAAGAGGCTACTATCAAGCGCCTCGAGAATCAAGTGGGGCAAATATCTGGAGCTATGAATCAGGTGCAGCAGCAGCTACAAACAGGAAGGATACCGGGACAGGGACATACGCCACACCAGGTGCAAACTATTACTGTCTTACGTAGTGGCAAGCATGTGGATAACAAAGTGGAGCTCCCGGAAGCTGAGGAAGACAAAGTGGAGGAGGAGAAGGAGAAGGAGAAAGAAAAGGAGATGGAATCGGAGCAGCCAACTATTCAACTGCACAAGGCGGTCAACCCGTACAAGACACCAATTCCCTTCCCGAGCAGACTGAAGAATGAGAAGCTGGAACAAAAATTCAAAGAATTCTACGAAATGCTTTCTCAAGTGCGTGTGAATCTGCCCCTATTGAAGGTTATTCGAAATGTTCCTTCATATCTCAAGTTCTTCAAGGAGCTTGCCTCCAAGAAGAGAAGATTTGCTGATAACGAGTCCGTGATGGTGTCCGAGGTAGCTAGTTCCATTATGCAGCAGCCTCTTCCACAAAAGCTGCGAGATCCAGGTAGTTTCGTCATCCCCATCGCTCTAGGGAATGGTAAGACTGTGATGGGTATGCTTGATTTAGGTGCAGGTATTAATCTTATTCCTTACTCGATTTTTAAGGAATTAGAGTTAGGTGAATTGAAACCTACATGCATGAGTTTACAGTTAGCTGATCGTTCTGTTAGATATCCTAGATGTATTATTGAGAATATTCTTGTAAGTGTTGGTGGTTTGATTGTGCCTATGAATTTTGTTGTTTTAGAGATAGGTGATGTGCATGAGAATGGGCGTGATCATACTATACTGCTAGGTAGACCTTTTATGGCGACTACTAACACTTTGATTAATGTTAAGAATGGTAATATTAAGATGTCAGTGTTAGGAGAGTCAGTTTCATTTTCTGTGCATAAGCATGAGGCTATGACCTCTGTTAGTTCTATTAAGGACTGTTCGTTCATTGATTCTATTGATACTTTTGCCGAGACCTCTGTTGTACAGGATTCCAGTTTGAAAGAGAGCTTCAGATCAGAAGTTGAGGTCGGAGCAGTCACTAGCCCTCAGCTCGGCCTACCTAGCAGCCACCACCTTCTATGAAATCACACATATCCATCTTTTATCCCACGTCTCTCTCTCTCTCGTCCTCCACGCAAATCTTATCACAAATTTCTTCTTCCCCTTTTCTTCCCTCTCCCACGACGCACACCTCTTCCAAAACCTCCATCAAAATTCATCATCTCCACTTTTCCTCCCTTAATTTTTCCATCCACCATCTCTCTCACCCCATTCCACAACCACCCATCTCCACCTACCGAAGACTCTTTCCACCACCGTCGGACGGCACCTGCTCGCTGCCGCCGCCGCTACTTTTCGGCGAAATCTCCAACGCACCTCATTCGACGTTATTCACCTTCCACGGCTCGTACTTTCTACCATGACTTTGGAGGGTACAACACCTCGATGATAGCGAGTCAACGAAGGATAGAGCAGCAGGTTGCCGAGAACAACCGCCTCATGGCCGAGATGAATGCTCAGTGGTTGAGCTGGGCTCTCTTTGATCCTCCTCCACCACCAGATCAGTAGTGACTTCTCACTGCTGTTTAGTTTGTTTTCCTTTCGTTTTGCTTTCGTGTGTGTCCGGGTTGAATTGTTTTTGATTATTTCGTTTTGTTGCTTTTTTTTATTTGTTTTGTGTTTCTCTCGCAGGTTTCCATTCCTAGTTCTGCTCACGCATCATCCCCAATCGGGTAGTTCATTTCTCTCTCTTGTTCTTACTAAGCAATGAGGGCATTGCTTCTTTTTCGTTGAGGGGGGGAGGGTGTGCATAATCTTTAGTATGCGGCATATATTTTTATAGTTGTGGTAGTTGTGGATACTTGCTTGTCCAATTGCATATTGGAGCTTGATATGATTAGTGATCGATTTTGATGAGAACTTGTTGATTATGTTTGATGACATGAATTGCCGTTGTGAGTCGATGATCGGGTGATAAGTGTTACATTTTGATCATAACTATCGTGGGTTACTCTTTGTGTGATGAATTGATGTGATAGCTCGTAGCTTTGAGAATTTGGTTATGATTGCTTGTTGGCTAGACTTGTTTATTAATTGTTGTGTTTGTAAGATTGAGTTAGGAGGCTTCTGCTCCTCTGGAAACCATGAGCATGGAAAACCACACGAGAACACTTTAGATAACCTCTAAATGTTCATATCTCGTGACTTTTGGCCATATAACCCACTCTTTTGAAAGTTGGCTCGAATGGCCTTTTTAGATTGATATTGAATCGCTTGAACTGTTTGAATAGGTGATACGAACTCTACCCCGCTTCCTTTAAGAAATCGAAAGAAATCTTGAATTCGAGGAATGGGTATGGGAAACCACACTAGGATACTCGGTTTATATCGAAAATCACACCTAGTGACCAATGTTCTATATATCACTAAAAATTATATGTGGTTTGATTCTCTAAAAATTGGTTTGAATAGTTATTAATCCAAAGTCTAGCCTATGAGTGATTAAAAAGCCAAATTTGCATATGTTATTGAGTTTGATCGGATTGAAATTGCACCTTTGAGGAAACACGTAGTGGTGATTGATGTATAGTCTTATGATCCTTTTGAGTACTCATGATGAATATGATTGTTGCTGCGTGATTAAACTTGTTTCTTATTTTGAAATCCCCGTATTGTGTTGAGCTTAGACTTGCTTGAGGACAAGCAAGGTGTTGTGTGTGGGGAGGTTGTTTTATCCGTTTTTGGTCTCGTTTCTCTCGCATTTTAGATTCATAATATTGATTATTGTTGTTCAGATTGATGCTTTTGTCTTCTATATGTTGCATTGTAGGTTATGATCGACAAAAAACGGAATAGCAAGACTCGAAAAGAGAAACGAGATGAAAAGGTGTGAAAAAGAAGGAGTGAAGACATTGCATAGGGGTAGTGATCACTACCCCCTAGTGATCACTACCCCCATGGATTTTCCCACAACAGAACTTGGGGGTAGCGAGCGCTACCCCCTATCGACCGCTATCCCTTGGGAGATCACTATGGACAGAACGCAGGGGTAGCGAGCGCTACCCCCTAGCGCCCGCTACCCCTTCTCAGTGTATTCAAGACAGAACATGGGGGTAGCGACCGCTACCCCCTAGAGCTCGCTAGCCTGACGGATTTTCCTTTATCTATTTAAACCTCCACCGCGATGCAGAAAAATGACACATCTTCTACTTTACGTTTTATACTTTTAGCCTAGGGTTTAGACCACGAGAGAAAATACTTTAGTCTACATTTTTATTTCTGGTTCGTTCTTCAATTCAGTTGTAAACTCACTCGTGATTCAAACATGGAGTATTTTAATGCAGTATATTTCCTTTTCATCCGTGAGTTCTTTTACTGTTTCCTTTACTGCTTATTAATTTCTCTTCTTTTTGCTTGTTAATGATTAATTTCCAATTCAGCAATGCAAATCTTTCAATCATGTTAATTAATCAATTCAAAACATGTTTCAATTCAGTTTCCTTAATTCGTTGCTATTAGATTTAGGATTTAATTACTTCATTAGTTTTCGTCTAGATAATTAATTAGATTAAAAATCCAAAACTCTCTCTTTTTAATTGCTTTCTATTCTGGAACATAGATAAAGCCCTGTTTAGCCTTCCTTGAGAATACGACTTAGGATCAACTTACTTCTTTATAACGAATTCGTACTCTTGCGAACAATCTATTATAATAAATTGGAAGTATATTGGCTGGAAACATTCCTCGTGCCCGATACTGAGTCCCTTTATCGGACAGTGGGTCTGGTCTAAACAACACCACGTACTACAGTTTAAAATAAGTTGGAACAAGGTATACAATGATGGAACCCGTATGAGGGGCTCATGAAACCGCAAGATCCAAAGGTTTAATTAATCACATGAATAATTAATTCTTAAAACACATAGTAGAATATAAATGCGGAAATAAATATATTATATGTTTAGCTCATTTTTGTGCGTGTTTTTGGTTCATCTTTTGTCGTGTTTAACTTTTAGTTGGTGTAGTATTATGCCTTTTAGTTCGTGTTTATGTCATATTTTGTTTGTTCTTATTTTGGATGTAGGATGGTAAGAAGGAGCTAATGTGAGCTGAAATGATGCCAGGAAGCGTCGGAGGAACGGAAAGGTTAAAAAAGGAGCACGAAATGAATAAAGCTTGGAGCAAGCATGGAACCCAGTGGGCGTTGGGACTCCAGCGCTCACTGGACTGCAGAAAGGCAAAGGACAGAGAGCTGCAGCCAGTGATCGCTGGCTATCCAGCGGTCGCTGGACAACAAAAAATCAGAGAATAGAGGCCACAGGCCAGCGATCGCTGGGCCTGTATGATTCGTGCGCCAGCAAACGTTAGCAAGCGACCGCTGGCTCCTCAACGGTCGTTGGGTGACGGTTTTCTGCGAGATTTTAAAGGGAAAACATGCCATTTTTCTTGGATAACTCCCATATCTCTAATAGAACTCGATATCTTAACATTTGAACTCTCCTTAGAAGTAGTTTATCTTGTACTTTTATATTTGGAAGAATGATTTAAGTTGGTGACGAGCCCATTTTTCATGCTCTTTTTGAGCTTGTCTAGGTGTAGATCGAGTCTTCTTTTTGTTTATGTGTCTTTGTGTTTGGGAGGACACACTTTTGTGAGATAGGTAGTTGGGATGAGTCTTGGGCAAGTCAGACCACATTTCGTGAAAGAGGCAAATTCCAGGCATTGCAACACCTTGAGCAAGGAACATCAGTGCTTAAGACAATGTACCGTGCAGGGTCCGGACCTGACATTACAAAGCTGGAAGGCGGGGTTTCTTGAGCAACACCTTGGGCAAGCCATTCCGAGACTCTCTGTGCCCAAGATAGAGTACCTGGCAAACGAGGAGTTGAAAAGGAAAGATTTGACGAGATCTTCGGAGGAGCGGAAGCAAATTCTCATCGCGAAGCACGAACAAGGAAAATTATTATTTTTTTATCTTGCCAGAGCTACATAAGAAAAGAATCAAGGCAGTCAACTGCTGGAGATACTAGGGATCCACTCAATAAGGAAAGAATATCTTCCATACAAACCCTAGCCGCCACCAATACGAGTTGAATCCTGACCAAGATGATGCACAAGTCAAGACCTTGAACAAGACAGCGAGGAGAACGTTCGTCCATAATACTTTATGACACATGAAGAAGCTTGGAGCAGAAGAAAGGAAAGCTCAGGCAAGTTGGAAGGCAAGGTGCATACGACGCATGTCTTGACCCATTCCTTGGCCAAGGTGCGGAAGATCCTGAAAGCCGCGAGAAAATAAAGAAAGAAATCTTTATTTCCTTACACAATGAATATGCACGATTTGGACCTCATTGATGATAGGGATGGATATATTTGGAGATATTTATGCAAGGAAAGAAATCCCTTGAAACCCTAGCTTGCTCAGAATGCCATGGGCCTGGCGCATAGCCCACTCCAACTTCTATATAAAGCCTTGGTCGCAACAGCAGTCAACATATACTACATAACGTGAAGTACGTGGAGGAGAGCCGTTGCTGCACGAACCACTCACACTCTTCGTTCTTTCTCTTAGTATATTATAGATTGATGTTTTGAGAGTCTAAGGGAGGAAGAAACGAAGCCTTCGGGCACCTTTTATTTTCCTTATATTTATTTGCCTTGGTCAGGGTTGGTCCTGCCATGGATTGCTTTTCGTGTTCTATATAATTCTAGTACGTTTCCTTTTATCTTTTCTTTTTTTTGTTTATTTTATTTATGCGTAGGTAATTTTAATACTTGGTTTGAGTTAAACAAGTTTAGCTAAGATCAACTTATCATTGTGAGGTCTAACTTGGCCAACGTAGTTGCATGTGTGTGTTCCTAAAGCGTTGTATCTGATTCTTATACAAATTGATCAAGTCATCGATGTTGTCCGACCGATAGCAGTCTTGGACAAGGTCAGGATACAACTGCAAGCTGGTAACTCCAAGTGTTAGTGACTCCCTGCTTGCCAACAAGAGGGATCAGCGTGGTGATGTAGGTGAGGACGCCATGGGACGGGCGTCTGAGATGGTGTGCCCATGGTTGATGTGTTCCCTGCAAATGCCTATTTGGGTATGCTGGAGTAAGCTTGGTCCAGGAGTAATCTTGGGCAAGGGGGATAAGGGGATGAGTAACCCTTACCTTCTGGGTTGAAAGGGTATGCTGGGCGGGGCTTCGGTGGCTACGTGACGATTAAAAAGGGGGCTGCCTGAGTGATGCGTGTTTCAACTTATTTTAAACCTTCAGTACGTGGCGTTATTTAGACCAGACCCACTATCCGATAAATGGACTCAGTAACGGGCACGAGGAATATTTCCAGCTGATATAATTCCAATTTATTTTATTAAATTGCTCGCAAGAGTACGAGTTCGTTATGGATTAATAAGTTGACCCTAAGTCGTATTCTCAAGGAAGGCTAAGTAGGGCTTTATCTATGTTGCAGAACAAAAAGCAATTAAAAAGAAGGAGTTTTGGATTTTTAATCTAATTAATCTATCTAGGCGAATTAAATTAAAGAATTTAAAATACGAATTACCTAGGCGAAAATTAATAAAACAATTAAATCCTAAATCTAAGAACGAAGAATTAAAGAAACTGAATTTAAACATGCCTTGAATTGATTAATTAACATGATTGAAAGGTTTGTATTAATGAATTGGAAATTAATCAAGAAAAGAGCAGAAAGAAAATAGATCATAAAGCAATAAAGAAAGCAATAAAAGAACTCACAGATTGAAAGGAAAAATAATGCATTAAGAACTCCGGGTTTGAATCTCGAACGAATCCACAATGAAAATTGAAAAACGAACGGAATGAAAAATCTAACTATGGTGTTCTCTCTCGTGATCTAAACCCTAGACTAGTAGTGAAATGTGAAGGAAAAAAACTGTATCGTATATCGCGCGTGGAGGTTTAAATAGAAAAAGAAAAATCTGTCGGGCTAGCGAGCTCTAGGGGGTAGCGATCGCTACCCCCATGTTCTGTCTTGAATACGCTGAGAAGGGGTAGCGGGCGCTAGGGGGTAGCGCTCGCTACCCATACGTTCTGTCCATAGTGATCTCCCAAGGGGTAGCGGTCGCTACCCCCAAGTTCTGCCTGTACCCTAGTGATCACTAGGGGGTAGCGCTCGCTACCCCCACGCTCTGTTGTGGAAAAATCCATGGGGGTATTGATCACTAGGGGATAGTGATCACTACCCCTACGCAATGTCTTCACTCCTTCTTTTCACATCTTTTCATCTCGTTTCTCTTTTCGAGTCTTGCTACTCCATTTTTGTCGATCATAACCTACAATGCAACATATAGAAGACCAAAGCATCAATCCGAACAATAATAATCAACATTATGAATCTAAAATGCGAGATAAACGAGACCAAAAATGGATAAAACAATGCGTTTGGGTGGTAGGAGTAAAACCTCATTCTTACGCTCGCCTTTAACCAATGACATGTGTATGAAACGAGAATCTTTGCACCGATGAGCAAGGAGTTGATCAAGGCGTAACAAGTTGAACCCCAAGCCAAGTATCTTTTTTGCTTTTTACTTTTCTTTTGTTTTATTTCAGGTCTTGGTTACTTCCCTACCCGAGGCAGGTCCCTCTATAAAAATATATAAAATCATGATAGAGAGAGAGAGTACACCAACTCCCTGTGGGATCTGTTCCAACTTATTTTAAACTGTCAGTAGACCAGACCCACTGTCCGATAAAGGGACTCAGTATCGGGCACGAGGAATATTTCCAGTCAATATACTTTCAATTTATTATATTAAATTGTTCGCAAGAGTAAGAATTCGTTATAGAGAAGTAAGTTGATCCTAAGTCGTATTCTCAAGGAAGGCTAAACAGGGCTTTATCTATGTTGCAGAACAGAAAGCAGTTAAAAGAAGAAGTTTTGATATTTTAACTAATCTAATTAATTTATCTAGGCGAATGAAATTTAAGAATTTAAAATACGATTTACCTAGACAAGAATTAAGAAAGAAATTAAACCCTAGATCTAAGAATGAAGAATTGAAGAAACCAAATTTAAACATGTCTTGAATTGATGAATTAATATAGTTGAAAAGGTTTGGATAAAGAATAGGGAAATTGATCAAAGGCAGGACAAGAAGAAAATAAATTATAAAGCATTAACGAAAGCAATAAAAGAACTCACTGATTGAACGAAAAAATAATGCATTACGAATCACCGGGCTTGAATCACGAACGAATCCACAACTTTGAATTGAAAGGAACGAAAAATTAAAGAAAAACTAAGCTAAAGTGTTTTCTCTCGTGGTCTAAACCCTAGACTAGTGGTACAAAAACATGAAGTACTCCTGGTCTTGTGCATCGCAGTGGTAGTTTAAATAGAAGAAGAAAATCGCGCCAGCGTAGCGCTCGCTAGGGTTCAGCGAGCGCTACCTTGGCTCGCGGCAAACTTGACTGAAGCAGGGGGCTAGCGAGCGCTGGGGGCTAGCGCTCGCTAGGCCCCCTCGCTGGTTGAGGTCTGGCAGCAAAGGGGTAGCGCCCGCTACCCCACTGTTCTGTCTTCATATGTTTCTGGGTGCCAGCGGTCGCTAGGGGCTAGAGACCGCTAGCCCCCAGTTCTGTTTTGACCGCTAGCACATGGAAAACCAAAACATCAATTTGAACAAATTATGAGACCATACATACATGGGAAACGAGACCAAAAACGTATAAAACAACCTCGCCACACACAATACCTTGCTTATCCTCAAGCAAGTCTAAGCTCAATAGAATACAGAGATTTCAAAACAAAAAGCAAGTTAATTATGCGACAAAAATCAAATCAATAGGAGTTTACGGAAGGTATAATAAGAGTACTCATCAATCATCATCACGTGTTTCCCTCGAAGATACAACTTCAATCCGATCAAACTAGTAACATATGCAAATCCGATTTTTAATTACTCAAAGGCTAGACTTAGAATTTTTTATCTTTTCAAACTCAAATATAAAAGAACTAAATCGCATAAATTTTTTAGTGATATGTTCTTTGGTCATTAGGTGCGATCTTCGGTTAAACCGAGTATCCTAGCGTGGTTTTCCATACCCATTCCTCGAATTCAAAATAGTTCAAGCGATTCAATAATCAATTTGAAAGGTCATTCGAGCCAAATTTTCGGAAAGAGTGGGTTATATGGCTAAGAGTCACGAGATACGAATATTTAGAGGTTATCTAAAGTGCTCTCGTGTGGTTTCTCATGCTCATGGTTTCCAGAGGAGTAGAAGCCTCCCAACTCAATCTCACAATTAACAACAAAAATACCATTAAAAACCAAGTCTAGCCATTAAGCAATCTTATACCAAATGCACAAGTTACAAGTTATCACATCAATCCATCAGAAAATCAAGTGCCCCACGACAACGATGATTAACATGTAAAGCTTATTACCCAACTGTCAACTCACAATGACAAATCATGTTATCAAGCACAATCAACATGTTTCTCATCAAAATCGATCACTAATCCTATTAAAACTCCAACATGCTAGTGGTCAAACAGAGTACACAACTACATACTTCTATAACTACGCCGCATACTATAGATAAAATCCTACCTACCCCCTCATGAAAGAAACAAGCAATGTCCTCATTGCGACAATAAAAACAAAGGAGAGGAAAGGAACTACCCGATTCGGAATGATGCGCCGGTGGAGAAAGCTCAAGTAGTTGTAATTAGTTAGACCTACAAAAGAAACACCAAAAGAAATAAAAACAGCAACAAAAAGGAAATAACTAAAAAGACACAACCCAGACACACGCAAAAATAAAAGACAGAAAGCATACTAAACAGCAGTGAGAAGTCACTGCTGATCCGGCGGCGGCGGTGGGTGATCGTACAAAGCCCAGTTCGACCACTGGGCATTAAGCTCGGCCATCTGTCAGTTGTTCTCGAGTATCTGTTGATACTGGAGAGCCGACTGCTCCTGAGACAATCGCCACTGATGAGCTTGCTCAAACATCATGTCATGGGTAGCAATCACCCGCTCCTCAATCCGCTCCTGGCTCCGAAGCATGGAGGAGCTGAAGTCTCCAAACTCCCGATAGAAAGACTGGGCCTCGTGAGCATGCGCCCCAAAGTCCTGGGAGAAGCTGGTGAAGTCCTGCCTGAAGGAGGTGAAGTCGGACCGAAGGGCGCCGAGTTCAGTGCTAAGAGACTGAAACTGCGACGTGAGGTGATCCATGCCACCGGTAGAAGTAGAGCCGGCGCCGTAGTGATACTGGCCAGCGCCCGTCGAGTACGAGGAAGGGCCGGGAGCAAAGGCATCCGGCATAGGAGCGTCCTCATAGGCTTCCTCCTCGACTGCTCGGTTAGCTGCTCCCTCATCACCTTCAACATCAGGTAAGTTGGCGGTAATGACAGCCAACTCATTAGTGTGGTTAACCACACAGCGTCGGGAGGTGGATGGCACCCACGTGTAATCGTTGGTGCATATACGAGCCTGTCGGAGCTCAGAGTGATCAATCCTCGACACATAGATAGTGTCGGCTGGATCAAGGTTCTCCGGGTCAAAAACCTCGAAGTGCCAAGAAATGGCACAGATCACTAGGGGCAGTGTGGCATGATACCGGACTGTGGCCAGCATATTCTTAAACGTGTTAAGAATATAGTATCCGGCGCACACCCGGGAGCCTCGAACAGCGCTCTGGAGCAAATAGACCTCGGATTGATTCACCTTGTTGGCTTGCTCCTTGCCGTTGATTCCATAAGATAGAAACTTATGCAGAATCATCAATACATTGCTCTGAATGAAACCAGCCGGCATCCCACCGGCTTTCCAGTTGTGAAAACCTGTGAGGGAATTCCTCGCGGCATTTGGATTGAAGTGGGATGGTGGGGCTTGATCCCCCATATTCTTGCCGTGGAATCCCATAATCCTGCACAAAAGAGTAATGAAAACGCGACGGGGTACTCCCCGCAATCTAAACGTGCAGTAAGTAAGATCCGCAGGCACAGTCAATGTCGACAAGAATTCATACGTAACTACTTTAGAACATTTAAAGGACATATGGGCAAATTTTCGAAGTCCTAAAACATCAAGATATTACTCAAGTTCCCTAACACATTCTAAACTAGATAACAAATTCCAATCAAGGGTATGGGGCGGAGTTACCTCATGCCGAGTCCACCGTTCGTAAAATTGCCCCTCCAAGTGTGAGTGGAGGGGGAAGGGGCAATTATATGCTTGTTGGAGGTCTTCGGTAGTAGGCTCCTCCGGTTGGGAAGTGCTTGCCGCTGGCTCACCGGCATGATTCTTGGAGCGCGCCATTAAGAGTAGAGAATGAATAAGGGGGATTTATGGAGAGTGGGAGAAATTAGGGTTGGAGAAATTTGGGGAATCAGAAAATTAGGGATTGGGAAATTTGGGAAGAAAAATTGGAGATTTTGTGGATTGGAGATGTTTGGGTGGTAAAATAGATGAGAGGAGGGTTGAAGTTGGTGAATGGTGTAAATATTTAGGAGGATTTAGAGGAAAAGGGTGGAAGAATGAAGTTTGGGGAAGGAATTGAGAGAGAAATCGCGAGTGGAGTGTTGGAGAAGAAGAAGAATTGGGGAAAAATAATTGTGAAGGAAATAAGGGTGAGGCGTGGAGTTAAAACGGGCAAAGAGCGAGGGTAGCGGTTGCTAGGGTGGTAGCGACCGCTACCCTAGCGCGCTGGATTGGCAGGCAGAGAGCGAGGGTAGCGCTCGCTGGGGGGGGGGGGGTAGCGACAGCTACCCTAGCGCGTTGGGGTGAGTATACAGGGACTAGGGGTAGCGAGCGCTGGGGGGGTAGCGCTCGCTACCCCTACGTTCTGTCTTGGGACAAGTACTGGGGCTAGCGCTCGCTGGGGGGGGGGGGGGTAGCGAGCGCTGGCCCCTTATGCTGGGACGGATAGAACGTTGGGCTAGCGCTCGCTGGGTTCTAGCGAGCGCTGGCCCAGCTCTCGTAATTATCTTCCTTTTTCCCCGTTTTTCATTGGTCTCGTGCATTCTTCCCAATTTTTCCTGCAACATAAATTAACTTAAATTGAGTTCTTCCCTTAACTAAGTACGAAACAAAGAAACGAAAATAAATAAAACAATCAAAAATAAAATCAACGGAAATAAAAGACCTCTTGTTTAACGTCATTAGCTCGACGGAAATATATGATCAATTAGAGGGTGGATCTTCAATCGGTGTGGACTCCACCGTGAAGTTAGTAGGTCATCCCTCGATGTACGGCTTAACGCGATGCCCATTCACCACGAATGAGTCATCGTCTCCTTCTTTAGTAAGCTCTATTGCCCCGTACGGCTTAACATCATTCACTATGAATGGGCCGCTCCATCTAGACTTCAATTTTTAGGGAAACAGCTTCAACCGGGAGTTAAACAGTAGCACCTTCATAACAGGTTTCAAATCCTTGTGGAGAATCCTGCGGTCGTGGATTGCCTTCACCTTATCCTTGTAAATTCGGGCATTGTCATACGCCTCGTTCCGCAGCTCGTCTAACTCCGACATCTGTAGAGAACAGTGCTCCACTGCTTTTTGCAAATCGAGATTGGAGGCCTTGATTGTCCAATAGGCTTTGTGCTACACTTCAACTGGTAGGTGGCACGCTTTTTCGTACACGAGATGATACGGGCTCATCCCCAACATGCTTTTATATGCCGTGCGGTATGCCCAAAGGGCGTCGTTCAGCTTTATCGACCAATCCTTCCTAGATGGTTGAACCGTCTTCTCCAAGATATTCTTGACTTGCTTATTGCTCGTTTCGGCTTGGCCCGAAGTCTGTGGATGGTATGGGATCACGATCTCGTGCGTTATCCCATTTTTCTTCATTAGCCTCTCGAACAGTCTGTTGCAGAAGTGTTTGCCACCATCGCTAATGATAGCTCGTGGGAAGCCAAACCTGCACACAAACTTGAGAACAACGTGAGAGTCACATGTCCTAGTGGGGATAGCCTCAACCCACTTGGAAACGTAGTCAACGGCAAGCAAAATATATTTGTACCCATGAGACATAGGGAAAGGACCCATAAAGTCATTTCCCCACACATCAAATATTTCAACCACAAGGATATTATTTAAAGGCATTTCATTCCTACGACCTAAAGTGCCGACTCTTTGGCATCTATCACACGAGAGATAATAGGCATGTGCATCTTTAAACAGAGTAGGCAAGAATAAACCTGATTGAAGAACCTTGTGTGCCGTCTTTTGGCCTCCAAAGTGGCCGCCACAATGAGCCTCGTGGCACATCTCTAGCACTTTCGGTTGCTCCTCCTCCGCTACACATCGTCTAATCACTTCGTCTTTTCCGAGCTTGAAAAGGAAAGGTTCTTCCCAAAAGTATTACCTGCACACATGGAAAAAATGTTTCCTTTCTTGAGAAGTGAGGTCAGGCCTTAACTCGCCACAAGCTAAATAATTAACTATGTCAGCAAACCAAAGCACATGATTAACACTATAGGCATGCTCATACGGAAAAGACTCGTCAACTAGATCATAAGACAGGGGAGAAGGGACATGCTCTAAGCGAGAGAGATGATCGGCAACGGCGTTTTCACTCCCTTTTCTATCACGAATTTCAACATCAAACTCTTGCAATAATAAGACCCAGCGAATCAGCCTAGGCTTCGCCTGAGGCTTAGTCAACAGATAACGTAAAGCAGCATGATCACTATGAATGATAACTCTAGACCCTATAATATAAGCACGAAACTTATCGAGAGAAAATACTACAACTAACATCTCTTTTTCAGTAGTAGTATAATTTTTCTGAGTAGGGGTTAAGGTAGAGCTAGCATAAAACAACACCTATAGCAGAGTTCGACGCATCACACATAATTTCAAAAGGAACAGACCAATCAGGGCCAATAATAACAGGTGCACTGCATAATTTTTCTTTCAAAGTAATAAAAGTAGAAAGACAGTCAGCATCAAAATTAAAGGGAGTGTCCTGAGCGAGTAAACGACAAAGAGGTTGATAAATCTTAGAGAAGTCCTTAATGAATCTACGATAAAAACCAGCATGCCCTAAGAAACTTCTAATTCCCTTAACATCGGTTGGTGGAGGTAATTTTTCAATCACCTCTACCTTAGCCTTATCGACCTCAATTTCTTTACTAGACACGACATGTCCCAAAATAATTCCACTACGCACCATGAAATGACTATTTTCCCAACTCAAAGTCAAACAGGTTTCAACACAACAATCTAGAACACAATCAATTTTAGAAAGACAATCATCAAACGAAGAGCCAAAAATAGAAAAGTCATTCATAAAGACTTCTACAAAATCGCTAATCATGTAAGAGAAAATAGACATCATACACCGCTGAAACGTACCTGATGCATTGCACAGTCCAAACGGCATCCTCCGAAAGGCATAAGTCTCGAAAGGGCTGGTGAAAGCCGTCTTTGCTTGGTCCTCCGGGTCGATCGCAATCTGATAATAACCTGACAAACCATCCAGAAAACAAAAATAGTTATTACCAGCAAGCTTATCTAACATTTGATCAATAAAGGGTAAAGGAAAGTGATCCTTTTTTGTAGCCACATTGAGCTTGCGGTAGTCGATACACATCGTCCATTCGGTAACGGGTCTGGTAGGGACAAGCTCCTTCTTCTCGTTCATAGTCACCATGATCCCGCCCTTCTTGGGTACAACGTGGACTGGACTCACCCACTCACTGTTAGCGATCGGATAGATGATCCCTTTGGCTAGAAGCTTGAAGATCTCTTTCTTCACGACCTCCATGAGTACTGGGTTGAGCCGTCTCTGTCCATCCCTCTTCGGAAGAGAATCGTCGGCGAGCTGTATCTTGTGCATACACATCGCTGGGCTGATACCTCGGATGTCTGCCAGACTCCAACCGAAGGCTAACTTGTGCTTTTTCAGCACATTTATTAACCGAGCCAGCTGGGCCTCAGTCAGATCAACTGAGATAATCACCGGCTTTTGCTCGTTCTCCTCAAGAAATACGTACTTCAGATTCGCAGGAAGCTCCTTCAACTCTAATTTCTCCGGTGCCGGTGAATTTGCTAACGGCATCAGAGGTGGTTTTGCGATCTGGGCCTCCAAACAGAGCCTTTCCTCCATGTCAGCCGATCCTTCAAAGATCTCCTCCAAACTGTAATCCTGCACAAAAGAAATCTCGGCCAGAGCATCAACCGAATCGATGAAAGAACAGTCCTCAATAGAACTAACAGAAGGCATAGCTTTGTGCTTATGCACTGAAAACGAAACTTTCTCTCCTAACACAGACATTTGAATATTACTATTTTTTACATCAATCAAAGTATTAGTAGTTGCCATGAATGGTCTACCAAGCAATAAAGTATGATCACGTCTGTTTTCATGCACATCACCTATTTCTAAGAGAACAAAATCCATAGGTACAATCAGACCACCTAAACTCACTAGGATGTTCTCTATAATACCTCTAGGATATCTAACAGAGCAATCAGCTAATTGTAAACTCATGCGTGTAGGTTTCAATTCTCCTAACTCTAATTCCTTAAAAATCGAGTAAGGCATAAGATTAATACCTGCACCTAAGTCAAGCATGCCTGTTACAATTTTACCATTCCCAAGATCTATAGTGATGACAAAACTACCTGGATCTCGCAATTTTCGAGGAAGAGGCTGCTGCATGATAGAGCTGGCCACCTTGAACACCATGATCGACTCATTGTCTGCAAATCTCGTCTTTTTGGAGGCTAGCTGCTTAAAGAATTTTAGTTACGCCGGTACATTGCAGATCACGTCCAGAAGTGGCAGATTGACATGTACTTGAGACAACATCTTATAGAACTCCGCGAACTGCTTCTCAAGCTTCTCGTTTTTAAGCCTGCTCGGAAAGGGGATTGACGGCTTGTACAGATTTACCGTTTTGTGCAACTGAGTAGTAGGTTGCTCCGGCTGCTTCCCTTTCCCAGCATCCTCCACCTCTTTAGTGGGCTCATCCTCCGGCATAGCCACCTTGTTGTCAACTTGCTTGCCACTACGAAGGACAGTAATGGCCTGAATCTGTTGCGCTGAGTACCCCTGCCCGGGTATCTTTCTGTTCTACTGCTGCTGCTGCATTTGATTAACAGCTCCTGAGATCTGCCCGACTTGACTTTCGAGGCATTTGATAGTAGCCTTTTGAGCTTCCCGAGCCAGTTTACTTTCTTGCATGAAGGCTGCAAGACTGTCCTTTAGAGATGGTTTAGGCTGGGATGATCGCGGTGCAGATGGAAACTGCGACTGAAACTGAGGCGTAGGCGGTGGATAGTACCCTGACTGAGGAGGGTAATAGGGCTGCTGAGGATAATACCCTTGCTGCGGTGGGTAGTATTGTTGTGGGGCTGGTCGTCGAGTAGGGAAGTTCGAATTTTGCCCTTGATTTGGCCCTTTTCATGTAGAATTATTCTGAGCTCCCCATCCCGTAGTCTGCTGTGGATGCTGCTCGAATGGCGAGCGCGGCTGGAAGCCTTATGCAACATAAACTTCTGCTTCTCCTTCATAAGTCATCTCCGCCATTCTAGTGCAGTGATTCTCGTCATGAGTGACATCACCACATATCGGGCACGGCTCAGATGTCGGTCATGTTTGGTTACTGCAGAAACTTGCTCATCTTCAACTCTTGCAATTCCCGCATCATATCGGCCATCTGCTTCTTCAAGTCTGGGCTAACTCCAATCTCTCGGACTTCCACTTTTTTCGATCGGGAGATTTTTGCTGCGAATTAGTGGCCAGTGTCTCAAAAATCTCGATCGCTTCATCAGCTGTCTTCTCAGATATGTTACCTCCAGCCACTGTATCCACCATAAACTGATAGGTGTGCTGCAATCCATTGTAGAAGATCTGCCAGAGGAGTTCTGGCACAATCTGATGGTGCGGGCACTGCTGTTGGAGCTCTCTGAATCTATCAAGGGCCTCATGAAAGGGCTCATCAGGTTCCTGAGCAAACTGCATGATCTGGAGTCTGATTTGCTGCGTCTTATGATTCAGATAGTACTTCAGCAGAAACGTAGTACTCACAGCCTTCCAATTAGGTAATGATCTTGCTGGAAGGGAGAGATACCACGACTTCGCCCTATCCTTGAGTGAATAGGGGAAGCACTTCCTTAGCAGTTCGTCCTCGGTGATCTTCTGGAGTGGAATGGACTGGACAGCTGTACAGAACTCCCTGATAAAAAGGAGTGCATCTTCGTTAGGCAAATCGTAGAATGAAGGGAGCAAGTTGATGTGGTTGTGCTTCAACTCGTAATTCCTCCCCGCAGCTGAGAGCACGATAGCGGATGCGGTTATGCCATATGTCGGCCTGGCAAAGTCTCCGAGTTTCCTAGGGGCTTCATCTTCCTCGGCCATTATTACTAGTTGTTCTTCGAATAATGTGGCGAGGTTGACAACGTCCCTAAATCGCTCCTCGAGCACGACTTCTCTTCTATGGATGTTGTCAACGTAGGGTACCAACTCTTGTCTCAAGCTTCGGCGACCTAGCATACACAAACCAAGAAAAGATCAAACGCACCTTGCGGGATCAAAGGAATAAAACAAAATAAAAGAAAATAAAAAGCAACACACATAAATGCCTAAAGCCTTCCCTGGCAACGGCTCCAAAATTTGTTCCAACTTATTTTAAACTGTCAGTACGTGGCGTTGTTTAGACCAGACCCACTGTCCGATAAAGGGACTCAGTATCGGGCACGAGGAATATTTCCAGCCAATATACTTTCAATTTATTATATTAAATTGTTCGCAAGAGTACGAATTCGTTATAGAGAAGTAAGTTTATCTATATTCTCAAGGAAGGCTAAACAGGGCTTTATCTATATTGTAGAACAGAAAGCAGTTAAACGAAGAAGTTTTAATATTTTAACTAATCTAATTAATTTATCTAGGCGAATGAAATTTAAGAATTTAAAATACGAATTACCTAGACAAGAATTAAGAAAGCAATTAAACCCTAGATCTAAGAATGAAGAATTGAAGAAACCAAATTTAAACAGGTCTTGAATTGATGAATTAATATAGTTGAAAAGGTTTGGATAAAGAATAAGGAAATTGATAAAAGGCAGGACAAGAAGAAAGTAAATTATAAAGCATTAACGAAAGCAATAAAAGAACTCACTGATTGAACGGAAAAATAATGCATTAAGAATCACCGGGTTTGAATCACGAACGAATCCACAACTTTAAATTGAAAGGAACGAAAAATTAAAGAAAAACTAAGCTAAAGTGTTTTCTCTCGTGGTCTAAACCCTAGACTAGTGGTACAAAAATGTGAAGTAGTCCTGGTCTTGTGCATCGCGGTGGAGGTTTAAATAGAAGAAGAAAATCGTGTCAGGGTAGCGCTCGCTAGGGGTCAGCGAGCGCTACCTTGGCTCGCTGCAAACTTGACTGAAGCAGGGGGCTAGCGCTCGCTAGGCCCCCTCGCTGGTTGAGGTCTGGTAGCAAAGGGGTAGCGCCCGCTAGGGGGTAGCGAGCGCTACCCCACTGTTCTGTCTTCATATGTTTTTGGGTGCCAGCGGTCGCTAGGGGCTAGCGACCGCTAGCCCCCAATTCTGTTTTGTCCAGCCCTTTGGCCTAGCGGGCGCTGGGGGCCAGCGCTCGCTAGGTCCATCTTCGGTCCAACCCACAATTTTTGCCTCTTTTCTTCGTCTTTTGGTCTCGTTTCTCTTGTCAAGGCTCGTTAACCATTTTCTGTCGATTTTTACCTACAATGTAGCACATGGAAAACCAAAACATCAATTTGAACAAATTATGAGACCATACATACACGGGAAACGAGACAAAAAACGTATAAAACAAGATCGACCGTATACTTACCACTAGCGGAACCTAGTGTAAAGGATAGAAAAACTTATAAATTTATCTTGACTGGGTGATGACGACTGAGCCCTGTCAGGTGGAGATTGACTTCTCCAACCCAATAGTGTAATCGAAGTGAGTTTCTTTATTTGATTTTTTGCTTGAGATTATATGAATGGATTGAAGTAGTTGAATCTCCACTAGGGTTTGATTTCTTATGGATTGTTGATGATTATTGTTATTTCATACTCGTTGTTTGGATTGTGATTATCAAATTGTATCGATTGATCACCATTGAAATTTTGTAGACATAGGGAGAGGTTGAGAGACGAACATTGTGTCGGACTCAAGTCCAATCAATTTCGATTGTAATCGAAAACGTATAAACCGAATATTCAGTTGATATCGTGAATTCTTGATTGTGTGGCTTTAATACGAGAGTCGGAGTCACAATTTGATTATAAATGCGAAAGTTAGTAATTAGATGGCTTTTGAGGATTCTCGATGTACGAATGTAGACTGTAGTATGTGATGATCCACGTGGATATGATATCCTAGAGTCTTAATTCATGATTCGAGTTATTTAGTTTATTTAACTAATTATCTTTTAGTTATCTACTCATTTTGCATTTGATAGAATGTTCAACCTAATGTTTAATCTATAGCATTTGAATTAGGAAGCCCTGCTAAGCCTTCCTTGAGATACGATTATGGTCAGCTTACTGCGTGCTACAGACCTCGTTTAATTGCGAAAACTAAACACACGTTTTAGGTTGAACATTATACCTTCTCCTACGCAAGTCCTCCGCTTGTGGAAAAACTAATTGAATCGTTAGCTATCGAACCACAATCAACACCGATTCGAATCTCCTTCTAGAATCTCCACCGAATCCAACCCTATGAACTTCTATCCTATTCCCTGTTTACTTACTAGATTATCGTGTGGGCGAATCTATCTAGTAATTTATGAGAAACAAGATCGAAAATTAGAGCGTTCGAATACGCACAATTTTTGAAAAATTCAAGAGATAAAACTCTTGAAGTGGCCAAAAATTAGGTGTAAAAAGGAGAGGATTTTCGGCCACTATGATGTCTCCTTTTATAGACATTGTGGTCTAGGATAGGGCTTTTAAGGAGAATGAGTTAGATCCCAAATAATAGAACCATATCCCCACCTTTATCTCTTGCAGTTACAACTATAATTCAAATTCGAATTTGAATCATATTAAAAATTAATACGGACTTGGACAAATCCATAATTAGATTAAATTAATTTCCAAGTATCCTTTGGGCCCAATTGAATTTAATTTATTCCTTAACCCACCTTTAGACTTAAATTAATTAAGTTAAATTAATTTGCCATCCAATTAATTACTCCATGTAAATGCAATAAAGTGTAGTTCTATTATAAATATTTATCAACTTCACTATAGGATAAATATTGAACTCAACTTGATTCATTCGAATTACGGACGTAACCTCTTTGTCATTAATTATTTCCCGCGTTTAAATTTTCTAAATCCATTAATTAATTGAGTTTTGACAACTCATAATTAATTAATATATTTATTCGTGAGTTATCCGGTTCAGACCTTTAATATTACATATGGAATCAATTCCCAACATGCTAGGTTTCTTATGCAATAAACTTTTCAGAACGCCTCACGCAGATTTAATCAACTCATGTCACAGAGACGCAATTCTGCACGACTGACAGTCGAGCACTTCTGGCTAAGCTTATTACTACCGCCCAAGATATCACTATTTAGAGTTATGAAAAACCCGCAAGTGTAGATGAATCAAAGCAACGTATAATCAACCTCCTATACTAATGTCATCGTCACAGATTAAGAAAATGAATTAATTTCTGAGAGCTTGTTCTAAGTATCAGCACGTTAGAACTTATATCACTGTGAAATCTCTCAATATGTATACGCACAACATGTGTATCCGCTTATACATACCGACATTATTCTACGGGCTAAGGTCAGCTCTCGTATCAAATAATATTGCAACCTTTACCAACTTGACTTTTCAAGCCTGTCTAGACTGTGACTTTATATTACAAAGGAGTCGACTGTATTACCTTCCGTGATCATTGATCCACCACACAATCTAAAATTGTAATAAATGGACTTGTTTGTAATTTAATATATTACAATAATAAAAAACAAACCAATGATTGAAATATTTAACATTTATTCTCATTAATTTGCAATTGAAAACAAGTCTGATACATCGTCTAAGCATAAAGTATGCTTTGAGGTATACAAACCTTAACAAGCCGTTGGCCTAAGAATAAGTAAGAGTACAGTTGGGAGGTGAGTGCTTGCTGGCATAATTAGGTCACATTCTTCAGCCATAAAACCGGATCTCACAACCCCTAAGATTCTTTCTCGAAGCCTTAGAGTTGGATAAGATTCTCAATAAAATCAAATTTAAGAATATGCATGATACAATGCATATCGATGATAAAAGGTTTTATATAATGAGAGGGTCTCACAGGTTTTACTTAGCCCCAGATGAACCCGAGCCACATAGGACATGCAAAAGTAAGAAATTCATTGGAAAAATCATGTTCAAGTGTGGCATAAGTAGGCCATTGTTTGCAGATAATGGAGAAGTGGAAAAATAGGAATTTTTCCATTCACAACCAAAGTACCAACAAAAAGGAACAACAGAAACAGGCCAACATGCACAATGGAGACTAAACCGATAATATTGTTTAGTGTGTTTTTGTTGCGTTTTAGCTCGTTGTGTTGTCGTGTATAGATCTTAGTTTTTATGTTTTTTGTATTGATTTTTGTTCGTTTTTACGCCGTTCTAGTGTTTTCATGTTTTGGATTTAGGATGAGGAAAGGAGAGGAAAATGGAGCTTGATAGCCGTATCTCGTATGCCACTTATGCGAAACCAAGCGGAGCGGGAAAAACCGAGGAATACACGAAGAGAAAGACCAAGACGAGGAAGCAAAAGCATGAGCCAGCGCCCCCTGGCACCCCAGCGCCCGCTGGGGTGCAGCTCCAGAAGATTTCAGAGGGCAAGGCCCAGCGACCGCTGGCAGGCGGTTGCAGACGAGTTTTTAAGTGTTTTAGGCGTCATTTTGAGAACCAACCCCTATGTAACTTGAACATATTCTCAAACACTCGATTTTTATTGCTTTTCTAGTTTAGGATTAGAGAATTCCAATGGATTGAAGTGATTCCGACTTTGGATTCTTACGTTTCAATTAGTAAGTTTCATTTCTATGGTTTCCTTTTGTGATTCTACCATGTATATCATGCTTGGCTAGATCTTACTAGAATTGGATGTTTATGTGCTTATTTGATGTTTAATTGATGTATGCTCGTTGATTAACTTGTTTTGTATGGAATTTAGTACTTGATCACCATTGAATTCATCCGTACATGTTTAAGTAGATTGATCATTTGCTTAAATATAAGGTATAATGTTAATCGACATTATTCATAATCAGAAGTGTAGGAATAATAGTTTATACAAGGTTAAGTAATTATTAGAGGTGTAAACTGTATACGAAAGTGAAGATCACGGCTTAGTGTATTGATACGAAAGTAATTTACTAAGCAACCTCTCGTGTTCCTAATCGAGTATGAATGCATGATCAATTAGACATTGAATAGGAGTTGAACATCTTATCCTAAAGGTTCAATCCGTTGGGATTAGTTTAGCTGCTTTTAATCTTTATTTATTGTTGTTATATCTTATGGTCATAGTATGTTTAGGATTTTATCTTTTGAATTATAGTACTAGCACTTCATACCCCTGCATAGTCTTCCTTTGAGATACGACATTCGGGTTGGCTAACATGTATTGCATTTTATTTAATCAATTCAAGATACGTTTTTAGCCGAACTAATATCAATCACAAAGCAAATCATTAAAGCATGCTTAATCAATAAGGTAGTTGTAGTAGAGTAGAACACCATTTATGTTTCTCAGGTTATTGTTAATGTAAATGATCTCAGAATGAGATTCTATTTCTTTTCATCACATATCCAACAACCTTTTTCTCTATCCATTTATTACTTATCAGTTTGTATTAGTTCATATTAGTTCATATCAGTTCACATAGATGCACTTACCTACATATATGTCTCATTTAAGTTCACTCAACAACAAAGCGATAAATGTGAAACAGATTGTACCAAAAATTATAGCAAAATGGCAAGAAGGAGCTATCAAAAACATTAAGATTCAGCAAGATAATGTAAGGCCGCATGTTTTGGATAGTGATCTTGATTGGAGGGCAGCATCAATGCAATCAGGCTTCAACATGAAACTGATACAACAACCACCAAACTTCACGGACATGAATGTCAATGATTTAGGATGGTTTAGGGACATCCAATCATTACAAGTTGAGACAACATGCAAAACCATGGATGAACTTCTAAATGCAATATGTACATCATTTAATGAATTGTCACATGTGAAACTAAACAATGTTTTCCTAAGTTTACAGGGATGTATGATAGAGATAATGAAATTGAAGGGACAAAACTGCTACAAAATTCCTCACATGACAAATGGTACACTAAGAAGGTCAGATCAGCTCACAATGAGCCAAAATGTTCCACTAGAATTGGTGATAGAATGTCTCAACCACCTCAATGAAATGGGTAGCTTTGGAGGCATTGGAGATATTTGTGAAGATATGGGGCTGAACATACTTGAAGGGTATTTAGGAAATAAGGCACCATGCTTAGGGTGTAAGCATTGGTAGGCTTTTTGTAAAGAACTCATTTTGGTAGGCCTTTTGAATGGTTATGCTCACAAAACATTGGTAGACTTTTTGTGCAGACTATGTTTAGGGTGTAAGCATTTGTAGGTTTTTTTTGTAAATAACTCATTTTGAATGGAACTTGATGACAACAATCAACCACATAATAAACATATTAATATGGTGCTCATAGCAATCAACCTCTAAACAAATCATCGTGACAACATCTCATAGCAAATCATCGCACAAACAACTCATAGAAACCAGCCTCCAAACAACCAATAGAAAAATCACATAAAGAGGCCAACATATCACAAGCACATGAATCAGCCAACAACTCACACCTTACAGCCGCAAAAGCAATGAAATTTAACATTTGAAGCTCAATACATATCTGCATCACTGCCCTATAGAGCCCTCGCACTGAGATCTGCCGCAGCACAAGCCGAAACCAACTCATCAGTTGTGGGACTGAAGGAAAGGGGGGTAGAGACCCAAACTCGGATCTGGACTGAGTCTCAGAACTTGACTTTGCTCCCTCTGAGCCGCTAGCATGCTTGCTAGAATTATGACATGAATCTTCGTCGTCGGAAAAATCTTCAAGATAGATGGATTGAAGACCATCTCTAATCCAGTATGGATCGGTGATAGTGGGGTTATAGCGAAGGTATTTCGCGTCTAAGTTGGTGGGTGTAGCAGATCCGCCCTTATCCAACCCACCGCTCATAGATATTATCTCGGTGGGTCGCTGGCGACTTTAGAGAACCCCGTAGCGAGGATGACTACCGTCAGAGGACGCCAGAGCCCCGTAGAGAGGATGACTTCGGGACAGACACTCCACGCCGCCAGCGAGCCCACTGCTCATACATATCATCACGGTGAGGGGCTGGCGTGAATTAACCCAACCCAAATTTTGGTTTGGAGGGTCATTTTTTGAGGGGGAAACCATAGATGAACCTCACAATAACTTGATCAACACAGCTTCGAGAAGAGAATCGATAGAGAGAGTATAATAGGGAGTGATTAGGGTTTCAAAAAATGTGATGAAGATACGAGAAAAATATAGAGAAAGCATGAGAAAATTTGACTGGTGTGATATGAATGTCTCGTTAGGTACAACCCAAACCCAAACCAAATTAATTAAGGCCCAATTAGTTGGTTATAATCAGTTTTAAAGTCCCTTATTTATTTTTAATTATTTTCCTATATAGAAACTACTTATGCTAGTTAGGACGGTTCGAAAAAGAATACCACTCAAGCTAGTTAGGACGGAGAGAGTAATTTATTGTTTTAATTGTGTCTATTGAACGAAGTGTGTGCACTTATTATAAAGTGTAAATTTTTTTTTCTGAATAGACCAAAATGACAAAATGTAAAGAACACTCGTGAACGGACGAAGTAATTGAGATTAATTTTTAAGTCTTTATCCTACCTTTTATCTTTGATAAATTTAGAAGGCTAAGGTATAAATAAATTTTTTTATCCAAGTTTAATCATAAGGATAAGCAAATTGGTACTGATTCTTGGTTTTAACCGGAACCGAATCAAAATTGTTGATTATTTTGGAACTTAAAACTAAATTTTAAAGTTATTCAGCATTGAAATTGGTATCATTTCTCCTAAAATTTCGAGTACCGATTTTATCCTATCAGTTTCAAGTAGAATCGAAAGAACCAACAATTTCACATTGACGAGCCCGTTTTTCGTGTTCTTTTAAAGTCTTGTATTAGGTCTAGATAGAGTCTTTTCTCTTTTGGAACTTAAAACCAAATTTTAAAGTTTTTCAGCATTGAAATTGGTATCATTTCTCCTAAAATTTGAGTACCGATTTTATCCTATCAGTTTCGGGTAGAATCGAAAGAACCAACAATTTCACATTGACGAGCCCGTTTTTTCGTGTTCTTGTTCTTTTAAAGTCTTTTTTTGTATCTTAATTCTCCTAATTGATATCTTAGTTGATTCATGCTCTAGTTGATTAACTTGTACTTGATGAAATTTAATGTTTGATCATCATTACATTCTCCTAGGTTTAAGGGTAGATTGATGAATTGCTCTAACAATTGAATTGTGGTTAATCAATACATATTCTCTAATCAGAAACGTGCGAATAAGGATTCATATCAGATTAAGTGATTTCTTGAGGTGTGAATTTGATACGAAAGTGAAAGTCACGGCTTATCTTATAAATACGAGAGTGAATAACTAAGCTTCCTCTAGAGACATCAATCGAGTGTGAACACATGATAAACGTGGTATTAATTTAGGAGTTAAGAGTATCCAAATCCTAGACTTCAATCCTTCGGTTTTCTTATTTCATTTTATCAACTATTAGCTAATTAGTCATCATCTATCAATGATCTTTAGAGTGTTTAGGAATTGTTTATAGCATTTCGAGTATTTATGATTAATAGCTCTGTTTAGCTTTCCACGTGCTTCGACTAGGGTCAACTTATCGTGTACTATAGACCTCGTTCAATTGCGAGAACTTAGACACATGTTTTAGGTTGAACAGGAAAAAAGTAAACATTCCCGTACATATAGCAAAAATATTATATAAATTTGTGTATGTATATTCAAATAGAGAGAGATAGAGAATACAATATGAGTGTTGGATATTAATAATTAAGATTTTAACTTTAAAAATTAAAATGAATACACTTCTTATTCAAAATAAAATATATTCGAAAAAATAGTATCATAAAAAATTGACATTTTATAATAAAATATAGTGTCCAAATAAATGGAATAATTAATAAAAAAATTATTAATGTATATTTAGTGGTTATGCTGCCAATAATTAGGATATAAGATTAGTTATATTGATGTTAAATTATACTATGTATTAATAATATAATTTGCAATATATAATTACATTAGAAAAATATTTAATATGTGATATTCAAATTATATGGGTGTTAAATATAAATTAATTATTAATCAACTAAAAAGTGAAACAAAATTAAATAGGCGATCAAAGTTTAGAATTTTACTTTCATCAAATTAAATCCCACCACCTATTCGACCTTTCAACTCTATATGTTTCACTCTCATCAACAATTATGTCCATCATTCAGTCTCATTAATCTAAAAATTATAATTATAATTATCTCTCATACTTGATATAGTATTTGGAGATAAAATCACGACAGCACAAATTAAAATAATCATTATAAATAAAATAATAGATAAACAATTTATATTTTTTGTTGAAAAATGAACTGCACCCATTTTATATTGACAATCATATTTCGTTCACATTTTAAATATTTTCATGTAATAACAGGTTAATAAAAATTTTTGATCATTTTGGTGCGTGTATTGTTAGAGTGAAATACTAATAAATAAATCAAGATAAAATAACATTGAGAATGAAATTAAGATATATAAAAAAACTATTTACAAACCTTGGTGGATGAATTAATACAGAAGAGTAAGAGAATAATCTTATTTACAAAGAAAACAATATGATACATAAATGAACCAAATAAAAATAATTGATACATAAATGAACCAAAATTGATAGTTGTTGGTAGGGGTGTCACGGTAGGGTATACCTTACCAAAATTGTCATACTTTATACCTTACTTATATCTTTGGTATGAAGAATTTCATATTGTTACCTTACCATACTTTCCGGTATACCTTACTTTCGATATGATATTTTTACATACTTATATCTTACCTTATTTTCAGTATACCTTACCTTACTTCGACCTTTCTTTCACGGTATACCAAAAACTTATTTGTTTAAAATATGAGCAAACATTAAACATAATGAACGACACATTAAACAACATCTAACATATTAAGTAGTACTTCATCCGTCCCGCTAATAATGACTTATTCATTTTTTACACGTCTACCAAGTAAGTTCAATATTTGCCTATCACACAAAAAGTAATAAACATCTCATGTGCAATTTTTTTACCCAATATGAAAATGAGTCATTATTAATGGAACTTTTCAAAATGAAAATGAATCGTAATTAATGGGACAGATGAAGTATTATTTTTCTAATAACATAATTTTCGAGATGAATCACAAATATGATATAATCAATTCTCAAAATATTAATAAACATATTATTATATTATTATATAACTAACTAGATTTTCATATATGAATCATAACATTATACCAATTCGATCATATATACATGATATATTATAATAAATTAATTATATTTTTATTAATTATATTTTATAACTTATATTATATTTAAAAGCACACATATATAATCATATGATCATATAAAATACTTATATTGTATAATTATATAACTATTTAGATTGATATGCTCTTTTTAGAAAATAATTTAGTAGGTCATGTAAGTATATCAAAATTATTTAGTTGTGTAATATAAAATTATATATTAGACTTCATAATTATTATTTAAAATAATAATTATAAATTGTTATTCAATCTTTTTAATTATCAATAAATTCACATATAATAATATTTATTAATTACTACTATAATTTATAATTTATGAATAAATATTTTTATTATAGTTCAAATTGGATATATATGTACATAATATTATAAATATACTTGTATATATATCGACATATATGAAATCAACGTAATAGACAATTTTTTTCTTGTATATACTACGATACAGTATATGAGGTATACCTTGATATTTGAAAAAAGTATACATTTACCTTATCGAAAAGTTCGGTATGGTATCATACCTTACCAAAATTTTCAGTATACCTTAAATTCGGTATTTTACGGTATTTTTCGAAACGGTAAGTATGGTATACCATTTTTTGGTAAATTTTGATAACCCTAGTTGTTGGCTCCAAATTATATATATTTAGACTTTGATTTATTTGAAAATTATTTTTGCTAATTGCTATATAGAAAATAGTGCAAATAACTTTGCATTGGGAAAAGAGTTTTGGTGGGAAATGTGTTTGGATAGGATAAATGCATAACATGAGGAATGTACTTTTGTTGGGAAAATGCAAGCCAAGTGATTTGATTTTAATATAATAAATAGATAATCAAATAATATACTCCCTCCGTCCACGAAACTTCTTCTTATTTTACCATTTTCGTCCATCCACAACATTTCTTTATACTTTAAATTTTCTATTTATAGTAAGTGGATTCACCACACACTCTCTACCCACAACTCAATTTAATATAATACATTAAGTGGGACCCAAAATCCACTAAGTACATACAATACAATTTAAAATAATATATCAAGTGAGACCATAATTCCACTCAGTACATATTATCATTAAAGTCAAAAACACTACATTAAAACGCGCATCAGGTAGGTTAAATTAGGAAGATGTTTTATGGATGGAGGGGGAGAATACTTTTTAAATTTCAATGAGTTACACCCTGTGATCCGATAATCAACATCATTTCTTAATGATAGGTTATAAAAGAAGTTGATATAATGATGGGGGTTTGAAAACGAACTTTTAGATGACAAAGAATTTTTAATTTCTTTTTTCTTTAGGATATAAAGGCAACAAATTCTCGTCGTTACATTAACATGCAAAATAAAGAAAAGAGAAAAGGCAAATGGCGCGTGCAGATAGATAGATGCAATCTCTTTTAACAAAATATGAATTGGGAGACGCGACGTCGTCGTTTAATGAGCTTTTCTCTGCAATATATCCGCCAAGTCTGGATATTTGCTCCTTGCATTGCAGTTTCTCTTTCTACAAAATCAAGATTTTACTTTTTTCCTACTACTATTTGATTTTTCAAATTTTGAAAAACTGTACTTTGTGTACGATACACCAGGAGCATATTATATAATTTCGAATTTCCATAATTTCTTGTTTCGTCTCCTTCCTCCTACTCTGGCTTTAATTTAATTACCGACTGATTTCGAGGTTTGTAAAAAATTGTGTTTTTACTCTCAAGCTTGCAAAACCAATAAAGTTATGAAATTTTTTGAATTATTAATGAATCAACAACTTTTAATCATATAACTGTGATTAAAGTTAAAACCCACAGGTGATATATATGAGCATTGACCACCATACGGCAAAATCCAACCAAACAAAATTATAATTCGGAACCAAACAAAAAAATTAAGTTAACCAAATTAAAATAACAAAATTTATTTCAGTTTCATTCTGGTTAGTTCGGTTTATCCAAATATTTTATTTAATAACTAATTTTGTTCAATTTTAAAAATAATTAATTATTAAAACTAATCATATATATATATAATGATTTTTATGTACTAAAAAAAATAAGTTTTAACTTTAAAAACTTTAAAATTAAAATTTATAATGAAAAATTGTAAATGTAACCTCAATATTTTCTAAGTTTCAAAGAATAACAATTATTACATAATTTATTAAATATTATACTTATATTATTACATAATTTATTACATTTAATTTCCTACATAATATTTAATATTTTGAAATATAAGATAAGATATAATTAAGAAGAAAATAAAATTAATATATATGATAAAATAAATTTATTTAATAAAAATAAAAATATATTATAATACAAATAAAATAATTCAGATTTTCGGGTTTTTTGGTTTTGTTTTGTATGAATCCAAACCAAACCAAATTAAAATTCGGATCAAAAAATAAAATCAAACCAAACCAAATTTAATATTTCAGTTTGGTTCAATTTAATTTTTGGGATTCGGTTAATTTTGTTCACCTCTAATTCACCAGCCTAATCATCTTTTATTTAAATGATGTAAAAACCATCGAATGTTAGGTTTGGTAGTTTAAAATTAATAATCTTAGGTATTTTATTGGGGAAGAGATTAGTAGAGATTATTTTTGAAAAAAACGGCCATAATCTGGAACATAATGATGAACAACTATTATAAGTAAGAATTTAAGACAGTGACAAACATCCAATTAAGCGCAAAAATAAATAGACACAGGATCTTATATGATTCTGGGGCAGTTAATGACTGATTTCGTTATACTAAAAGAACAGAAAATGTCAATTAAGTTTGACAATTAATTTCAAATTCTACATTTCCTGTTACTTATCTTTCAGTTTTTTTCTGTTAGCATAGATCTAGTCCAATTCGTTTGTGCATACGAGTGATTATAATGTTAGCATAACAATATATATGTAATATGGCTAGGAGATTATTGGGTAAGGCTAACATTAATCACATCAAATACTCCACCTATAACTGTATAAATTACTTTTCATAAAAAAAAAACTGTATAAATTAAAAAAAATGTGGAAAGTGCCAGAATCAGATATAAAAATAGTGAAAGATAGTACATTAAATTCCGAATTACAGAACATGTCTTAATGCAAAATCTATTAGCAAACAACACTACATCCTCACTGAATCACTGCAAATGATGTCATCATTAACTAATAGACACAAATTAATCAAAAAGGAAAGAATAATAATAAAAGGAAAAAAAAATTGCAAAGAAGCTACTCCCTCTGTCCACAAAGAACTTGCACATTTGTGCATTTTATTAAATATACAAAAAACTTGCACACTTTTAATAATTATACCTATATTGTTGGACCCACCATTACCTTTTTAATCACTCACATTACATATTTAACTATAAATAAAGTGGGACCTTCATTCTACTATCAATTAACTACTAACTTTTCTTCAACTCACATACACATATTTAATTAATAAATATTGTGAGACCTTTACTCCACTCACAACACATTCATAACATTCGTTAAAACCCGTGCCAGATCCAAGTGTGCATGTTCTTTGTGGACGGAGGGAGTACTTGCTAGCTACGAAATGCTTTTAAGTTGTTAATGAAGATCAAGATCGTTCACGAGCAGCATACTCCACAGAAATAACTTGGTCCATAAACTTGTTGAGTAATGAGTGTTGGAGAGTGTTTTAATTGTAATTGATAAATCTATAAACTCAAGGGATAATCTTAGAGCCTTGCGGATTTTAGGGTTCGACTAATCTAGACAAAGATTAATTTCAATACACTAGAGTAAGTGCGTTAGAGAGTGAAGAGGGGGTCTTAAGGAGAAGAGTCTTTAGAGAGTAATAGCTTTTGTAACTCGAGTTCTTTGATAGTGGACTGGGCGAGGCCCCCCAAATGTAGGTGTGTAGACCGAACTGCATTACCAACTGTACGTGTTCTTTCTTTTTGTGTTTCTTTGTGAGTCACATTAGACAAACTGTTTCACTATCTACATTGACCTGGGATAGACAATTTTAAAAAATCACGAGGAATGCAAAAGGGCAATAGTGGCAAATCATATTGGTTCTTTCAAACAAACACAAGAACATGTATCTTGGGACCTTGGGCACAAGCCAAAAAATAAACGCAGAGAACCATCCATCCAAGTAGATTTCTACAAAAATATAGTGATATGGATAAATATCAACATAACTTATAATATAAGCTGTTTCGTAATATTATCAACAAGCAATTGATTTCTATAGGTTTCTGTTAATTATACCAAAGAATTTATTAAGCCTTTATAAGGTTTGTTCTGACAGAGCTCCTACAAATCTGAAAAGCTTTACTAGCAGACCCGACTTGTCTTGCACAACAGAGTTCAATTAGTCATTATTGGATTTTCCAGCGTAATGGGATTTGGCTACCGTTCTGTAACAACCCGAATCTAATAAATTATTTACTATTTTATATAAATTTTACTCATGATATTTAATTATTTTATATCTAGCTTATTTTTATTTTTGTCGAAGTCACGCCCTTAATCTAATAGATGGACTTTAGGATGAAGATTTTATATATAAGTGTTTCTTACTGGTATTATTTTTCAGATTGAACCATCTTTTGAATTTACCTCCTATCATTAGATAACTATTACTATAAGATATTTTGAAATGATATACTCAGTTAAACCGCCTTACTATATATATATATATAACCACAACTCTCATTTAAACTAATTACATACACAATAAGACCATCTGCAATATCCAATATCAAATTTTACACCATTTTGTAGTAATAGTCACATCAAACAGTAATTTATCTCTAATCATAAACTCAAACTCAAACCCAAAAAGAATATTCTTCATATATTCTTCCTCGTATCATTTTATGTAATTTTGCAAAACAAACCTTTATACTTTTCAATATTACATATTACATCCATTAAAATTTTCAATTAAAAATTTAATTTATAATTTAATTATTATATAAATAAAGACAACTAAAATACATATTTACCAAACAAATAAAATTACGTAATTGATAAAATAAATTACATTAAAATATAAACTCTAACATAAATTTTAAATAATAAAAATATATTATCATTCTTAATCTTCAGAATTGGTAAATTCCTTCCATAAATGAGCAACTAACGCATTTCGAAGTTCAAAATGAGCACGAGCATCTCTTATCTCTTTGTATTTAGTTAAGAAATCATCAAATGTTTTTTATTGTTCATCCGTTAGTGGAGCTCTTGGTTGTGGAGTCTCCATTGAAATTTCAACTGAAGCACTAAGATCACGTTCATCCTCGATTATCATGTTATGCAAAATTATGCACGCAGTCATAATATCATGTAATACTTATTTCCTCCAATAACGTGCTGGTCGTGATACAATTGTGAATTGTTGTTGGAGAACTCCAAATGCACGCTCTACATCTTTTCTGCATGATTCTTGTTTTATTGCAAAATACCTTTTAGGCGGAGTACTAGGATCTTTGATCGTTTGGACAATGGTCTTCCATTTAGGATATATGCCATCAGCTAAGTAATAACCCATATCATATTCTTTTCCTTGAAGTACATAATGACCTGGAGGAGCAATACCTTGAGTCAAATTTTGAAAAAGATGTGAAGATTCTAATACATTAATATCGTTATTGGTGTCTGGCAAACCAAAATAAGCATGCCATATCCAAAGATCGTAATCTGCTACAGCTTCGAGAATAACTGTTGGAGATCAACTGCGACCTGAATATTGTCCACCCCACGCGGTAGGACAATTTTGCCACTTCCAATGCATACAATCTAAACTGCCTAGCATTCCAGGAAATCCACGTTTTTTAGCAATGTAGAGAAGTCTAGCAATATCATTAGATGTTGGTGTTCTCAAATATTGACATGAAAATATCTCTATTATTGCTTGACTAAATCTTTTCATGCTCTCAATAGCAGTAGACTCACCAATTTTAATATACTCATTTGTGGCATCTGCAGCAGAACCATACGCCAATATACGAAATGTTGTTGTTACCTTTTGTAGGGGAGATAATCATAGTCTTCCTCGACAATCTGCTCTTTGTTGGAAGTATGGATCATGTTCCTTGACCGTGTCAACGATACGAATGAACAACGAGCGAGACATTCGAAATCTCCTACGAAACATAGCCTCATTGTACATCGGATTACTAGCAAAGTAATCATTGTACATCCTATGATCAGCGGCCTCTCGATTACGATTGATGACTATGTGACCAAGAATTGAACCACCATGTGTTGATTGTTGATTTTGTTGATTAAGAAGATGTTCGATTATCATGTTGTTATTCTTGACAATATGATACATTGCTTCTTGATTCTTCAAATGGTTAGCTATGATTGCTTCATCATTCGATGAAGAAGATGACGATGAAGAACCTAAATTGAAATTCATTTTGAGAGATAGTGGGATATAGATAGTGGATAGACAATTATGTGAAATTGTGGTGTATTTCTTGTTAACAAATTCAACTATATAAAGATAGTGGGATATAAAATAGTGGGATAGAGATAATGAGATAAATATAGTGGGATAGAAAATAGTAGGATATAGATAGTGGGATAAAGATAGTGGGATAGAGATAGTGAGATTAGATGACTATCTCTTAATGGGTAGTGTGTAGTCATTTCAGTTCAGTGTGTAGTAATGTCGATAAGAGATGATACTGACGATGGTAACAATGCATTTGGTGGTCCTTCATCTGGACGACCATCTTGTGGGATCAAAAAAGCCAAGCTCAAAAGAAAGATAGATGACGCTACGTCATCTATGATATGCAAACTTACTAATATCAATAAGGAATATTTTGAAGAGATAAAGAAATTGAATGAAAATCTCAACCAACAACTCGAAGCTAAGAATAAACTTAGACTAATGAAGGAAGAAAATAGAATGTTGGCTCAAGACTTGAGCTCCATAAAAGATCCGAATTATCGTGCATTTGTTCAAGCTGAACAAACACGTATATATGAAAAACGAGCGCAAGAACAAGTCCAACCAGATCCTTTTGCAAGTGACACCTATACGCCATATTTTAGTAACTTTGGAGGATCTGAATCTGATTTACCAAACTATTAAGTAAGTTCATGATAGTTGTTATTCGTTGTTTGTTATGTGTCTTTAATATTAATATGTTTTAGATTTTTATTTAAATTTTGTAGCATGTTGTTGTGTAATTTTCATATCATTGTTGTTATTTTAATTATGTATGCATATAAAAAAATTTCCAAATTTCTTAAATTCTAATAGCTAATTATTTTAATTTTGTATTTTTGCGTTTATGCAAATTAATAGTTCAAATTCTAATATTAATTATTCTTAAATAAATAAATTAAGAGAACTAATTTTAATTTGACCAATATTTTTAACAATTATTTATTTATGAATAATTAAATGACACAATATAAATAAAATTTAATTTTAATTTTAATATAAATAATTTGATTAGTATTTGTTCAAATTGATGACTAAAAAATTAAAGTTAATTGAATAACTAAATGCAAATAATAATTTTCAAAATTTGAAAAGAGTGTGTATGCAATTGTTTTATATGTTTTTGGTCTCGTTTCTAATACGCTTTTGGTCTTCAAATGCTTAGTTTTATTGTTCAAGTTGATGCTTTGGTTTTCCTTATGCTACATTGTAGGTGAGAACCAACAAAAATAAATTCCGAGAGTTCGATAAAGGAAACGAGACCAAAAGACGAAGAAAAGGGAAAAATGGCACTTTGGCCGAAGATGGACCTAGCGAGCGCTAGGACTCCAGCGCTCGCTAGGGTGGAACAGCGGAAGCGGGCAGAACAGGAGCCCAGCGACCGCTAGCCCCTAGCGGTCGCTGGCCCTTCGAACTCTCCAAGTCAGAACTTGGGGCTAGCGAGCGCTACCCCC